>CM073747.1:5717300-6176482 GCA_037127355.1 Schoenoplectus tabernaemontani
TTGTCAACTTTAGGGATATTTTGCATAGTTGGTTCTTGAATTACAAATTGGTGTTTACCTGAAGGTTGATCTGGTCCAATGATGGGGGGAGTAGAAAAGGCAGAGAAGTGGAAAGTTAAAATCAGAATCCAAAACATTGCTGAGAGAGATATGAGGCAACATATTCGTGGTTGAGGTGGCTTCCCATTAGATTTCTCCATTTCCTCTTGATAATTTGATGTGGCTGATCGCCTCCTTATGGACATCATCTTTCAGAGGGAAAATAGATTTGACGGAAAGTAAAATATGGCTGTACGAAAACTTTAGGAGCAAAATGGAAATGACATGGAACCCTAAACCCGGGATCTACAATAAAGTGCGCAACCACCTTTCTTTTATGAGTGGATTTAAAGAAAACTTTTTTTGTGGAAGGAATATATCCAAAACACTCGCTTCAATTGCAAGACTACCAGTCGATGGCGGGTTCAAATTTAAGAGAATTTCACAAAGCTGAAACAAGGATTCGCATTTTAAGCATCAAAATTGGTAATCAGGAACAAATTCACGACCAACATACTGTCTTCACAGACAGCTAAGAGTTGTAGATTTTGCGATTTGCAAAATCTAGATCTAAAATCCCAGAGGAAAATGAGATATTAACCACAACAAAACTTACAGAAACAAAGGCATCATCAAATCAAGCAACCTTGCGAAGAGTTCAAAAATCCACTCGATCTTTGGGGTTTTGGAATGTACAAAAATAGACGAGATCTATGGGAAGGAGGAAATAGAAGAAGAGTCTATAATGAGAAAATGGAGGGAAGGGAAGAGGAGAGGAGGAGTCGAGGAGAGGAGGAGAGGGATGGGGCTTACAGAAAATAGTGCATTTGTAGAATAAATGGGAAGCTAGCTGTTTGTTTTCAGCGTAGAGCAATCTAGGGAGGAAAAGAAGGGGAGTAGGGATACGTGGCTTCTTTGTTGGGTTCAATCTCTCTGTAACAATTTTTGTAAAGGAAAATATGTAGTGATCTATTATAACAAATGTATTCAAGTCTTTATTAGATCGCTACACAGAAGACCATAAGTGAAAATGTTTGTCGGACGGTGCTTATTACGGGAAGAGGAAGACGCTTGTTAGAATGACCGGCATAATTGTCCATGGACTGCGCTTACCAAGGGGAATTTTTGACTCGCGTTTACTGTTTTCTTCTTTAGTTCTTTTTCTATCTATTGCCTCTGGGTTACGCGTTTACTGTTGCTTTTTTTTAGAGAGGGTTCTCAATTATACCTTCATTTTTCTAATTTTTCGTAACTCAAAATTTTTAATTAAAATATTAAAATAAAATCATTAATTTTATTTTATATTATATTTTCTTCTAACATATTTTTTTCACTTTTATTTTATATAAATTAAAAAAGTAAAAAATCATCGTCTATAAATTAATTATATTAGTGTGTTTTTTTTACAATATCTTGATGTCATATAAAATAATATTTAAAAATCACAATGTTTCATTCATACATAAATAAAATGATCTACATCAAATCTAATGATTTTATTTTAATATTTTAAAAAATTTGAAGTTATTAAAAAATTAAAAAATTAAAGGCATAATTAAGACATTTGAATCATCCTCTTTTTTAAAACATCTAAGAATCTACAGTGAACTAATTTCATTTAAAACAAATGGTTACATTTATGGAAATGAAGTAGAAAATATTTAATTTAAATTTAAATAATATAAAATATCAAATTAATTTAAATCAATCCATTTAAAATAATCTAAATAATTTTGTCTTCAATACATATAAAGAATTTATTTTTCAAAAAAAACCAATCGTGATAAATACCATTATGTTTGATTTTTACTGGATCATATGAGTTGTTGAGCATGCCGTAAGACTTCAAATTTTAAATCAATATTTGATTTTATAGAAGTTGAAATACAATTCTTCATATTGAGTATTTGGAATAAAATGAGTGACGAAATCACACAAAAAGGACAAAAATTAAAAAAAAAAATTATAAAAATTTAAAGATCATCAGAAAAATAAAGATGGTTGGGGAGACAAATCAATGACCTTTCTCCAACGGAGAGGCCATTGATTACCGTTGTTTAGTCTATTTGCCCCATTTTTTTTCATTTATTGAAATCTTTTTAACGAGGTTATAATATGTTTTTCTGAACTAAATTATGTAACATGCTTTCGAATTAAATTGAGATTCTAGAAGTCTCTTAACAAAATTCTCGAGTTTTAATACATGTAAGAATATTTTAATGTTTTCCCCTTCAAAAACAAAAGACAGGTGCGCTTTGATGTTTTGATATCGAAGGAGGTTTTGCACCTTTATCAACCTCATCCACATCAATGCTAAACTTTTTGGATTGATATGCATTGGGATATCTAACTTAATTAAAATACTCCAGAAAATGTATATTCTGAAAGTATATTTGAAAATTTTATTGGAGAAACTAGTGGTTGTCTCTACATTTGACTTATTACTAAAAAAACATCATGCTGGTCACGGTGTACTTAGAACCTATATAAGGGTGAGAAATATTTGCGCAATTCTTTATTTATATCATCAAGTTATTCAATTTATATAAGTTAAAATTATACATTATTGAAGAAACATAGGTATTCCTGTGCACAATGAAAATTGAGTACTAAGTTGGCCGACTGGAAACGGATTCATTGTAGAAACAATATTTGGTAGTTGGTACCGACAAACTATAATATATTGTACATTTGTACTTGACGGTACCTAGTCATTAGCCCGTTAGGTTGAGTCAATTGCATGGTCCAAAAGCTGAGTTGAGAACTGGGTCCAGACAGTATTGGCACCGACTTGTCCGTCGGTAGCCGGTTAACTAGATAGTCTAGATCTCAGACTGGGGAGAGCGACGGGTGACATGTCGGTCACCACCTTATGACGTCACACGGGACAGCGCAGAAATCTGCCTCGTTTTATTTATTTCTTAAACAATTAAGGAAATGTAATAAAAGACAATTACGAACGAACAGGGGTCGCACTTACTCCTGGGCCCCACTTGTCAGTGTTATGCTCGGAAATTAAGGGCCCGGAGATCCCACTTGGAGGTAAGGTAAGATACCGAGAGCAGCTCCTCCACGCACATATCATGCATGCAATTCTTGTGATGGTTTGGATGTTTCTATTTCTAAAACACTCCATTCTTGATTTGATTTAATAAGAAACTGCTTTAGAAAAATGACACGAAGCAACCGAGCATTTTCAGATTTAGCGATTCCTACGAATTATTACGTGAGAAAGAGACACCTGGGATCCTATTAGGTAGAGACATGGTGTGGACGAGTGCTGATTCACTGCTGCACAGCACCGTGCAGCGCAACACGTGATTCGTTTGATTATTTTGAGATTCGAATTAGTACGAATCTCAAAGTGATCGAACGGACCACGTGTTGCGCTGCACGGTGCTGCGCAGCAGTGGATATGAATTCTGGTGTGGTCTGATGTCAAAAACAACAGTTTTTATTATTAATAATTATTATTAAATTAATATTATTAAAAATAAGAGCGAGAACCGTAAAATTTCAAATATACGAATGGAGCGCGCACATCGTTAGTCATGCGCGCGACGAAACGCGCACATCGCCGCGTGGCGCGTGTTTCGTCAAACTCGCATGTAGCGCCTCCATCTCACTTGCACGTTTTGTATATATAAGAAGTAAACGCGCCACTGACAGTGGCACATTTCGTAAAAATAATGAAACGCGCCACTAGCAGTGCCGCGTTTCAAACACGCAGTGAACGCACCACTGCCAGTGACGCGCTGTCATTCGTATATTTGAAAATTTACGTTTCTCACTCTTATTTTTAATAATATTAATTTAATAAAACTTATTATTACTAAAAACTGCAAAAACAAATTAGGGATTGATTGATAAGCCACCCACCTCTGTAATTGACCACTGCTATTAATCTCAAACGCTGCCATTGACCTGCAAGGCGCGTTAGAGAATACTCTATTGAAGGATATAGTGCCGTCAAATAAAATAATTCAAAAGAGACCATTAATTTAAAGGCTGTCCATTGTATTACAATCCTGATCATTTTTCTTTTTAGATATCAATTCATTTTTATTTGATCTCGTTTACATATTTACATTTCAATTCAGTACATGTCAACGATTTATTTGTAGAGTGGGATATATTGATAATCATTTATGATTAATTGTGTTTTAATTTTCATACAATTTAAATATCATTTGATATTCCATCATAGATCATTAAATTTAAAGTGTGCAACACCAACATGCGAGCTTTGTTGAGATAACCTGCGCATAATGTATAAATAAAGTCAAAAGAGACCATTAATTTAAAGGTTGTCCATTGTATTACAATCCTGATCGTTTTTCTTTTTAGATATCAATTCATTTTTATTTGATCCCGTTTACATATTTACATTTCAATTCAGTACATGTCAACGATTTATTTGTAGAGTGGGTTATGTTGATAATCATTTATGATTAATTGTGTTTTATTTTTCATACAATTTAAATATCATTTGATATTCCATTAGAGATCATTAAATTTAAAGTGTGCGACACCAACATGCGAGCTTTGTTGAGATAACCTGCGCATAATGTATAAATAAAGCACTAAAAGTACCGTACAACTTTGATGGTCTTGAAGTATTGAATGATACTCATGTTGTACTAAATAATTTCTTTGTTCATGTTGTACTAAATAATTTTTTGTGAATTTGCATAATAATAAAATCTCTCCAATTTGTGAAACATCTTTTTTCTGTATATTTTCAGAAATTTCTACTTAATACCTGTGTACTATTGCACGTCTGTAGAAATGGTCATTATTATTAAATATATACAAATATTTTCTTCAGCTGTACATGTTGTTGTGCTACCACTATATATAATAAATATAATGAATGTGAATTTATGGCGATCCTGGACCAGTACCGCTATACACACTATACCTAAATTTGTTATTTCGGTTATGCTACAACAATATGTTACTTTTATCCAGTAGTAAATAAACATTGATGATTATATTGACAACACATTTACATTTAAATTGTCGATTCATGATGATTATATTTACAGTTTAAGAGTTTTGTACAAGTAAAGACAAACATCGAATTCTCGTCTACAATAAACTTCAACAACAATGTTTTTTATTTTGAATATTTTGACAGTTTTATTTCTATTTATGAAAACGTATTTGAAAAAAAAAACAGGTGTTGTCACGTTCTTATATATTATTGTTATTAAATACTTCAAAATTTTAGACGCACAAAAAAGTATTCGTGGACTCAGGCTGTTTTTTTCTCTTTAATTCTGCACATTTTTTTAAAAGAAACTAATAAAAAAGATCGAGATTTTATAAATTTTTATAAGATATTGGAGATTCAATTTTATACGAAAAGCTTTATCTCAAATAGAAAAATTATATGAAAACATGCCGCTTGGTCGATCACCATTTAATCAGATTGTTATTGTTTACATAACATAAGATTCTCCGATGCAATCAGTTCAATTGTAGAGAAATGCCATTTTTCTTCAGAAGGTGTGAGAGCCTTTTACACACCCCCACACTTTAGATTTCTTTCTTTCTATTTTTTTCTTACAATTAAAAAATTTGATTATTTGTTTAAGTTAGTGGGTCCAGAGAGAATGCACTTTGCAATGTGAGAATTTAAAAAAAAAAAAAATTTTAGAGGTACGCTGAAACTAATCACAGTTTTTGGATTTGGCTATCACTCTAACCCTCTGAAGTCTGATCGGAAAAACAATTCATAAGCAATGATTTCAATTAGTAGAAAAAAAATAGATATTGAAATTTGTAAAAAAAAAAAAAAAGAGAAGAGAATAATATATCTGTATTTGATTGAAATTCTTGATCGGATAGTAATCTGTATTGAGGAATTCATTGTTCATCAGATAAAGGTTAACCATACACATCAACTCTACTTTAGAATGCCATTAGAATGATAGTTCATCAAAGTACATCAAATTTAGATTGTTGTAAATTTTATTGAATTTTGATTGTTTTTATGAAATATCAAATGATATTCAAATTAGATAAAATTTGAAACACAATCAATCTATAATTTTAATAATATATGTAATTCTTTTATACTTTTTTATAATAAATTTAGATTTTTTTGAAACAAATTTGCCAAAGTTATCACTCCCATCCATTTATTAAGGATTGTAATTTTGTATAAATTTTAAATTTACACAAAAATCTTAACTTTTTTGTCAATTTGTACAAAGCTTACAGTTAATTACATGCTTGATTATATAATCAAAACAATATTTACAACGCTTAGACTTATTTTATGCGCGTGTTATACTAAACAGTAACAGTTTTTTTTTACATAGTCCAGAACAAGCTCTAGAAATTTCTTTTATAGTAGGGGCCACATTTTCATTTCCAGTCATGTTAACAGAAAATATAGCAAAGTAAGATGGATGCCGGATGTCTCATGTGTGAGAGTGAATCAGTGAATGCGACAAAATAATTCCGTGTCATGACTCGTATTTTTTTTGTTGGCAACAAAATAGTTGATAGCTATTCATTAGCATAACAATAACAACAAAGTTTTTAATTTAAAAAAAAATTAGATATATTAGAAATAAAAATTAATTCAAAATCATAGAGATAAAATATCTTAAATATAAAAAAAAAATCATGATAATAATTAAGAACAAGTGCATAATTTTGACAAGAGACGATAATTGAATTGCAATAGTTTACTGGATTTAAACCCATTAACTAATCATATACTATATTAAAAAATTAATAATTCAATATATATTCATACCTAATAAATCCAAAGAAAGTAAAAAATTAGGTCAGAGAGTTCGATTCGCAAAAATTTAGCTCAAAACACTATTTTTTAAAATCCAAGAGCAGCTCCTTCTCTCCTATCTTCCTTGACCGGCTGCGCGCTCATGACCAAAGGCTGGAAATGGTAAGAAAAAACTCCATTACCTAATACCTCATCCGATGAGTAGGAACAAAACTCTTCGAATGGAAAGTGTGCTACTGACCGTTTCTCCATTTCAAAGTTCAAATAGTCGATCCGACCGGTCAAAATATTTTTTATATGAAAATATAGTTGGAGACAAAATTTTATATTTTTTAAGATAGCTAAAAAATCACTTGATTTAATTATTATGAGCCATTCAAAAGGAGTCATTTTCTACATATCTTAAAAATTAGTAAAAAAATCTACAAAATATAAAATTTGGTCTCCAAGTAGATTTTTATATTGAAAACATTTTGACAGGTTAGATCGACCATTTACACTTTGAAGACGGAGAAACGGTCAAAATATATATAGAGTTTGGCTACGGTGCTACGCGTAGCACAGATGGCCCGTGTGCTACGGACCATTTCTCCGTCTTCAAAGTTCAAATAGTCGATCCGAGCGGTCAAAATATTTTTCATATGAAAATCTAGTTGGGGATCAAATTTTATATTTTTAGAATTTTTTTACTATTTTTTAAGATAGCTAGAAAATCACTTGATTTAATTATTATGAACCATTCAAAAGAAGTCATTTCTAACTATCTTAAAAAATAGTAAAAAAAATATAAAAAATATAAAATTTGGTCTCCAATTAGATTTTCATATGAAAAATATTTTGACCGGTCGGATCGATCATTTAAACTTTGAAGACGGAGAAACGGTCCATAGCACACAAACCATCAGTTCTACGCGTAGCACCGAAGCCAAACTCTCTCTCTCTCTCTCTCTCTCTCTCTCTATATATATATATATTATCAGGGGCGGATGCAGGATTTTGGTCAGTAGGGTAATTATCGTATTATAATAGTTTATCGGGTTCAAATCCATTAACTAATCGGGTACTAAATAAAAAAATTAATAATTTAATATATATTATTACTTAATAAAAAATTTATTAAAATAATAACATTTTATATATTAAAAATAACAACAAAATAAATCTCAAACTAATAGATAATCAAGTTGATGAAGAAAGTTTTCGTCTACATATCTTTATATTTTGTTATTTTTGTATAATTATTTCATTATACACGATATTAAATATTTTTTTCTCAATAAAATTAATCAGACAATTCAGGGGGGAGGGGCAAATTACCGAAAACATTACCGAAAAGTACTATTTTTCAAAATTCAGGGGGCAGCTGCCCCCTGGTACACGGTGGATCCACCCATGTAAAGATACCGTGAGCTTAAGCTCACGGAGGCCTTCCGTGAGCTTAACTCAAAAAATATATCAAATCATCTTCAAATTTTAATTTATCATTCTCATTAAATTCTTTATATGAAAATCTCATGGGATGCAAAAATTTGGAGCGTTTTGAGCTTTTTAAGTAGTGGTTTTTAATTTTTGAAAATCAGCTCTAAAAATAATAATAAAATATTTAATATTTGAACATCATTTTAGAAAATTAAAAATAGTGGGTTAAAAAGCTCAAAACACTCAAATTTTTGCATCTCAGAAGATTTTCATATAAAGAATTTAATGAGCATGATAAATTAAAATTTGGAGATGATTTGATTGAATTTTTGAGTTAAGCTCACGGTATATTTACTATATATATATATATATATATATATCCATTTATGATGATAATGATAATAATGATAATTAAAATAATAACAAAGGTGATGATGAGAATGATAATACGATAATAATAGTAATAATAATAATTAGTAGTTCCAATAATAATAATATAATAATTGTTATTCATTGACACGCACAAATGATCCCGACCAATTATATATTTGTGGTGGGCTGAAGAATTGACAACTAATTGACTTGTCTAGCCTCCAGAGATAGACGCCATGATTCATGGTTGTAGTGGCCAGCACGTCGGAGGGATGGAGGATGCTGTCATTGCGAACTGAGAGTAAAATAACTTTCTTAATATAAATATATGAAAACTGTTTTGTTCAGGTAATGAGTGCTGACAGAGAAACATTGGATTCGGGAAATGTTTACCAAATTAATGTGAGACTGCAGCAATAGAAAAATAAATTGGACGTTCAATGTGCATTATTTATCGATCTAAGATCATATTAGGCTCTTACAATATGAAATATTTCACTCACAATTTAAAATAGCTGAAATAGTTTATCTAAAAAAAATGTAAGAATATATTTGAATGAGAAGCCTATTTGAGCGCTAAATGTTGATGTCACGATCGAATGGAAGGAGACAGAATAAAAAATTTCGACCACGAAACTATTAAGCTGGTAATTTTTTTTTTTGTCTCTGAACTATTTTTTTTTTCTCAGACGCATAGTAAATTTTTGTTCAAAATCCACATCCGTTCCCTTTTCCTTCGGCTGGGCGAACAGAGCCTGAATATTATTATCTGGACATGCTGATGAGTTTGGTTCAAGCTTGTTTCTTTGTTAGGTATCATCATGTCAAATTGTCAAGTCTGGTCAGTGGTGGTTTTAAAAAAAAATATATAGATATATATTTTTAAGGGAGATTTTTTAAGACGATTTAATTTTAAGCATTAGATGATTAAGATGAATTTTCTTTGATTAATTAGAGAAGGAGATTGATTAGTGAAAATTATTACTATTGATTAATAAATTAATGATACTCATTCCGATTTATAGGATCTATCCTATATTTTTATTAGTGATTTATATTAGCGGTTTATAGTATTTTAGATTTCATGCCATTTGAGTGTAGTTTAATAGTTCATACCCTCTTTTGAATTAATAGTTATTAATGAACTATCAAATGACATTAAAATTGAAACACAACAAATCTATAAATTTGAAATTATGTCAATAGTTTTATTTTGTATTTCCCCACAATTCAAAAAAATATTACAATTACTGCATAAATAAAAAAACATGTTTTATTTCCTATTTTACTAGTTTAGTTTGCTATATATTTCACATAGGTTAACTTGAGACTTCTATAAAAGCATATTTAGTTAAAAAGTTCTCTTGGATTTATCTTTCCACTAAACCTTCAGTTTTGTTCCTCCATGATGAGAATTGTAGAAAAGAAAATGAAAAATTTTGTGGAATTAAATCCAAGTAAAAAAGGGGTTAAAAAGTATAATTGGGACGTGATTTACAATGCGCTTCAGTATCCCACCAGGACCCACGAGGAAATAAAAACCTCATTTGTATTTATTATTTTGTGAAAATGACAATCAGCATGTTTAGTATCTTGTTTTCAAAAAGTAATGAAAGCTGGTGTTTTTATTGGATACTTTTTTTTTTTCAAAAAAAAGTTTAATATTTGGGTTGGTACCAATTTACCAATCAAAGGGACCTAATTATATTTAACAGTTACTTCTTTATGAGCCCAATTAGGCCTGTTGGGCCTGACGCACCCCGACGAAACCCAAAGGCCGACGCGAAACTTTTGGAGAGGGAAGGCGGGAGAACGAAGCGCTCGCTGGCTCTGCATACTGAGACAGACAGACACACACACTCGCGAGCGCGCGTGAGAGAGAGGGAGGGAGGGAGAGGGATAATGGAAGCGGAGGGGAAGAGAAATGATCTACAGTTCCTACTAGAAGCCCTTAAAGCATGCCAGGTGAGTTCTGATCTTCTTTCTTCTTTGCTCGATCTATTGATTTCAATATTAGTTTCAATACTGTGATACCAAAATTTATATACTCATTGCAATAAAGGTATTTTTGTTTCTGGTAACATTCATTTGCAATTTCACTGCTTCGAAGTAGGAACTCAGCAATATTGTTAGTTCCATTACTCAGCTATGAGAATCTCCTGTTGAAATGTCTTGTTACTATTTTTTCTTCTTACAGGTTTTGGATGAAAGAATTTCCCTACTTGGCCAACTTGAAAGTTCCTCTAGAATTGAAGCAGCCGATCTTCGGCTTTTGGCTGATTATCTTGTTGTATCCTTTTTTCCTCTTTAAGTAGCACCATCATTGTATCGTGTTACTAACACTGTATAGTTTTGTCATGCTTATTCAGGGGTTCTTATTGAATAGATGTCCTTAACTGACTGTAAAGACAACCGTTTAGTCCACTTGTTTGTTTGGGCATTTTACAATTAATTATATTTTGATTTATATATGCACATCTCAAGTTACCTTAACAACTTCTTGGGTAATTTGGGAAGATATGGCATGTGACAGTGGATCATATTGTATGCTACATAAAATGATTCTTGGAATTGCCATGAAATGTATGGATATGGATTCCATTATATGTCTAAGCCAATTTATTGTTCTTGGTTCAAAGGTTTTCTACTTTTCTTTCTCTTTAATAATTTTAATTTTCTTTCAAGGTCCTTATGAAGCTCTGTGGCGATTAAATTTTGGATTCCATGCTGGAATAGATTATGAATCTTGCATTTAAAAATTATTTGCATCAGCAAGTTCAAATCAGTTCATTGTCAGCGACCAAAAAGATTTCAGTGAACTATATGGGCTTTTTCTGACAACGGCTTAATTTTATCACAGGTTTTGCATCAAGATTGTACTTACTGTTCTCTTTTTCTGTTTTTCTTGTCACCTGAATTGGTGCTATTTTCATGTAATAGGCAAGCTCCTGGTGCCAAAAGCATTTAAAAGAGAAAACTGCAGCTAATGATGAGCTACAGGATGGAAATCACTCAACTACTTTCCAACAGGTTCATCTGATGTGATGTCAAAATTATTAAATCTGCAATAATTAGAACCAGGATTGCATGCCTGAGTGTCTTTTCCTTTTCTTTCCTTTTATTCCCCTTGTGGGCATCAGAGGGAGGGCATTAAGTTATTGTTAAAACAAGAATTCAAGGGGTTGATTGTCACAAAATATAAATTGAGGAAGTGGGAGTGGCCGAGCGGGTAGTTTCATTTCCTTTTAAATTTTATTTAGACTTTAATCTCATTAGTCGTTTCCTTGTTAGAGGAATCCATGCTCATCCACTTCAGGCTTACTCCATGAAAAATGAGAAGTTTTCAGAATTTTTGCTTAATATCCTTTCTTTGCTTCAGTTACTAATTTAAGATTAATAGCAGGTACTTTTAGATGATTTGGTTTTTGCATCCAGCCTAATCTCGGTTCTCACTAGCAGTCACATTACAAAGGAAGATGCAAATTTGATGCTCCTCACTGAAACTTTCATCTCTGTGCTGTTAGACCTAGTCAAGGCTACAATAATGAACAGTGAGGTACTTATGCAACAAGATCGCATTTTTCAGTTTATATCAACCTTGAAGTGCTTGTAAAAACAACCACAAAGAAACTTTAATTTGCTATCTTACAGACCGTTTGCATACTGGTACACATTAATTGTAATCTGCAGGTACCGAACTTAACTGCTGCTGTTTAGTTATCTGGTACTATAACCAGTACAATTGTGCCCTATACCATTGTGCCATTCTGATTATTATTTTATTAAGCAGAAGATTCATAATGTCTCGTCAGAAGTGCTCAAGGTTGCACAAAATATTCTAGAAGGAATGAGAGCATTATGCATGTCTTACTCTGATGCTTCAAAAATGCATACCACCACAGAAGAAGAGAAAGTCAATGAAATTGAAGAACTAAACATCACATCCCTTGTTTGCAAAATTACAAACCATGTCATTCACACTTTATATGAAATCGGGGTGTTTGCAGCTTCTGGTGGCGGTACACATGTTTCATTGCTGAATTTATCGTGGAAATGTGTTGTCACCTTGTTGCAAACTAATAAAGATGCTTTAGATGAAAAACTTAAAGTGGGTGATATTATCAGAACACTAATTTCTCTTGCTCTTGAGATGCTAAAATCAGCCAGTGAAAGTTGGTCTGCATTAACATTGAAAGCAGGCCCCAGTATTGCAGAAGCCAAAAGGGCATTCTTGCCGATAAAGTTTTTCCTGATAAATGCTCTGAGAATATGTACTGCATATCCACTAGAGGCCCTGTCAGTGCAACATGAAATTGTTTGCTGTTCATTAGTTATATCAAATTTGGGGGTTTACTTTAGCAAAGAGATCCAGCTGAGAGCAGCCAGTGAAGCACTTGTGGAATTTGTGGACCCTACGTCCTTTCTCCTACTTCAAGCAGTTCTAAGCTCAGTTTCTATGGATCCAGGTGCCCTGTGTGAACTTTTTGGGTGCTTGCTTCAAAACAAACATGATGTTGATTTTCCGAAAACAGAAGAACTGGATACATTGGCTTCAGTATTCAGCACAGATTGTGATGCACGATTACCAGGCGGGGTTCTTTTATTCTTGAACCTCCTTCGTACTTCTCCCTCCTTTGGAGAAACCACTACCATAGAATTATCTAAATATCTGAGAAATCTATTTAGTATTCTGATCAATGAAAGAACATACCCGTTTGTTCTTGGTTTGGAAATACCAGTACTGGATAATTCAAAGCCAACTCCTGAAATTACATGGCAATCAATGTATACCTTTGTTGTACAAACCCTGAAAGTTTTTCTTATATCCGTGGCTTCTTCTTCAAGTCCAGTTGCATGGATAGAGGTGGAAACTTTTTTGCTGGAAAACCTTTTCCATACACACTTTCTGTGCATAGAAATCACAACTGAACTTTTGTCCTTTGTCCTTCGCCATGCTGAAGCTGCTGTAACATATCAAATCATAGAAAATGTCCTTTCGCTTGTAAGAATAGTTGTGCCACATGGTTTAAGACCAAGAATTGCACATTCTTTTAATACTCTTTTGGCATGTGCCAACTCTGATGTTGTTGATCGGATTTACACTCTGGTATCCAATGATGAGAAATCTGGTATCTACTTGCAATTGTTAATGGAGGGATTCCCTTTTGATTCACTGTCTAACAATGTAAAGAGAATTGCTATCAGGAGACTTTTTATGGCGCTTAATGAGTTTATGGAGGCTTACTGTAGAGAAAATGGAGGTGCCTGTACTGATTTCATTGGAACTCCTGTGCATGCTCTGGCCTCTGTCTTACTCTTTTGGTGAGCACGCTTAACTTTTTTTTGAGGGAATTTTTCAACACCTTAGTTATCATGATTATTGCTGCAAATGTCTATACATTAATCCTTTCTCATTTTTGTGAAAATAGTGGTAAGCTTGTTATATTAAAATCATATAACAAGTTAATACATAACAGTCATCATCAGCAGCTTAAGGCCTTAAGCTGTAAAGTCAGGTCATCACCAGACCTGGAACTCTTGTTCTTATTAATATAGTGTCGTTCTATATTCATCCACAGAAAATTACTTTCTACTTCAAGCTTGTTCTGCAGCACTTTTGCTTTTTGAAGTATATTATAACATAGTACACAAGATCTGATGAAATGATTAGTCAGTTACATTTTGTCTATTTTTTCTTCTTAATTTGTTTCTTGGAGATTTGAACTGTGAATCTGTTTATTAATAGGCTCATTGGTGTCAGAGTTGCATAAGGTAAAATCTAATGAAAATAACCTAAATTAGATTTGAACAACATAGGCTCTTATTTTTAAGTTGGGGTTTCTTCTACAATTTTGTGGAAAAATTGAAGATATTCTTCAGATTTTCCTTGTAATTTGCATATTGCATCTGCCTGTCTTTTCTTGTATATTATTTTCTTGTGATGTTTTTGTTTTATATAGGTTTTCTTAGTATTTCATCTTTTTTTTTTCTTTCGCCCTGCAGTAACTTGAAGGATTTGGAAGTATTTGATGAGAAACAAATTTCCTTGCTCTTCAAGTTCACACATTCTTTGATGCATAGCTATAAAAATGCATCCAATGGTAGCACCAAGGATTCTCTTGCCAAGCTGATGAGCTCAATGCTAGATATTATCTCCCAAACTAAGCAACTATATGGCTGTCCTGAAATAAGTGAGTCAATTACAGACGTACATTCCTTCTTCATACCAAAATCCAATGCCAATACCACTTTCTTGCCATCTCTGGCCCATTTCATTGCTGGTCTAAGTCACATGGAGATACCTGAAGGCAATGGCAATTCCATGTCCATTGCAATTTGGGATCTGAATCATATGTTGTTGAGAGAAAGGCATTGGGCACTCATGCATCAAGCAGTAGCTGCATTTGGATATTTTGCAGCTCACACCACTTGTACTCAGCTCTGGCAGTTTGTACCGGATGATGCAGCTCTTTCTTATGATACTGAGACTGGCACAGTCACTGACGAAAATCAGTTCATGTCTGAACTAAAGACATTCCTTGAGAAGGATGTTGCAGTGAGTGCATCTCTTTTTTCTGAGGAAGAGTTTAGTTCTCTTAAAAAAGAAGGGAAATCTCTTCTGAAGGGACTTGAATCAGGTACCGGTGCTATAGTGTCAATGGAAAGGTGGGAGAAGAAAGAGGCTCCTTTGACAAAGAAAAGAAAGATCCCAGAAGGATTTTGTGAAGGCTTAGTCTTACTACAGCGTGGTTTGAAGGCCATGAGTGGTGCGCTTGATCGAACTGATTTGGCTGAATTTGAAAGTGAGATTTCGTCTCATATGGCATGCCTTGAAAATGTCGTTTCTGGTTTAGTGTGCTTCTCTGACTCAATAGAAAACCTGGAATTGTAACATTTTTTGTGAAAGAAATCCTGAGTTGGTGTGTGCAGGTAGTTCAAGATCAATTTGATATAGAAATTGAAAAAAACAATGCGAAGCTGAAATTATTGACTCATTTCCTGTGGCCGATCTTTTCTTTTCGATTTTTAAGTGTTATTAAATTGCGCCTTTCATATTGAGCTATTGCCTCAGTTATAATAGCAAGCAAGCAACAGATTAGTACACAAGTGCTCGCATGGGAGCATGGGTTCTTTTGTTTCTACAAATATTTGTACTTCTTTTTCATATATGATCTCATTCGCACCATTGTTACTGACGGCTTGTGTATTTTCTTTCTCAATTGATCTTTGATTATCCATCTATTAATTTGCATGTTATCCTTGAAAATATAACACAAACATATCATCATATTCTTATAATATTCTTATACATTATATTCCTTTTCAAAATGACGATATTTTTACATATTTTCTTCTTTCGTAAAACTATAAAGTATTGTACTAACAAATATGTCGAAATAGCATATCAAGGATTTTGACCATAAAGTACAAAAAAGGAACGACGTTCGCATTTGTATCTGGATACAAAAATAAAATTGATTTTATGACTTGTTCTTTCATTAAGAAACTTGTCATGCTCGCGATTCTTTTAGTTAAAATTTCTTTTGGAATGGCGGCCATGGTAAGGTGTATTGTGTACTAATCATTATTACACCTCAATTATTGTTTTTAATTTGTCGAATTTACGGACTACATTTTATTTAGTCCCATAATATTAATCATTAAAATTACTCTCTTATTTTATCAGTATTTTTTCTTTTTTGGGAGAGGCGAGTCATACCGTCAGAAAAATTAAAAGAACTGAGAGGTGCTTCACGACACGCCTCGATCATTCACAGATTTATCGAAAGGACTCATAGAACTGTATTGTACAAATATCATTTATATGAATTTCTTAAATTACATTGATTTTAGACCAAATGAAGAGAACCGCACATTCTACTTGAATGCTCACACAAAACTCGCATACTGGCATGAAAACACAAAATCAAACACAAATGAAAATGGAAACACAAACCCATCAATGTGACGCAGATTTCCAAACCAGTTAATCATAAACCTCATATAAGGCCCGTGGTTAATCATTTAATAACTAAGATGAACAGTGATCCTTAGTAATGTCACAGCTCCGTCGATGATATGCTGACCCGATGGAATAAGCGGTCGCACCTCCGCAAACCCGCAAGCACCCTTGAACTTCCCTGTCCCACCTGTCACTGACATGCGAGACATTGCTGTACCGATCCTATACACACCAAAGAAGTTCAGTGTATCTCCGTACTCCCCATCTTCCATCATAGCTGTGAATGCCATCATTTGGGTTGTCCCATCAGCAGAACTCGCAACATAGACACCTTGAGCCTTGCCAACACGCTGGTCCCCTAAATTGGGCCCACCAGTAAGAACATCATCTATGACTGTTATCGTTCCGAATCCTAGGCTAAGTCCATGGGACCCAGCTGAGTTTGGAACTGGCTAGCAGCTGTGGGTCCATTGGCAGCCTGTACAAAACCAGGACCTGCCAAGCCAGTGTCCAATGGGATGCCAGTATTTGCATTGTATGTTGGAACTGCACCATTGGAATTTGGAATTGCAACACCATTTCTGGGGGTGCTGAATCCAATTGGTCGAGCAAATGGGACTTGGCCGCTGTAAATATTACCGAGCAGTCCTGTAATGGGCCTAGCTGTCGGGTTTGTTCCTCCAAGTATGTCATGCATGTATAACTCTAAGGTCGAGTCACCTGTTGCTGTGGCAGCTCCGATGCTGCCTTGGGTTCCGGTACCTACTGCTGGTCCTGTCACTGTGGTGGTGCCGGTTAGTGGTACCTGTGCATGGGAGGAGGTGATATGGATTGTGAGGATGAGGAATAAGGTTGCGGTGATGGTTTGGAAGGAGGTGCACATCTTTGTTTTAGAGAGAATTATACAAACAGGCTTAGATTTTTAATTTGTTTTGTCTGTGGAAGAGGGATTGCCTGGTGAGGTATATATAGAGAGGATTCCAACAAATGCTCTGAAAATGGAGAAGTTGACAGCATGGAACGAGGGAATTAATCAGTGAAGCAGTTGCATTTATGCTACTTTGAAACAATACGTGTAGTGGGTGCAACAGAACCTTTAACCCTTTTAAAGTTTTAATTAATAAAACATGAACCAGCCATGTACGTAAATTCGATTATATTTGTAATATATACTTGCCTGAATTATGCACCAGTCATACGTATATCTCTAACGAAATGACTATGTTTTGGTTGCTGTTATATTTTCAGATTAATTATGCAATATATCTTCTGCATGCTCAATCTAGGAGCACCCCAAAATTGGAAAGGCACTCTTGTTAGTTTCTCTCTGATCCATTCCAAGCCAGCAAAGTAGGAAGAAAACAAAATTATCGCTTGGTTATTGGCCCAAATTTTCACTTTCAGCCCTACACCTGGCCGCCGAACCCAACATTCTGAGAGTCAATCCCATTAATAATAATTAATTCTTTTCTAACCCTTTCTTATCCTTGTCCTTACTCTTTATAAATGAATTAAAAAACAAATGAAAACTTTTATCTGTCATTTAGATGATTAAAGACCGTCAGATTGATGGAAATATTAAACCAGTGCCCTTGGTTCATTATTCTGATCCTTCCATCTGAAAATTTATAAATACAGCATATATAATATATTTGCCAACTGTTCCACTCCCTCATTTTTTCTAACATCAGTCTCATAAGCAACTAATTTCATTCCATCTGTAATAAATAAAAAATAGATTTTTTTCGATCAAAAACTAAATAATACATAACATTTAAGTTGAGTTTTGGTTTCTATCTTATCTTAAAGTTTTTATATCCATTACATATAGAAAAATATTTTTTGAAGAACCACAAATTCTTTTTAAATTTTTTGAATTGAAAATTTTATTGAGCATGCACTCTGTATGATTTCAATTCTTCAATCTCTATTTCTTGTACCGTGTTGAGCCTCATGTAGGCATAGATCTTGATGACATCCAATAATTCACGTGTTGCACAACGAAATATAAGAATTCAGATGAACCGACCAAAGGATGGAGTCATCATGGAGCAATTTGTATACTTCATACTAGAGGCGGAGTCAGAATTTGCATTTAAAAGATGTTGAAAATTTAATTGAATGATCTATATATTTGAAATAAAATTATAATTGATATTCAATATCTAAATATTCTATTAATATAAATAAAAAATAATATTTTTTTTATAAATTTATGTAAATTATGGGGGTGCAAACCCCCCTATCTCCGTCGGGATTGGGGGTGTCTCAAAAACTTGAGATCAAAATTAGTTCTAAATCTTATTTCATCCATCGGATCAGCATTGAAATTAAAATAAAGTGTGTGATTAAAAATAAATTACATCAAAATTGATAAAATAACGCTGGGACACCCCCGCTTCCATCTCCGTCCTGTAATCACAGCTCACGAGTTCACTTCCGCTTGTTGTAGAACTATCCGCAAGAAGTAGCCAGCTCCGTAAATCTACACCGCTTATCAAACTGCCTGCCTTTATAAATCCATTTGTTATTGAAATGCATATCTTCTGTTCAAGCGAATGGTACAAACAAAGTCCATAACTCATCATTTATGTAAAGCATAGAACTAAAACGAACCCATAATACTGCTGAAGCCTACAAGCATACAAGAGCCCATCATCTATCTACCTCTCCGTTAACCCAAATCACATAACCTTGCATTTCCCAGTTTCCCACCTCAAAAATCTCAACATTTTATGAAGCTCCATTCTCGCTTGAGACAACAGCACTCGAATCTCATCCCCATCCTCTCCAGTTCAGACCACTCCCTCCTCCACCTCCTCTGCCTCCGCTCCCGCATCATCTCTCTTCCCCACCTCTCCTCACATCCCATCGTCCAAGTCAAATTTATTCGCGCTTTCTCCTCATGCGGCGATCTTGCATGCGCACGCGCCATCTTCGACTCCTCTCCATCTAAAAATACCGCCTTTTCAATGCCATGCTTCGCGGTTATGTTACGCATGGTTACCATTCTGATGCAGTTCGTTTATTTTCTAGAATGGTTGAAGACTGTAGGCCCGATCATTACACTTATCCTTGTATTCTTAAATCCTGCTCTGAATCTAAATATTTTTATATTGGCATCTGGATCCATTCTTCAATTGTTAAACCGGGCTTGATGGGAATTTATTTGTTGGCAACACGCTAATTTCATTGTATTCTAGATGTGGATGCCTTGATGATGCCTCCAAGGTGTTTGATGCAATGAGGAACAGAGATGTTGTCTCCTGGAATGTTAACATTGTGGGTTATGCAAATGGTGGTTTATTTTCGGTGATCAAGCGATCAAGCTTTGCAAGGATATGATTGAAAGTGGAAAAACAAGGCCTGATGCTATGACAATGGCTAGCATATTTCTGGCAATGAAAAAGGCAGTAACTGAGGATATCAATTTTGTCAGAAATATGTTTGATTCATTGACAAGTAAGAACTGCTTTCTTGGAATACCATGATTGCAATATATGCAAGCAATTCAATGGCTCAAGAAGCAGTTGAGCTTTTCTTGCGGATAGAGAAGGAGAGTATACTGGAGATTGATGTGATTACACTTGCTAATGTTCTTTGTGCTTGTGGTTATCTTTTCACATTGGAATTAGGAAAATGGGTCCATATGATTGCTAAAATGATGAAAATGTTCCCCAATAAGGTGCTCATGAATGCACTGTTAGACATGTATGCCAACTGTGGATCCTTAAAAGATGCACAAAAGATGTTTGATGAAATGTACGAGAGGGATGTGATTGCATGGTCTTCCATGATCTTAACTTATGCAAAGCATGGTAATGGGCATGAAGCAATTAGACTTTTTGAACAAATGTTAGAATCAGGTACATGATACAATTGCATTTGTTTCAGTTCTTGCTGCATGTAATCAAGCGGGGCTTCCAAAGGAAGGAAAGTATTACTACAACTCGATGATCGACAAGTACAAAATTGACCCAAAAATTGAATATTATACATGCAAGGGGAGAACAATGGGAGAAAGTTCTTTCCTGAGGAGGGTAGTATTAAACAAAGAAAATAAGGAACTACATGGACATAACAATGTTGAGTTAGCTAACAAGGTTCATACATTTTATGTGGGGGATAACACAAATCCCCACACAAGATTGATTTATCAAAAACTCGATTACTTGTTCCGAAAGATGAAGGAAACGAGTTACAAGACTTCATCTACTTTAGGATTTAGAGGAAGAAGATAAAGCCGGGCATTTCTTGGTACACAGCGAGCAGCTCACAATTATCTTTGCTCTTATAAATACCAGTACTGGAATGCCTATAAGAGTTACCATGAATTTTTTGATGTATGGAGATCGCCATCATGCTGTGAAACTCATTTCAGAGGAATCATTGTAAGGAATGTTAATAGGTTTCACCAGTTAAAGGACAGATTTTGCTCGTGTAGGGATTTTCAGTCAACATTATGACCTAGACGTATTATGGTAAAAACACATCTTTTTGTTAATGGGGCGTTCAAATTGCTAATGCTCATGAACAACTCGTCCCCTAATCGAATAAAAAAACTACAAGGAAAGGTTTTCGTAGAGGGCCGCATTTTCATTTTTAGACAAAATATTATTGTTCTTTCAACAAGAGGGTACATGATTTTTTTTGTGTGTGTGTGTGTGTGTGGGGGGGGGGGGGTGTCTTTTGATGGGTAGCACCGTATAGCAGTCATCTGTAAGATATGAAACAATTGTTGCAAATTGCGTGCACGGTTTCTTTTTCCTTTTCGTTGTTGAACTAACAAGTAAGAAATTGTATGTCTATCGACAGAGAAGCTCGGTACTGGGCAATTGTGGAGTTTAGAAAATAAAGTTGATATTATGTTGTATAATAGTTATCATAGGTAACCATTTCTTCACGTGAGGTGTAATCTAGCTGAACTAAATTTATGTCGATGACATTTTTTCTTTTTGATAGAAAGTGCATGACTCATAACTAACTTCACAAAAAATAAATTGCATTTTATAATTAAGCTTGTCGGCCAATGGTATGTGTGTAGTCCAGCCAGCCATGGAATGCTCTTATTCAGTATGCAGCAAATCAAATAATATTCTATTGTTTCATTCAAGATGACAACAATATTATGTTCAGATAAGTCTAGCACCTGATTCGTAGAAAATAAGCTTTTTTTTCCATATTGACCGATAAATGATTAGAGTTTCAAATTGATCAAATCTCTATATATTTGAATGTAATGAAGAATACATCAAGGTTATTGATTTGATTTGGATAATACTAACAGTATTATCTCATTGTCTCATATTACATAATCAAATCAGTTTCCAAATTAATTGTGTATCAAATCTTCTAAATAGTTTTTGAATAATTCGAGAGTGCATGCTTAAATATTGGCTACGTGTACTTGCCTGTCTATTCAAGTTTAAAAGAGTTGGTGCTTATTGAGTGCATTTGACCAAGTCAAAATATTCTTTTCACAATTTTCAACAATTATTTTGAATTTATATACTTGGTGCCTGAACCATCCTAACGTTTTATATTAAAATTTAATTATGCTTGACTATTGAAAATTTATAAAATGCCATTTCAAAATCTGAATATTCACACATGGACAGGTTAATATTTTGATGAGGACTAACAAATCAAATGTTATCTTATTTACGTTCTGACACAATTAACTGCTCTAATTAAGTATGTGCCAAATTCAAGCAATGACCAACTGAATTTCCTTATAAAGGGAAGGCATAAGCAGACAGATTCTCTCAGGTACACCCCTGCCCCAATTTAATAAATCAAAGTTAATTGTTTCTTTCAATTCAGTTCGTGCAATTACAAATCTGAATGCATCTGAATGGTTGAAAACAGTCAGGAAATGATGAACCAACTGAGATGATACGAACTCTGTTGGTGCTAACGCCTGACATCAGTTTTGATTTGTTGAGGTGTAGCAGTCCTGTGTTGAGATTTCAACTAACAAATCATGCAATCAATGATTAAATCGATTATTACATTTGCCTCCAACCCTGTCCAAAGCCCCATGGAAACATCCGTGACCCAATTTTGGTTTATGCTACCGAACATAATTGGATTATATGATCTTGTTTTAGTCACATAGTTTCTCTGCTTACACTGATTAAGTTATTAAGCTATTTATGCGTCAGATGCTTGCTATTTGAGAAGACAGCAGAGAATAATACATTAAACTGAATGATGATGACTTTATTACTACTATTTTATAGCAAAATCATGAATGCTTTTAATCAATCTCCATTTTGATATAAATTTCTTTTTTCATATATAGGATTTTATTATTTTGTTACATTCTATATCATATTTGTATATTTTTAGTAAGTTCAGAAAATAATAATAATTAATGTCCATGACTTTTCATTTCAGAATGAAAACATGAATGCTAAAGTATGATTCCGATTTCATTGCTTATCAAATATAGCATCTTTTGCACAATTAATACTGATTTTTAATTATTTTGTTTCATTTATGCATCTTTAAGGTGTTCATATTTTATCTCCATAAGACGAAGAATTATTACTTTACACGGCACTCCAATCAGATATATAGTCTAAGTATTTTAATTACATATAATAAATTGAAACTTGAAAGCAATGGAAAAGCTTCGCCCTTTTTTAAAATGTAAATATATAATTGTTTGCACACTAATGTAATTTTAAGAAGGGTACGGAAGTGTACGGGATCACTTTACAACTAGTTATTTTGTCAATTTTGACAATCAATTTCATATAAATTCATAAAGAAAATGTTAAAAATAAATAATCTACATATATATATATATATATATATATTCATATCATTTGTTATTCCATCAAGAGTCATCAAAATTCCATGGTAATTTTAATGGTTTAAATTTAATGATCATTAGTGAAATATCAAATGACACCCAAATTATATGAAATTTGAAATAAGATCAATCCATAAGTTTAAGAGTATATTTGCAAAGTGTTTTTTTTATTTTAATGTTTTTTATGAATTTATATTAAATTATTTATCAAGATTGTGAAAATAACTAGTTGTGTAAGGCATCCCGGCACTTTTAAGAACTTTACCAGCGTTACCTTTTTAATTGTATAACTTTAATTTGAAAATAATTGTCATTTGACAAGTGATTGTGTATCACACTAATATTACTTGTTCAGATGGAACAAAGCTTGACCGATCGACTCTTTTAAATGTTTACTCATGCATGACACGTGCAATCTTCATATCAAATCATGTTGATATCGCTCTTTGATGGTAAAATACTAACTAATGCATCATGCATGCTTTAAATTAACCCAGAGACGAAGTTGCACCAAATTAAGTTCCAAACTCAACAATCCAAAATGAACAAACAGACATGCCCATATATATATATACCTCAAAGGGGTGCGTATCATTGTAAGGTTTACTAAGGGCAGTGAAATAGAAAGAAAATAAACGGTCTCGGTAACATGTTGGAATATATTGGACCAAAATCAGCGTATCTTTCGCAATGAGAGAAGATCGTCAGAAACTTTTCTCGTGAGAATCATTGAAGATGTCCACTTTTGGGAACACATCTAAAGCTACACATAGTATCCACTGTATATTTAGTAGTACATCAGGATTAGAAGGAATTTAATTTCCATTTTATTTTTCAGTGTTTATGCATGTACATATACATTTTATTTTGATTTAATGGAATTTTTTGATAGGTTATTGGCCTACCACTCAAAAAAAAAAGACGATCAGGGCTATAATATAATGAATAATTAATGTTTAGAATTCACAAATCTATTTAAAAATAAAATTCAGACTACTATATTTTTACAGTACCGAAAGAATATTGTACCTCAAAGTGTGTAAAAGATAGAATGTCTACGTATGAATGTTTAGTTGATGAAGTCTTTTATTTTTTTTATTTAAAAAGAAGAAGAAAAGGATCTCATTAACTTTGATCTATATTAATTATTTTAAAAAGAAGAAGCAATAAATAACTCGTAAGCTAATTTTAATCTCCGGACAGAATTAGTTTAATTTGCTAGTGAAAGAAAACCTCTTGTTTGTTTGTAAAGTAATGACATTAATTAATATGCGTCGTTCTCTATTTGATATATATCTTCGTGATTGTTTTCTATTTAAGCAAATGATAATTGACACCTAACCCCAGAAAGGCGAGTATGATCAGTTTTAAGCATCACAATAAAAGAGAATTTGGTAAAATACTGTTTTCTGCTTTTCTTAAGTTTATTCTGCTTGACCTTTTCATGCAGGGAAGGATCGATCGATTTATTAATTTAGTGCTAGTTCAACTATTAACCGAATTAATTAAGTGCATGGTCATCTAAGATTTCTCATTAATTTATGCTAGAAGTAGGTGCGGGGGCGCAGATGGAGCAATTAATGAGGTCAATTAATTTTTATTTCTTTTTATCAAAATTCAAAAATTTATTTTATTTTTCTAATTTTAGAAATAAATAGCACGAGTTCACAAATTGACTTCCATATTATCCCAAAAGTTACTATTGCCTTATAATCAGAAAAAGATAACAAAACTATATATGTTACGATTATGACGTGTAATGCAAAAACTCACAATACGAACTCTCATACAAAAAAAAAATTATGAGTCTAATCCGACTTGATTCAAATTCAATCCGATTCGACATTATTTAAAAATAAACGGGTCAGATATGAGTCTAATTTTTTTGAACCGAATCGGGTCGGGTGGGTTCGGGTCAACCCAACCCGACCCGATTAATTGTGTTTTAAAAGTAATTTTATGATTTAGTACTAATTAAATCTTAAATATATTAATTATATACTAAATAAGATTAATTATAAATTAATTAATATTTAATTACTTAAAATAATACAAAAATAATTAATAAAATTTTAATTATTTTACACATTTCGGGTCGGGTCGATCCGTAACCCTGTCAGGTCAGATATGGATCAAAATTTTTTGACCCGAATATAATCGGGTCGGGTTCGAATTGGATCAAAAAATAATAAAATAATAGTGATCCGACCCGAACCCGACCCATCGACACCCCTACTCGCATGGCACAATATTGTGAAATATTTTGTGTGAATGTATGATGTAGATTCTTCAAGTTAAAATTTCACAACCAATATAATTTTAGTTTTTTGCACCTAATATCTGAAATATTAGGTATAACTCAAATCAAATATATGTACAAATTACGAAATTAATCGTCTTTAACAGGCATTCAGAAACTTTTCTTAACCGATTTTTTTTTTCAAATGGCATTAAATTCATACTAGTGCCCATCAATCATCAAAATTTAATGAGGGGCTTTACAAAAAGAATAAGAATCCAATTTGAATGAACCGTATTAATATACTGTAGGATACATATATCGTGGCATGTGCATCATGCCGCTTCCGATGACTTTTGTACATAGATAAATAGAAAGATGATGATAATCTACCGACAAAATTCTCCAATTAAATTTCTTAAAAACTTTTCAAGGGTTCACATTTTTAAGAATACGGACTTACATTCATAATAATACGTCTTCACCTCAAAAATAAAATAATAATTACGGCTTTATTAACAGATTCAAATTAAAAACTCAAAGTATACACATATCTAAGAAATAGTTTATACATACTATAACTACTCTTTAATATAAATCAAATGAGAAATATATATGCAACAAAACAAACACTATCGTCTATATTCATATTCAACGAAGGTAACAATCAGGCCGATCCAGTCGGATCAGAGTTGGGTTCAAGTTTAGGCAGGTCGGATTAGATCAGTTTGATATTTTAAAAAAAGTCGAGTTGGGATAGATCAGGTCAGTGTTGGGGACAAATAAGGTCGAGTTGGGTCGGGTCAGATTAATTTATGTTAATTTTTTAAATCTTAGATTGATTTTGTTTGTATTGTAGGTCATTTGATCTTAGATCGGGTTGGATTGAGTTAGGTTCGAGTTAAATTGGGTTAAATTAATTTGATTTAAAAAAAAAATTTAGGTTGGATTCAAATTCGAATGGATTAGACAGATTTTTCAGATCGAATAAAATTTTACCACTCTAATATTCAATAGAAAAGAAGTATTTATTCGCTTCAGAACTAAATTCGCATTCTCTGTAGTAATTTATGTGTACAATAACTGCTCAAATTGTCTACCCCGTAAATCTAATTAAAGAACACCATTATAATTGATTAATTTCCCAGTCTGAGATTCAAATCAATGACCGTCATAACTTCAAATAATTAACTTCAGATAATTAATGTACGTGTACAGTACTAGAATACACACTCTTCTGAACCAACATAAGGTACGCATAAAACTGTTTATAAATGCAGAAATTCAGTGTATTAATTTTTTTTTTTTGAGAAAATATGGGCTCCAGTACCCAAAATTTTATAAATTGCAGACTTCTTGTTGACACAAGTCAGTCTTCCTAAATTATTAAAGAATTTCAAATTTTGCATATTCAGTAAGGAGTTTTATATTATTTTTTATTTTAAATATGTAGTGGTTGTTTCTTATAAATGCAGGGACAGTGATATTTGCTTGAGTTGCCTTCCATTTTGTTTCATCGATCAACATAGACTAAAAAAGCCGAAAAGCGATTGATGCTTCTTTTGTTTAAAGCAGAAGGTTTTATTCTAGTTTCTTCAATAGTGCAAGACATGTAAGATTTACTCCTGTTACTGTCAAATTTATGCAGCAAGGCTGGTTTCTACTATGTCTTTCACTAATGACTCGGCTTTTGCCAATTTAATAAAGGTTGTTGCCTTGTTGGTGGTCATTAAATGCAAAAATAAAGTCAAGAAATATGATGATGAAAGAAAACACTGCTAAATAAGATGAAAACTTCATGTTTTATTATTTGAAATGTACTTCTATTGACAATTGCATCTATTTAATTATGGTTATAACTTAAAATTTCGTTGGCAACTTTTCAGACTGAATAACTTGACACCCATCGTCCAAAGCAAAATTAAATTCAAAACCAAACTGTATTTTGTACTTGATTCAATGAAAAAAAGAAAGAAAATTAAGTCATATTTTATTAAATCAACTCTTCAACTGTTTCACAACTATTTGTATTTTAATGATATTTAAATTGCATAGATGCTAAGATTGGTGGTCTCCATAGCATATCCATAAAATTAAAATTTTACCTCATATAAATGAAAACATTATCAAAATTATTGAACAATTTTATCATGCAAAATTTTGAAATTTTGAAAAGTAGTCGTAAAAATCTTGGACAATTGGTACTTTGAAAAATGAGAAGGGATCAATTACCATCATTAATGCCGCATTAGTGTAATTAAAATTAAATATGAAATAAATATTATTTAAATAAAAAAATGAAGGAATATTTTATAAATATCATCTTATATATGTGTAAAAAATTATATCATTTTTATATTATTTATATATACATCAAACAACTAAAATTTATAATTTGAATCCGTTACTTGATGACTAATTAAATAAATTTAAAATTTTATTATTTTCTTATATATATAATTGAGATGATATAAAATACATCAAAGAGTTCATATTTTTAATTTATACATAAATAAAATAATAAACATTAAGGACATCAATTAATGGAATTCCTTGAAAAAATTATCCCCCACGTGCACATTAATTTATTGGTTCTGAAGCATTTATGGCGTTCTAGACTCCGAAATGGGATGAAAAACAGACACAGCCATGTGAAGTCTCATAAATTATCCTCTAACAAACTATTTTCGCGACTCGCTACATTATTTGCAATTTATAATCGTCGCAGAACATCTATATACCCAGTTTCTGGGCTACCGGAGGCCGGAGCAATGCATCACTCGAATCGCACATTCACACTCCCCTTGGTCATGTACTCAAGACCCTGTCTTCTGCAATTTATAAAAAATAACACGGTGCTGCTATGCCCTTCATCATTTTATAGATCGCAGCCGCCTGGTAGAAGTCGGAGCTCGGAAGCGTATTCTTTAGAGTACTTAATATCGTAAAGTAAGGCGTGGAATCGCGAGTAGAGCTGAATAGTGTTTAGATTGACTGGACTCATTAATAGTTATTACTAATAGTCTATAGAATAGAATACCATAGACGATTTGGAATGAGGAGCATTAAATGAGGAGTCCACTGTCCACGTAGGACTTCTTCTGTCCTTTTCCTTTGTATGGTTTTCCTTCGCGGTTAACGTACCAAAAACGGTACTGTTAGTTAAAATGGATACTGGGTAGAGCCAGTAGTTTTTCATCATCAGAATATCAGATCGATGCCAATTGCGCGGATCTGGGCAGGGTTGAGTCTAGTTCTTCACAGGAATCCGTATCCAACAAGAAAAGATTGACCAGCAAAGCAATTAAATTATGGGAAACGTTCTGACTGTGGGGACAAATTAGGCAGCCATGTGACTTGTCGAACAAAAAAAGTTAAAGAACACGTGTAAAAGGAAACGTACATCAATTTTCAAGAAAAATGTTATAGAGATACTAAAATCATTACAAACTTTAACACACACACACACACACACACATATATATATATATTAATTATTATTTATATTAATAATTTTATTATATATTATACTTTTATTATTCAATTTAAATACTACTAATATAAATAAGAATTCATTTAATGTTTGAAATTTGAATAATTCAATAAATAATAAAAATAATAAACTCATATGATGTGAATAACAAAGACATTATTGATTTTGATATATGTGTCTCGTCTCTCTTTTTTTTTTATTAGTTATTGATAAACAAATATCAATTCTTTATGTATTGCACTGTAGGATATTGATATGTTTCGTCTCTCTACTCAATAGATGCAAATTTAATACATGTAATATATATAAAAGTAATATATGTCGGAAACTATATATAAAGAATAAATAAATAAATAATGATAATAATAATTTTTTAAAATATATACTTATACAAATTAATTTGTGAACATAACACAACTATTATCTTACAAAGCAATATAATTAATTAACAAGTTAATGCCAACTTAATCTTTTAGATTTTAAATTGTGCATCTGTGTTTAATTGAAATATTTGAAAAATTTAGCATCTTTCTTAAATTATTATATATATTGTAGTAAGAATGGACGTAAATCTTAAATCACATTGTGTGGTTAGCAAAGCTTGTCTGATTACTTTGTAGAAGCTTTTCTTGAACAATATAAACTTGTTTGTTTTTAATACATAGATATATAGAAACTAAAGCTCAATTTTATAATTTCAAGTTAAAAATGTTTCTGCACTTATTAATGCAGATATTTCTCCCTTGTTAAAAGAAGCAAGCTAAAAAAGATGAGTATCTATTTAATTATAAAATTTATAATCTTAACTCTATTTCAGCTTCCCTTAATAATAAAATATTTTATTCTTTTTCTGAACTGTTATTTTATAGACCTTTATTTTTTGTCAAACCACACTATTTCTAATTTGTGAGGTTATATAGACAAAAATAATTTAATTTGAAAAACAGAAGTACAAAACAGCTACACAATCTCGTCCCCTCCAGCAAATTACCTAATAGCTTAAATGATAACTAACTAGAATAATCTCACAAAGATAATGAATTCAACTTCTCCGTAAACACAAAATAAAATTAATCTCATTTTTTTCTATATAAAAAAAAATCATCCCCTCCAATTTTCTTCCGAAACGGGTCCTCCATAAACCCGACAAAAACGATCCGAAACTTTTGGCCCGTATTAAACCGTCGGTTGGACTTGGGGCACAGGCGCACAGCTGACCGTCTATACCGGGTAAAAATCCGCCAAAAACATGGCTTCTTTTCTGACCCATGGAAAGTGGCATTCTTTCTTCATCTCGCTCTCTAACTTCTGATATTGTCTCCTACTGCATGCGTCACTTGTTTATCTCGCTTCTTTTTCTGAATTTAATCTTAGTATTCTCAATTTGGTTCACATAATTTCGCATCTTGTTCTCTGCATTAATGTTTTATTTCCCATTTCTTTCTCTTGTCATTTTTCTCTTGTCTCCTTTCTGTATCAACAGAAAAGAGTTGCTTAACTAATTAAAAGCTGAGGCATCACTGCACCGACCCCTGTTCTTTTCAAGGGTTAAAGAAATTCCATAAAGGGGGATTGAATTTCTATTTAGATGGAGTAGTTGAGGTAATGACATCCGCAGGGACAATTATTAAAGATTTATTTGTTGATTCGAGACAACCCAACAATAATTTAGGTGGGTTTTCATCCTTAATATGGTTTTGAACATTCTTTCATGTCATCTAATCTTTAAATTTCCATGGCCTATTTTGGGGCTTGTGTTTGTGCGAACGTGAGGGAGTCGGCCTTCTAGTTGGGTCTCTACTTGAATTCAGATAAAGTTGGCTGCTTTCGGTTGTATTCATAACCAACTGGTCGAATTTTATTTGAGAGTGGAATCTTCTTTCCCGTTTTATAATATAAACGTGAACCTTTTGAACTTCAGTTATTCTATAATTACAGTCTTAGTCGGCTCATGGTCTTACTAAGGAAAGAAGAATGGTCTAATAAGAGAACAGAGCATGAAAGTGGGATGATTGAGGAAACATAGCATGGCAATTGAGAAAAGCAAATTCAAGGAGAAAATGGAGGGAAGGTGTATATTGGTGGGACTTCAAATGGATGAAATTGGGAAGAAGGTGCTTGACTGGACATTGAGCAAACTTTCCAGAGAAGGAGATCGAATTGTAGCAGTCCATGTTTGCAAGAAATCTGGTAAACGAAATACAATATAATTCCAACTATTTTGAGTTTTTTTTTTCTTTTATACAAGGGATGGTATTGTCTTGTTATCATGAATTGTTTGGGCTTTTGTTAGTGAATAATTGTATCCTCTTTCTTTTCTTTTTTTGTTCTCTTATAGCACTAGCAAAGATGAACACTTTGGCTTTGATCAAAGTTTTGAATGACTACATGGCAGAATATGAAGCTCTCTGCAGCATGAAACAAGTAACTTTAATTTGCCCCCCTAAAACTATCAGTGCAATTTAGTAGGGATTCAATGGTTTTTTTTCTTCTAATCCACACGTGCACGTAGATAATTCTCGTTGGCCGAGTAACGCCAGGGAAATCAATTCAAAAAGTATTGGTCGATGAGGCAAAACTTTGTGCAGCCATGACTGTGGTTGTAGGTGTGAACAAGAACTACTCCTTTGGGTAGGTTGTGTTAGTTTAATAAATCTATTATTTTAACTAATTCTTGCCTAATCTCTAACTAACTTGATAACTTTGTGGTGGTCAAATTTCATTCTCTCTCTCTCTCTCTCTATCTCTAATGCAGAGGTTCAGCTTCTTTAGCCAAGTATTGTGCTAAGCATCTTCCTCCAACTACATCTGTTTTTGGGGTTCAAAACGGGAGGACAATTTTTCAAAGAGAAGCTACAAAGCCACCAGAAGGTATAAGTAAAACTTAGTATTCTAATTTGTTTGTAAAAAAAATATCACCCTCCTTTGTTTTAAGCAAAATATATTGCATGATGCATCTCCAAACAGACTTCACCTTATTTCAACTCTCTCCCTCTCTTTATATTTTTTGTCTCTCTGAAATTGTATAAATAAAGGCAGTTTTATTAGTCTCTCTTGGCAGTACGTAATTTGGTACTAGCTGCCTCTCTTTCTTTTTATTCAAAATAAAGCATAAGAGAGTAAATCAGAGGCCCACATGAGTTTTTTTTCCCTTCAATAAGGCCCTAAAATAAGTAGAAAAAAATGTGCTAGAAATAAAATTAAATTGAACCAAGGAAAACTCCAATTATTGCTCTACCCAACTTGCTAGCATTTATTTTTGCCAACTTTCTGTATATTTTCTCTTCTTATAACACTTTGTGCACATTTTTTTTATCATGTATTTCAAAGGTGGTGAGCCCAAACCAGTTCTTCGTACAGTGCTACACCCAAATGTCGGCATGGATCCTAAAGTAATTATTCCAAATCCTGATAGAAGCCTGAGCAACATGAGCAAACAAAGAACAGAATCAATTTCTTGGAAAGATTTATCTGAGATTAATTCTTCAAATTCAATCAAGAACTTAGAGGAGCAACAGAGACTCGGTTGGCCTCTGCTAAGACGAACTGCATCTAATTTCAACTCAAATAGTGATATTTCGGATGCACAAAAGCAGTCGGTTGTACATTGGGTTATGAATTTGCCAAAGAGGTTGCCTGAAATGGACAACCCAGCTAGTGAATTGAGTAGGGAACTGATGGGAGTTCTAGATGCCAGCAACTCAATTTGCAGCTGCGAGGTGTTTTCCTACAAGGATCTGTCAGATGCTACAGATCAATTCGCTTCAGGTCGTGCAATTATTTCCGGTTATTTCAATAAGGACTTTCTATCCAAAAAGTTCAATCAGAACCAATTAAGAATTTTCAACCTTATATAAGTAAATGAACCCTGGTCGATGCCATTTTTAGACTCTTTTAACACTGAAATGTAATTGTCTCAACCCAATCTGCCTCAATTTAACTTTGCTTGTGTTTGTGATCTATAATATGAAAGCTTACTTTTTATATTATTTGATATATAGAAAATTTGATTGGGAAAGGTGGTAGCAGCAAGGTGTTCAAAGGATGTCTCAAAAATGGTGACAAAGTGGCCATCAAATTGTCAAAATTAGATACTAATTCTTCAAGAGATTTTCTGCGGGAGGTAGAAATCATGACCAAGTTAAAGCACGAGAGAATTGTACCACTTATTGGGGTTTGTGCGGAGGCCAACAACCTCATCTCCATTTATAGATATATCTCCAGAGGAAGCCTTGAAGAAAACTTAAATTGTAAGCATTGCTACTAAATCTTTCTAGTATTATAATGTAATTAAGCTGAATCATATATTGGCAGCGAAGAAATTAATAAAATGTTTCCCTTTTTTTTTTTGTTTAACAACAATAGGTAAAAAGGAAAACCCTTCTTTGCCATGGGAGAACAGATATAGTATAGCACTGGAGATTGCATCAACAATAAATTATCTCCACAATGGATGCAAAACACCAGTAATTCATAGAGATGTCAAATCATCTAACATCCTTCTCACGGATGAGTATGAACCTCAGGTAACAACAAGAAGCACGTTCTTTATATTTATTGGGTCCCATTAATGATCGCATACAGGGCACGTAATCACTTGACTTCAGATGTGGTAGAAAATTTTATGAGTCTTTAAATTACAAGATTGGGCTTAGATCTATACTAATAAAAAACATTCAACAAATGAATTAATTTTACATCAAATTAGCCAGTAAATTTCTACAACAAATAGACATTATATTATTTGGCATGTCCTTTGCATGTATGGTGGACAGTACACTGTATTGACTTATTGTCTGTTTCTGATATTTCATTATCATTAATGTTTTTTGATATGTATAGTATTATAGCCCAACTCTCTCTCTTTATATATATATATACTTATTTATGATGTCGATTTGCATATTTTAGTTGTCTGATTTTGGGCTTGCCATCTGGGCACCTACCACATCTTCGTCTGTAACACATGGAGATGTTGTTGGGACATTTGGGTACGTATATCACATTAGCAACAAGTTTTACTTCAACACTATAAAGAATGTTAAATAATTTCAGGTAACAATATGAATGCTGTTTTAATTACACATTGTAGGTACCTCGCACCAGAGTACTTTATGTATGGAAAGGTTAGTAGAAAGATAGATGTGTACGCTTTTGGAGTCGTACTTCTTGAACTTCTGACAGGAAGAAAGTGCATCTCCAGCGAGAACCCTGAGGTCCAAGAAAGCCTTGTTATGTGGGTAAGAAATAATTGTATTAAAAATATATTCATGTAATGTCTAGGAGCCTAGGATAATATTGTAGTTTAGTGAGTTTTGCATATTAGTAAGTTCATTGAGACTTGAGAGAGCAAATGTGTTATCTATTTATCCCAGTTCGAGGGCAGAATTTTTCTCTAGGATTTTCTGTCAAACAAAGTTTTCTGACACCATGTCAAAATGAAAGCTCATCCCCGAAAATAACTTTCTATTTTAATATATTTTATTTAATTGTCTTTTATACAGTCAGCGCCGATATTAAAAAAAGGTGATATAAATGAGCTGTTGGATCCAGCTCTGGATAGCAAGTACGATGAGGCTGAGGCTAGACGAATGGCTTTGGCTGCGTCTCTTTGTCTGATTAGGTCGGCTCGTCTTCGACCTCAGATCAGCCAGGTATGTATAGTGAATACACACAACACACTGGAAACTCCCAAACAAGCAAGAAATTAAGCATTTTTGTCTTAATTTTTAATTTATTTTCAATTTGAAATAGATACTAAGCTTTCTAAAAGGAGAGGAGACCAACAGAGTAAACCCCGAAACAGAGGCATCTACCAGTGAGCCTGATTGTGTGGATGATGAGACATACCCAACATCGAATTTTAGTTCACATCTGGGGCTCGCATTACTGGATGTGGATGATGTTGAATCAATAACAAGCACTGAGTACAGCAACCTCAGTCTCCTAGAAGAGTACTTGCGTGATCGTTGGAGCCGGTCATCTAGTTTTGATTGATTAGGATTTTGATTTTCTGCTTGCTTTCTTCTTTGGTGAAATTTACAAGTTCTTTCCTAAATTGCAAATGGTACCCTTATTAAATGGTACATGGAAATGCAACTTCTGGAGGAGCATCATATTACCACTTCCATTTTTCTTCCCTTCTTTTTATTTTTCCTGAAAGGACGATTTTAGTGTGGTGTAAGTGGTTGCGGTTTGTACGGTTGAATGAAGAGTTGTTTCCGAGGCCATGTAATTTGTGGCGGCCTTGATATTATTATACATTTGCCAAGGGGGCACTGTACATTTCTTATTATAGAGAGAGAATTGTCAGACATGTTCTTTCACTTTGGAAGTTTTTTCGAATTGACTATTTTGTTGCAATTGTTTGCTTGCTTAGATCCTCTTCTAGTTTCAATGGTTCCGTAGTCTTGAAATTCACTAAACTTCTCATACCATTAAACCCCGGAAATTCAGTAAGAATTATGCTTACATGTGAAAATATCATTTTTTTTTAAAAAAAAAAGAGCAAAGGAAGAATGAATGAAAAAGATAAAGGGATTAATAAAGTCCAAAAAATCATAATCATTGCTCTCACAAATAAGGTACATTTCAATTCATATAATCAAGTTACCAGTACAAATCAGTTAATCTTTGATGCAATTTAAGTGAAATGGCATAATTCCATAAACCAATCTAAGGTGAGACACACACATACCTTTTGGGTGACCACACCAACAAGAAGTAGAGAACAAAAATATTGGTAGTCTACAAAATACTGCAAAATTGTAATTTCTTGTCTGATGGTTCCCAAGATCTCCAGACCGTGCCACCAGGTTCATCCATCAAGGCAATACGAACAGCAGTCAGCGATTTTCTGATCCTATCAGGCTCCTCATACTGTTTGTTCTTCCTTACAAGTGTTCATCTATTTTCTTTAATAGCTCTTCTTCGGATATCCACACCCTCTTTAATGCAATATCTTTCAGTTGTTTTAGTACACATTATGAAATTATTACAATCCAAACATGATATTTTTTAACATAATAATTAATTTTCCCAGAATTTTTACCTCAGCAAAAGTGGAAGAAGGGGAGTAAACCGAAAATGTTGAGCACCTCCATGACTTCCTTCTCCAAAGCACTCAAGTAGAGCTACTATGAGAGCTTGCTGTTGCTTTTTCTCCTGTACCAAAATATTTTATTTTCACAGCATCACTAAGTTCATCAACATATCATGTATTATCATGCATGTATCTCACACACCAAACTAATAACAAATGTATAGCAGCACTTAAAAGGCCAAAAATAGTGAAATACCAGAAATATACTTTTCCGGTTTTCCTTTCTAGTTTATGCAATAAAAGTAGGGGCATATTTTACATCATAAAAGAAAATACTGATGGAAGGTGCGTCAAAGATTTTTTTTTTCATATTTGTAAAGAGAGTCAAGCTAAGTTGCTTAAGCCTGCCGATGGGTGATTTGTGAACTTAACCTCAAAACAGTTGGATTGTCTTCAAATGAGGAATATAATTGCCCGAAAAAAAATTGTGAGGTATGCATTCACAATGTAAATTTATTATTTTGTTTAACTTTCTTTTGCATGATCAAGAGATTGTTTATTTAGGGCCACTCACTTTTCAACAATATTAAACCCCAGATTATAAAAAACAAAATCACAAGCTTAAAAGAAGGTAAAAATTTGCTTGTAAAAAAACATCAAGGTCAACAGTTTGATTTTTAAGCTGATCTGATGGTTTTTATTATAAGGCTAACGAACTTTCTTTATGAATTCCCATATCTTTACTCTTCCTGACTAGGTATATATGTGGTATTATTATGTTTTGTAGTGGATGACACAAAGTTTCTTCTTTTCTCAGAGGCATACACTATATCAATCATAACAACCTCAGTATTAAATTAAGTAATTTAGGGCCACTCACTTTTCAACAATATTAAACCCCAGATCATAAAAAACAAAATCACAAGCTTAAAAGAAAGTAAAAGCTTGCTTGTAAAAAAACATCAAGGCCAACAGTTTGATTTTTAAGCTGATCTGATGGTTTTTATTATAAAGCTAACGAACCTTCTTTATGAGTTCAAAAATTTTCCCTATCTTTACTCTTCCTGACTAGGTATATATGTGGTATTATTATGTTTTGTAGTGGATGACATAAAGTTTCTTCTTTTCTCAGAGGCATACACTATATCAATCATAACAACCTCAGTATTAAATTAAGTAATTTAGGCACATGGTAAATGGCTCTGGTGATTTAAGCAAAGGAGGTTTGCACCAGACAAAAGAGGTTTTACAAAGCTATGATGAAAATGTAAGAGAACATCAAACAGCTAGCATGAAACTTCTTTATCAATTCTTTGACATCATCTGGGACCTTGAAGAGTCTACATTACATTGCATATGTCAACTAAGCCAGAATTGAGGCAAAAAAAAAAAAACTCAACTGAACATTTAACTTGTGAGCATCTGATATTCCTTATGACAAGGTCCCAAATAAACTAAAAGACAAATTCTACGGGACGGCGATTAGACCCGTGATGATATATAACGCAAAATACTGTGCTACAAAAGGACAATACGTCCAGAAAATAAATGTAATAGAAATGCAAATGTTGCGTTGGATATGTGACCACACAAGGAGAAATCAAATCAGAAATGATGATATATAAGATAAACTTAGGGTAACACCAATTCAAGAGAAGTTAATCCAATATCATTTGCGATGGTTTGATCATATCCAACGAAGGTCTCCTGAAGCACCAGTACGCAATGGTATTCTAAATTATCCTACAAACATAACAAGAGGAAAAAACAATAAAAAGATATTTGAAGGAATGAAGTATATCCAAAGAGTTTACTTTAAATATGAGTGATTAAAAGATGACGATCTATGTATCAGAATCATGATTTAAGAGTTAATAGTCTAATAGTAGAGTTATAAAACTATAAATTCTTAAATTTTCATTTCTTACATTTTAGGATTTAGAAATATGTTTTATAATATAAATTTATTGTATTATTTTTATTATGATTATTATTATTATTATCTCTACTCCTTATTAAGCACGTACGTCCTGATCCTGCAACGGTTCAGATTTTTTGTTGAATTTCTAGAGCTAATATCAGGAATCAGATTGAGTAATTCATCAAATAATGTTACTATCTCTATGACCATTTGTGTTGAAGTTATAATTTTCTCTCAATTTTGATTATTACATAAAATGTTGCATAATATAGGAGTACAATTGATCTAATTTTTTTTTTCTTAGATTGCCATCAATTATGAATTTCAACTTTTCTTAAATTCTGAATGTCAATTTTTCTCTCAATTCTGCATTTATTTTACATTAATTATGTATTCATGATTGAAATTTACATTAATTACTAAATTATCTTCATTTTTATTTCTTTTCTTTTCACATGAAAATATGATGTTTTATATTTTTAAAAAGATATCACCATAGCAACGCACAGACAAAATACTAGTTAATATTATTATTAGCATATTATCAGCATCATCATCATCATCATTATTATTCTTATCATATTATCATCATCATTCTCATTTTTATTTTTTCATATATTTAATTTTTTTCATCATCATCATCATTATTACTATCATTGATATTTGAGATCTCCGATCTTATACTTTCAGATTGAGTTTCATTTTTAACCTACCCTAAATTTAGGATTAAAGCCTTTGTTGTTGTTGTTGTTGTTGTTGTTGTTGTTGTTATTATTCTTAAATTGTGCAGAGCAATTAATAGCAAGATTCCAGTCATATTCTTAAATTATTCTCAAAAAACATAACAAGATCCAGTCATATTCATTTTATAACATGCCTGTACAACAACAGGAGGAATGTTGCCAATCAATGGAAAGATTTTCTTGGAAGGAGTCAGAAAGAAAATACTGATATATGTAGAAGGCGCGGTCAGATGCGTTATCAAGCGCTCGGTCGGAGTAATTGACACCAGACGTGTGCATCAATAAGAACCTCAAGGCCAAAGGATGGTAATTAGCAATTATCTGCAACAAATAAAGACCACTGGTTACTACATATTAAGCAACCAGTAAAAGGATCAGAGGAATACACAGATAAATGGGACCCAGAATTAACAAATTTACAATTGAAACTGCAGTAATCATCTCAACCAAAGAAAGGAAACTAAAAAAATCAAGTCACAAATCAAATGAAAGATAAAATGTTAATTAACTAATTTTCAATGAGATGGCATATATCAAAGTTCTACCGCAGGACAACTAACCAGAAAACTAAACCTGATCCAGCTTAAATCTATGAAAACTCAAATTAACCCAAAGAAGCTCAACCAAAGCTACCAAGATTGTTCAAATAAAAAGAAAAATGCCCCCACTAAAATAGTCCAGCCAAGCAGAAAACCAACAAAATCACTGGACTGGGTTGCTCCAAAAGTAGTCCAACCAACCAGGTTGCGATCACTGCTACTCCCAGTATGCACCAGTCAACGGACAACCATGCTATACTATCGAAGGACATGAACTAAACTATGCCTCAATGGTGAATCATTGCAGAAATCAAACTAATAAAATGAACCCAACACACTCAACACCAAGCTGCTCCACGTATGCCAACCTTTCCAACACCACCTTCCGCTCAAGAGACCAAAAAGGAGGCACACAAGAACATACATCTCTAATGGTGAAGAAATTGTTGTCAGACTAACATCTTCTGGTTGTCTTTATTGACAAAGCCATTGTACATCCAGCAGTTGATGCAGCTCTCAGGATTGGCCACCTGGCTCTGTGCCAGTTCATTTCCGTGGTGTGAAAATACCAAATTCTTGCGACCGCCATGTATATCAAATTACAGGTCCAGGTATTGCACACTCATAGCACTGAACTCGATGTGCGAACCTAGCCTCTCTGGGCCCCATGGGCTCCCAGCTCGGCTACCAAGGCTTTGCAGACTACAAATTTCAGAGAAATTCTGTTTTAGCAGCTGTTATAAGCAGTGCATTCATAAGTTACAAGTAACAATGCAACAGAAATTAAAGGTCAACTGAAGTGTTACCTTCCACAAGGCAAAATCAGCAGGGTTTTTCTTTCTTGTATCGACATTGACTCGTCTGCCTCCACCAGCCATGTTGTCATCCAGTTTGCATCCTGACAAGTGGCAGTACTCTGGGAAACTATCCACAGAGAAATAGACATCTCCTTCTATGGTATAGGCATGCCCATTTTCCATGATCTGCCAGACAATTGTCTCATTGATCTGTATAAATCACCAAATAAAATATACAAAAGGGAAGATATAAGTCGCTTCCGTACTTCCTCTTCATTTTACCCAAAATCTATCTAGGCTTGAACCCCCTTTTGTTTGGGGCGTACTGTCAATGATGGTGACTGAAATGTGGGGGCAAGTACGGTCAGCATACTGAATCCCTATTTAAAAAGCACCCAAGAGGAGTGAGCACAAGCATTGGCATACATCAAATATCATCTCTCTGATCTGGTCCATATGTTCTATTACGCGCGGCTCATGTGTAGGAGACAGGCACTGTAGTGTCTACATGTCACCCAAGAATTCATCACCAAGTGACTACTTAAAATCTGTTTGATAAAAAAGAATACCCCCCCCCCCCCAACAATTATTAAATGACAGAAGAAAAGGATAAGGAAACAATATATACTTGAGTTTTCTTATGTAGTGAAAAGCTAAATTTTGCAGATATCAAGAGATAGTACAGTAACTTGGCAAGACTTTTGGATATGAGAGATTGAACAAAGCTGGCGGATACAAAGAAAAAGTCAAATGAAGGAATAAATAAGACTTAAAAGGAGGAATGTCTTGATCACCTTGTCATCAATATCAGCAAAGTTATGCACATAAGTTACATCATAGTTCAAATGTCTCAAATATCTACAGAAGAGGAGATTAGAGTATTTATGATTCTAAATGCAGCCTTCTCCAAAATAATTACAAATATTAGAAATCAAGAATTCACTTAAATGTCCACCTTTCACAACCTAAAAGCTGAATATGAGAAAAAGCAATACCAAACAAAAGAACATAACTGCATAAAGTGCCCAATTTTCCCTTCTAAAAATTAAATTATATGAAATCAGAGGTAGAAGGTGACCTGTGAAGCACGTCAAAGGCCACATAGGTGCGTGCATGGCAGATATAATTGAGTTCGTAAGGATTTTACCCGACAAACATACATACTCACCTTCCCTTCAACTATATGCTTGAATTCCCAACTATTTTGTCATAGTATTAAAAGGTCCAGTTTCCTGTTAGTCGTTTCTGGTTCCTTTTCAGCCATTGGTTAATACCACCGGAAAAATTGTAACTAGAATAAATAACAAACAATGGTTAAAGGAGATTGAGGAGCAATTAAAGCTAAATTCGTAAATAAGTATGCACCTCGAGTTGCGTCAAATTTAGGTCTCTATGTGGAGCTTACAGAGTTAGAGGTCAAATCGGTCTCTGATTAAGAGAATCAGAGATGGAGTAGTAGGACTCGTCTACTTGAGATGGACGAAGAAGAGAATAGGTAGGGGCCGCAGGGCTAGAGCAGTGATGGCGAAGAGAGAACGCTGAAGGTCTGTGACTGTGAGGAAGCGTCTTCATTCCTGGTACTGGTAGAGAGACGCTCATTTCAGATCTCGCCAGTTTTACGACCATCCAGTTGCTTGCTTTTTTTTCCCTGGAAAATCAAATCTTTTGGAAGTTAGAAGATGCAATGCAGTTTTTGATATGCACTTTGATGAATTATAGTCAGAAAAAAATAAAAAAAAATTATAGTCAGAAAAAATATGCAGTGCGTGTTTGACATATTTCTTCTTGTTTCCTCTTTTTTGGCTTCTACTGGTTTTGCGGCTCAAATTTGAATATACATTTTTTATATATATTAATTATATTATTAATAATAAGAATGATAAAAGAAAATTGAATTTTATGAATGACAACATCAATAGGAGTGGTATAGAACAAATATATTACTGTCAGTGAGGTCTTTGTATGAAACAGTGTAAATGTATCACTGTTATTTATAGATTTCAAATTTTATTTTTATCATTTTTATTATTAATAATATAATTATTATAATTATTATATACAAAAAAACTGTTGAATATATAGATCGAGAAGTTACTTTTTTGCTCTCTGATTATAAGTTATTTTAGGATTATAAAGTTTGCACCAGAAAACTTTTTGTTAAACAACTTATAATTGGGATGATAAAAAAATGTTACATAAGTGAATTAGACAGCTATATCTACTGCAGAAATTTCTGTGTACATAACCCGATGATCGGAACATTTGAAATATATTCCACAACGAAAACAAAATGAGAAACAATTTGCAACATTGTGAAATTTGCTGACCGATAGGAGTAGGAGAAGAGGCGACACGATTTTGAACTGAAAGGATCTGGAGGATTTAAATTTGTGCATTCGATTTTGTTTGTTTTCATGATAAAATTAACTATTTTTTTTTGTTTGTGCTTTCTTGACAGTGTTCTCTTTCAACTATTATCAATTCAACAACCATTTCTTGACTGTTATTTCTCTCAACTATTATCAATTTGATAACAAATATTTGATATAATAACAAAAGACTATCATCTGTGAGAGAGATTCAAAATCTAAATAGACTGGATATTTATGAAATTTAAAAACTTAGCTCTTAGTTTTTTCGCTCGTCACTGCTTTATTTATTTTTCCTTTGTTCAGAGAGTATCATATAAGTTATTCATAATACTTATTAGTTAATTATTTTTCTTATGATACACTTTTCTCGCTGAATTTGTACATTGCTGACTTAGACAAGAAAGGATGTGAATTTGGTTCCACAATCACACTGTATCACATTGAAAAGAATTAACTTGGTTAGATTCTGCTAAAAAATATAGCAACAAACAGAAAAATCAGAACCAAAGAATGAAATAAGTATTAAGCCACTTTTACCAGCACGGCGCTGAAAAGAATATTACATTTCTTTTTCCTATAAATTTTGATTACCAAAGAAAATCATTTTTTGTCAAAATTCCAATCTGATAGCTCGGATCTGTAAGAACATTAAACGCCAACACCTGTTAAATTATCAGGTCTACCATACTCATCTGAACCCGTTTCTCCACACAAGAAACCAATCCAAACCAATCTCAATGAGTACCAGCAACTCTTCGCCTTGTTCTGTACAAGGTCCCCATTTAGGAAGCACGCAATTTAACAGAAATCTAAAAAGGAACCACATATGGCAACTGGTACAAATCTAACTCAGGCATGTAAACAGCCCTGTCTGATAAGAACCCAGCATAACATGTGTGTGACCCAACAACCCCTCACCAGCTTTGCACTTTGAAGAGGACTTGGAGAGCCAATCATCCTCTCCTTTCTCCTTCTCGTTCTCAACTTTCCTTTTCTTAGCCCCACACATCAGCCAATCTAGATCTTGCATCTCTTCCTGAAGGTGGTCAACTGGAGCCTTCCAGTTGGTGATCAGCTCCTCAAACAGTTTCTCAGCATCTTTTCTCTTGCTCTTTTTAGAGCTATGATGGTGGTGGTGTTTTGATTCCTTTCTCTCTCCAGCATCTAATATACGGCCAGAAAAGCATGGTTCATCTGTGACAACAGATGGCATGCCTGATACACCTGCCCTCCTATTCTGCTTCAAGTTGTGTGTGGGCCCATCTCCATCAACTCTCTGCTTTGCATTTAACACTTGGACCTGTTGCTGAACTGATGGAGCAGATTTTGATGCTGGGATAGGCTCTGCTTTTACATCCCTTACCTTTGGTTTTACCGGCTGAACTTGGTGTTGTATGGGATCTCGATTAGTAGCAGGTGATAGCGCTACATCTCTCTGTTTGGGCCTCATTGCAGGTAGTGGCTTCTGCAATGCTTCTCTCTCTTTTGAAACTTGGGTTTGAGTACAAGGTTCAATTTTTGCCTTCATCAGAGATTCTTTAGATACGCTAGGTCTAGCAATCAGACTGGATGGAACCAATCCAGTCCCTGATTTCCACGCACCCTGTGGCTTTGGTATACCAGAAATGCCATTTGCCTTTGGCACAGCCTTAGGAGCATCTGGTAGTCTTGGCTTTGGGACCAGTGATTCTAATACTGGCTCCTTTAACATCTGAGTGTGTACAATAGGGGCTCTTGGTTTCGAGGCTTGCAATACAGGTTCAGCTCTAGGCTTCTGCGGTGCTGATGGTGTTCCCTGTTTTGATTGCAGAACTGGAACCTGCTCTCTCACTTTTAAGCTTTGTGGAGCTGAAACAGGCTCTCTTTTTTTTGTGGCATGTAGTATTGGTGCCAGCTCTCTAGATTTTGCCAGTTGTGGTACTGATGCTGAACCCTTCATTTTGAAAGTTTGAGGTTCAGGCACAGAGTCCTTCGATTTTGATTGCAACTTGATCCGGATTGTGCTTCCTAAAAGTAGTACAAACAAAAACAATATCAGTATAACAAGCTATCTCAAAAATTACAGATAAGAAAAAATAAAAAATAGTTTATGTGACACATAAGATACCAGTACATATCAAGTTTATTAACTACAATGATTTTATCTGATGACAATGCTTAAGGCATACCACTATTTGTGAGGCAGAGACTGGGGCTTGGCATACTGCCTGAATTTCTCCTCTTGCTACTATCTTGAGACCTCTCAGGGGACTCAGAATTAGCAATCCCTGTGCTTGGTTGCCCATGCTCCTCTGTCAAACCGCTCCTCGCCATTTGTTCGTCCCTTGGTTTCTTAGACTGGTGGTGATGTTGGGTGCCATCATGTTTATCCTTTGATTCAACCAAACCAAGCTCTTCATACTTTCTCTTGAGGCTCTTCTTTAATTCTTTGGAGAGTTCATGTTCCTGGCCAGATCGTTTCTCCTTTTTTTCCTTCTTTTTCTCTTTCCTTTCGCGCTTTCTCTCCTTCTTCGCTTCCTCTTCTAATCTTTCCTTCTCTTTCTGGAGCTCAACCAGATTAATCGTCAGTTCCAATACAGAACCAGACGACAGGAAAGTAAAGTTGCATGGAAATGCCACTTTTAGCATTCTAGATCACATAATTGTTTGCATTGATGTTTATAAAATACCCAGACAATTTTGCATAATGTCCCGCATAAAATATAACACACCCCAAGCTTGCAATAACTTTTGACACCATTGGCAGTCAACAGGTAAGAGCACCACAAAAACTAGCAAACTTATTACGTTCAAAATAACCTAAACACCGGTAATTGCGATTAAGACAGGCAGCACCAATTTAAGAGAAGGGGTCCCCACAAGTACAAAAAAAAAATCAAATGTATATATATATATATATATATATATATATATATATAGCTTTAAAAGAATTCTTTCAGTAGTAGTAGATTCTTTTTTTTTAAAAAAAAAAGAGTAGAACTTATGTTTATACAAAAATAGCACCCGTACGACATATATATAATAAGAAAATGCGACATTAGATACTTTACAAAATAAGATCAGAACTCAAAGAATTTTTTTTTTTAACAAAAGAGTGAAAATACAAAGAATTACAGATAGCACTCAGGATAGTGTGTAGTAGGTTTGCAAAATTCAAGGAATAAGGAATGTTTCCAGATTAATCTAAATACTGTCACAGAACAACTGGCATATTCTTGAGACAAATGGCATTTTTTAGAAAACTCCTAACTGGAATGATGAAAGAAAAGTTGGTCAGACAACCATTCTGCAACACAAATAATTTTTTTGGAGAAGAAACAGAAAGTTGTAGAAAAGACACCAAAGGACTTCTAATAAAATCCCTTCAATTTTCTAGCTGGAGTTCAACTTCCTGTTTGGTATCCACTATAATTTCTGAGAGCCAATGACAACAAAACCATTAATACCAAATAAATTGGGTAGGCTAGAAAGTTTTGTTGTTGTTGTTGGCTCTGAGAAATTATAGTGGAAACTAAACAGAAAGTTGAGCTCCAGCTAGAAAATTGAAGGGATTTTCTCTGATGGTTTCTATTTTTTTAACCAATCATAGAAAATCTGCTCCCAATCTGAATCCAAGTTGAACCCCAAGATACAGAAATTGCAATGACTTGAAAATTTATGATCTCATCTCTACAACAGATTACACTAGCGTCATATGTGGATCTCTCTTACAAAGATATCATAAATAGTGCTAACAAATTCCTATTGAACAATTTCCCTGACTTCAGGCTAGTAAGATATTATGATAGTGCATCAAATGCAACCTCAAATTCGAAAATGTGCATTATCGAGAAGACTCAATCTAATAATCATAAAGTCAGAAGAAAATACGAGGGTTTAGTGGCAATTTAAACAGATCCCGCACTCCCCTTTTTCTCAAATTATGGGTGCTCTCCTGCTCTAAAAACCCTGATCATAAAGGCGATGGTCATTAGAACGGATCGATTAGTATCACCAGAATGCCAAACGAACCTTTATCGATTCGATCTGGGCCTCGCCAAAGTAGGGAGGTGGGTAGGGGAAGCACCGCGACATTGCTCAACACAACCGACCGGAATCGACTCAAAGGTTTCAAAATCGAGCCGAAATGCGCTAAAAAATAGCGCTTTTCCGGCGATCGGCTCTCGAAATCGAGAGATTCGCCGCCGCTAGGGTTAGGGTTCCGTAGAAAGAAAGCAAAGGAACGAAAGAAATGAGAGACTCTACGATCCAGGAACAAGGGATATTTATAGCGGAGTTGCCCCGGTATGATGTCTCTCACAGGGTTAAGATGCTTCCTATTTTTGGGCCTCTAATTGGTCTAAATAAATACGTCGACGCGGCTTTATAGCCCCCAACTTGGAAGTACGTACAAGGAAACAACGCGCCGCGGGGTCTGCGAATGAGAACGAGTGAACGACCGACTTAACAACTCACGTTCATCGCACGTGCTGTTGCTAAGTAATGGGTTGTGGTCGGCACTTTCAGGGCCCACTCGCTCACTATTATAACTGGGCCTTATTTCTTTTGGGCTGCCCATTATATGCAACAACGAACGCGACTTAAATAAAGTTATAATAAAAGCAGAAAGAGAGGCAGGGGGCTCTATCTCGGGAGCGGAGCTTTATATAAGCAGCTTGGAAACGGTATGGTGTCTCGCTCTGGTTAAAAGTGAGTCTGATTTTCTAGATCCTATAATGCCTTACGTTGTTTGTCAGCGAATCAATAAAGTCTGGAGGTGCCGTTCTGTCACATGAAAATTGATCCTGAGGGATATTATACAACAGGATCGGTCTGCGAGCACAGGGAAACTCTGCAAGTGAATCTGGTAAAAGACGAATTCGGATTTCATTATAGGCCCGGGAGATGCAGGACGTAAATTAGCGGGTTTTATTTTTCCACATCCGCATCCTTTTTGTGAGGATTTTGGTATATAAAATTTAGCGGGTATTATCAACCCAATTACTTTCTAACAACTGTCAAAAATAATTTATATATTTTATATCCGACAAGAAAAATAATTTTTGGACATTATATATATCTATATGAATTAGGCTACGATACTATCCGTAACACAGATGACCTGTGTGCTACGTCCATTTCTCCGTTTTTAAATTTCAAAATGGTTTAGCCAACCAAATTTATATTTTTTTAAGATGCTTTTAATATTTTTTTAGATAGTTAGAAAATCACTTGATTTAATTATTATAAGTTATTCAAAATAAGTGAATTTCTAATTATCTAAAAAAAATCTAAATTATAAAATTTGGTCTACATAATTAGATTTTTATTTGAAAAATATGTTTAAACGGTCGAATTGACCATCTAAATTTTAAAAAAGATGAAATGATCTGTACAACATGGGTCATCCATGTTACGCGTAGCATCGTAGTCCAACTCTAGGAGTATGAAACTCTTTTGTGCTCCTAACTCAAAAAGTGAATTCAATCATCTCTAAATTTTGATTTATCATGCTCATTAAATTATTTATATAAAAATCTTGTGAGATATAAAAATTTAGGTTTGAGTTTTATAAGTCATTATTTTTAATTTTTAAAAATGATGTACCAATATGAAATGTTTATTATTATTTTTAGATATGATTGTTCAAAAATTAAAAATAATGACTTAAAAAACTCAAAACACACTAAATTTTTGTATCTCATAAGGTTTTCATATGAATAATTTATGAACATGATAAATCAAAATTTAAAGATGATTTAATAAATTTTTTGAGTTATGAACAATCATTTTTTTGCTTTGCAAAGCACCATAATGCATTAGAAATGACTTATGATATTTTGCAAAGTAAAAAACTATTTTTGCTTTAGTATGAGATTTTATATTTTAACAGCTCAAATAGTCAATCTAAATTGTTTAATAATTTTTTATGTTAAAATCTTATGAGTTATTAAATTTTATGATTTTTTTTTTAGATTTCTAGCTACTTTTTTAAACACAACCTTGAAATAAACAACTTTCTTATGTTAAACAAGATTATTTTTAGAAATAATTCAAAAAGTAGCTAGAAAGCTCAAAAAATTATGAGACTTAATATCCCATAAGATTTTGACATAAAAACATTATTGAGCAACTTTAATTGACCATTTGGATCGTTGAGATATAAAATCTCTTGTCAAAGCAAAAATATATTTTTTTTTGCTTTGCAAAGCACCAAAATTGATCTTTCTCTTTCTCTATCTCTCTCTCTATATATCAATATATGTGAAATATGATGATATTTATCAAAGACAATAAAATTGCAATAAATATATTTAATAACATTTTTATGGCACATCAAATGATTGTTTTAGAAAATATTATTGAAGTTTCCAAACAAAATAGTTGTCAGGTAAATACCCACTCAATATATCATGGGTACCATCAAAATAAGTGGATATGAAATTATTGGTATAAAAACTGGCCCGCTGTGGAATTTATAATTTCTTCATATTCATTTTTGAATAAAACACAACGATATTGTTTATACTTCAAAATAATATAGCATGTTTGCTCTCAGTTTACAAAATACTTCCTATTAATATTTTTGTATATATGAGCTTTATGTCAGTACCTGTATATACATTGTTCGGTCTATTTTTAATTCGTATTTGTAATCAGATTTACAAAATACTTCTTCTATTAATTTTTAACAACATTTCTATATAAGTGATGTAAAGCTGTTTCAACCCTAAAATTAGGTAAGATTGTTCTCTTTATCTGTTTATCACATTCCAGGATTGCAAGAATGGACATGTTATGAAATTAATTAATGAATAGTACTGAAATTATTGATGTGACAGAAGGAAATATTTTTTTTCGTAATTGTAGAATTGAAATCCTATAAGACGAGTCATGGACAACGCACCCACTTAACAAATCATGAATATTCAGCTACAGAACAAATTAAATAATAAAGATCGTTTAATATTTTGCGATTTATAATATTAATTAATTGAAGTCATATCATAAAGAGTTCGTAATTCTGAGTTTATACTTGTTCTGTTGACCATATGTATGATTGTACGTAACACTTGTTTTGCAAAAAGAATAAAATACGAAAAAAAAGACCGCAAAACGAGTCCTTTTTTTTTATCAGTGCATAATAATAGAATCTATTATTACACGGCTAGCATAAATAATAGGGAAGGGATCACTTAACAATGGTTATCTTTTCAATTTTGACAATGAATATTCAAATAAATACGAAAAAATCTTAAATATAGAAAAAAAAACTTTATAAATATATTCTTTTATTTATAGATTGATGGTTATGCAATTTCATTATTGTTTGATAGTCCATCAAAGACCGTTAAATTGAAACTGTTGCAAAGTCTATAATATTTTAATGGTCTTTAATGGGCTAGCAAACTATAATGAAATTACATTAAATTTGAATCACCGTCAATCTATAATGGAATAATATATCTATAAGATTTTTCTTTTTCTATTTTTTTTTCATATTTATTTGAAAATCCATGGTCAAGATTATCAAAATAACCCATTATCAAGGCATCCCTTCCCTAAATTATATAGTTAAATAACTCCAATCTAAGAAAGTTATAGATTAGAGAACTACTAAATATATGATATTTTAATTTAACTATTACGTTACAGTCTATTACATACGGATTCAACTAGCAGTGGTCACTACAAAAGGGCTTCTAACGACATGGGTCCCATCAGACCATGTAATAGAGCCATACAAGTCACCTTGAGAAGAGTTTTTCATAGTAAACACAACCTGGAAACCTAAACTTTTATTAGATTTACTAAACTTAAGCGTATTTGGGATCACTTTCACATCCAACCCGGCCGGCGAGTTGACAGTGGCGGTGTACACGGTCTCATCTTGTGCACCAACATTGGTCACGACCCGGTTCACGGTTCTGATCACGTTTGGTTTCAAAGCTGATATAGCAATCGAAGGGTAATTGAGGTTTGAAATGAGATCTTTGCTAGAATTACTCGGGCAGCTAAACCCGTTTGTGTTGTTTGTTATAAGGCTGATTTTGGATGTGTTATAGCCATAGTTGCAGAGAAAGAGGAGAAGGTCGTGGGTCATCATGTCGTACACTAGGCCAGGTTGCAGAGATGATGTGGGGACCACCTCTCCTGAACCAATGTCATACGGAGTAGCTGCAGAGCCTGTGGGGTTCATCAGTGGCAATTTTTCACTGTTTGCTTGAGTTGCTGTAGAATTGTGCAAAATGGTTAATCCAAAGCATTTGTTAAAGGCCTAAAGCATGCATGATAAATTGCATTGCTACTTTACAACGCTTTTAGATAATAATTAATTTGGTTAACAAAACCGAATTATTTGATAATCTGTAACTTCCAGGCCTTTATACTGATTAGCATAAAAGCAAAAGAAACCCAAAAGGGATCTAAATAATAGGAAACACCGTTAGTACCTAATTGGTATAGGAAAGGCTAACTGGTTGTATTGTGTGCTTTTCATGATATGAAACTAAAATTATCAGGTATTAGCTTGAAATCTAACCTGTTGTCATGATGGCTGATCTAATAGCAAAGGGGCTCCATGTCGGGTTCCATGATTTTATTGTGGCCGCAACACCAGCCACATGAGGGCATGCCATAGAAGTACCAGAAACCAGGTTGAACTGCGATGGCTTTTGGCCAGTTGGTATTCCAGTTGATGTAGGAATCCATGAGGCAAGTATATTAACCCCAGGGGCAGCTATGTCCGGCTGGAAAATTCGAAGGAAAAAAAAAAAGAGAGGTGAAACCAGAAGAATAAATATCTTTCCAAATGGTTAAAATGGATCTTTTGCCCCTCTGGCATCTGATTCTGTGGATTGCAATTTGAACTTTGAAGTTTGTTGAAGAAAATAATTAAAGGAAAAATAATAGGAACTTATGGGCCTCAAATCCCTTGGATTAATTTCATCATTGGCCCATAATTAGGAACTATGAGATACTTCATCCATAACAGAAATGCTACTCAATATTGTCCTTATTTTTGCAATTAGACGTTACAGAAGAAAATAACCATTGTATAGAGGTACAATTGTACAATTAGAATACTTGTATATATAGGAGCTTAGGTACCATACGGATTTATCAGCAATGCAACAAACATTTCATCATTCAAATACTGTCTCAAAAACTAACAATGTTTAAACCAATAGTTGCATCATTGGCTGTCAAAGCCTTTGATTTGCATTATGATTTTTTTTCTGCTTTATGATAAATTATTTTTTATTATTTTCATATTAAGTAAGAATAATAAAATATTTACTTTAATGAGGTTTCTTGTCTGTCCTGATGGACCCCTTGAAGAGAAATATGCTACAATGGGTGCTGGTTTGTACTTCGTCACTGTAACTGTCGGCAAAATGGTGGCTACTGGGTTCCTTCAAATTTGAAACAAGTAAAAACAATCAGTAAAAGATAACAAATGAATGTCAAGAAATTTTATTTATTAACCTTACTTTGTTGAGTTCATATAACTAAACACATCATTCGCAGCTTGGGCAGTGATCTCTGAGACTGGAAATGTGTTATATGAACTGGCAACATATGTTTCCATGTCATTAACAAAGATAGTTCCAACTGCACCTAAATCTTGTAATCCTTGCAATTTAATGGTCTTTGAGGAGTCACTTTCTGAGTGTGTGCACACTACTATTTTCCCTTTTGTTTTACTTCCATCCAACGTGCCCGGCTCACAGTGGCTTGAAAAAGAAAAATTAACCAGATATTAATTTATTTTTTCGTTTCAAATATAATAAAGGTTGTATCAAATCAATATGGATATTTAGAGACCTTGCTGATGTAACATCTGAAGAATTCGACTTTGCTGATCCACCATCAGTTAATGGATAGTTTGGAGACTTATCAAGCGTAGAGAAGGTTATAGACTTTCCCTTCAAAAAGAATAATACTAGAATTAACGCAGGCTCAATATTAAACAAAGAAAATTAAAATCTAATAAATAATACAGAACTGAAACCTTACCTTAACCGCGCTTCTGTTTCCACCTAACAAAATATCGGACTCAAAATAGCGATCGATGGTAGTAGCTGCAACTGTCAAAATCCAAGGAGCTGCATTCACCACTGAGCTGGCAGTGGGCCCATCATTACCAGCCGAGCACACCACAGTGATTCCCTTAGCCACAGCATGGAAAGCACCAATGGCAATTGGATCTTCTGAGAAATCTGGCCGGTAATATACAGATGCACCAAGAGAAACTGATAACAAGTCGACCCTGTCAGCAACTGCATCATCAAAGCCAGCGAGGATCTGGGATCCAGGGCAACCAAATGATGAACAGACCCGGTACATGGCAATCCGTGAACTTGTCGACCCTCCCTTTGCAGTTCCTGGTATGAAAGATTAATTACCAACCATCTTCCACACAGGGGCGGAGCCAGGCCTTGGTGTGTGTGTTGGGGGGGGGGTCAAAAATTGAATTTTTTTTGGGGAGTCAAAATTAAAAAATTTTCTTTAATATAAGCATTTTTTTCTGAAAATATAATTATAAGGATGTTTTTAATGTAGATCCACCCCTATTTCCACCATTAATATTGTGTGCAGAAATAATGGTTATGAAAATTGTTAGGTTCACAGAAATATATGGTATACAATACATATACAAGAGAAATAGTACTGTAATATGAAAAATGGTATAGTTTATGTAGATATGATACAAAAATTTTATGCAAGATAAATATTTGGTATAAAATGTTATTTATACTGGTTGTTGGTATATTTAATTGAAAACAAATCCTTGAAGAGAAATGTTGGTTAGAACCTGAGGCAAGGCCATAGTAGGATGCGCCTGCGATTGAATTCCCTGCAGCTGTGGATGCAGTGTGGGTTCCATGGCCTTGTTCATCACGTGCTGAATTGGCGTTGGATCGGGCTGTAGGGGTAAATGGTGCTTCATCAGTTGTATAGTATCTTGCCCCAATTAGCTTCCTGTTTCCAAAAATGCCAGATGAGGGCATCATAGAATACAATCATTTTTGGATGCCAAACTTTATACTCAACTTATATGTTTCATATAACAAACAAATTAAAGCATTTAAACTCACTTGTTGCAGTGTGATGAATTAAAATCACTTCCTTCCGTGCAAATCCCTTTCCATCTGCTTGGTATCGGTCCAAATCCATTGTCGCTAAAGCTCTCAGATTCCGGCCAAATCCCTAAATAAATAAGATATTTTAATCTTTAATTAGAAAATAAAGCATAAAAACAAGTTGGCACCTGCTGCAACTGTTCAAAAAAAAATAAATAGAACATAAATTGATGTAGCTTAAGATCTTGGGGGCAGTACCTGCTACCTAAACATACTTCCTGGTACCAGTAATTTAACATATAGCTCTTACGTTTTAATTTCTAATCTGTCGTTTATTATGTCAAAAGTTTGAATGATCAGGAGTTCAAGATATTTCAACTGTTGTACCTGTATCAAGCAAACCAATTATGGTATCAGCTGTTGCAGAAGAAGGATTTGAATCAGAATTTGGTCTTGAATCAATCACAACCAAATCCTGTTGCAAGAAGTCCCAGGAACGAGTCGTATGAGGCTTGTATACTGGATCTACAAAAACTGACACTACACCTGGCTTTCTTCTCATTGAGAAAGCCTCTTCCTCTGACAGTCTCGCAGCAAAACCGGAGAAGCCATGCTTGTAATTTCTGACTAGAATATTCTCAGGTTTTTCTCCCCTGAAGAGTTTGAGATAACAAAAATTTTGTAAGTATTAATGTTTTGATGTACTTTGCATCTGCATACCTGACAGGTTTAATGTCAATCAAGTATCGTCATGCCTGGTTTCAGCTTGTAGCTAGTGTTCAACCACTCTTATATGTTATATGTTAACACAGAAAGGATATAAGGAGATCCAGATTATCAGATAATTTCTAAAAGTACGAAGTAGATAATATTAGAGAATATGTGTGGCATGGTACTTCATCAGTCAGGTTTTTGCTGGTATTTACCAGTTCCAAATCTTCGCGATATAACTTTCTGACACTGCCAAAGTATCATAAAACACGCACCAGTGGATATTTAGATGTAATAGCCAGTATCACAAAATTTTGAAGAAAAAAACAAAAGGAGGTAAATAAATTATACTAGTCTACAAAGGTAATTAGCAACCTCTTAAGTACTGAACCAAGAAGTTGGAGGTGACTTTCTCTTAAAAAATCCTTAGAGGAATCAGGTGGAGCAGCACCCATGTACACTACATAAACCTGTCTCTTCTCCACATTCTCTCCTTCTATTTCTACAACTAACGACAGAAAGAAACAAAAGAGAAGCCATTTGCATTGAACAGTAAAAGCCATCAAGGTTACTGCGCTGTGCTGTTTCTGAGAATGCGTAAGGGTTAGAGTATTTATAGTGCAATAAAGTTGGTTGTTACCTTTTGTTGATCGTGGTTGTCCATGCAATAAATTATCAAAAATTATGAAGTGCTTCATCCTTTTTTTATGTTATCTTTTTCTCAGACCTTAGTGTTGTGAAAGTTATTGCCATGTCCAACGCTTCCACTTATTTTCATTTTCCTAAGAACATAAAATTTAGTTTGTCTGACAAATACCATTACTACTATCTCAGAAAGAATATATAAATAATAACAGAGTATTACCTGAATAAGAAAGCATCCCTTGTGCTAAATCAAAAGCAAATCACTAAATCATATTATTCATCAAAAATAATTTCTTCCAAAAAGTCTGCATAAATAACCTCATTTTTTTTTGGAGTATATATAAATAACCTCATTAATTAGGCAACTCGGTTCTAGCAACCCAATAGAGTGTCTTTATAGGATAGTGTTGGATTCGACAATTATACGAACCGTATGGGACGTCATACGGACCAACTGATATAATTAATTATGAATTTATGTGTTATACAATTATATATTAATTATATATCATTATATATCCATAATCAAGTGATCACTAAAATATATTTAATATGGATATAAAGTGTTATGACCCTTGAATGTGTAGAAATAAAATTATGATAATTATTAATTTAATGGATTAAATCAGAAAATTATCACCCCTATTAAAGAGTTCCTGGTCTCCAAGGGACATGTTTTGGATGAACTCTCTCTTCTAAAAAAAATACAAAAGAAAACATAAAAGAAAAGAAGGGAAGTTGACAAAGAATCTGGGGCGGATCCATGTGGGTCCAAGGGGCAACCTGCCTCTCTAGATTTAGAAAAATAATACTTTTAGGTAATGCTTTCGGTAATCTGCTCATCTGGAAAAAAATTTGCCCCACTTGAATTGTCTGATTATTTTTATTGAGAAAAAAATTTAATATCGTGCATAATGAAATAATTATGCAAAGATATCAAAATATAAAGTTCCGTAGAGGAAAACTTTCTTCATCAACTTGATTATCTATTACTTTGAGCTTTATTTTGTTGTTATTTTTAATATATAAAATATTATTATTTTAATAGTTTTTTATTAGGTAAGAATATATATTAAATTATTATTTTTTTATTTAGTACCGATTAGTTAATGGGTTTGAATCCAATAAATTATTACAATCGATAATTGCCCTCTTGACCAAAATTCCGCATCCACCCCTATAGAGAGCATTGCTCAACCTTGTCATCGGGTTTTGCAACGGTGTTGTCACGTAAAGGATTAAGGGATCCGACAATAAGGAACTTATTCTCTTGAAATATCATATAGCCGCTGTGATGTACGCAATATCGAGAGAAGAGGAGAATGATTCAAGAAGAAAAGATTTGCATGGCAACCCAATCAAGTTTAAGTTCAAGTAACGGTGATCATGAAACAAGATAATGCTTTCGCTTAAGATTTTTGTTCTCTAAAGTGATCTTAGGGATTGGATTAAATTTTCATCAATTGATATCTGAGCCATCTTTATAAGAACATAAGGATTTTATTCCATTTTCGTTTTGAAAATTCACAAATAAGAGAGAATTCGGATTCCCAGTATTTTCAAAATTCAAGCAGTCTTAAAATAAGAATTTCGTGAAAATTTTCTAAAGGATGTATTAATATTTTTACATATTCAAAAAGGTATCGAATTTTCTGAGATTAGGGTGAATTATTATGATTTTTTTAAAATTTATTTAATAGTGATATTTCGACCTAAAGACAATTAATGTCAGAAAAACCTGATTCAGAAATTTTCAAATTTTTATGATATTTTTTTTATTTCTTCAAACAATTTCATGATTTTTTTAGAGAATCAAGTTCTTTGTTATATTCTCTATTGATACTGAATTTTTGGGGTTTTTTCAATTTTTTAATTTTTAAAAGGCATTTATCAGAATAATAATTAATCTGGAAAAATGCACTTTATGGCTGATTTCTTATTAAAATAAGAATTTTAATTTATTTCTCTGTAAACTAAATCTGAAAAAATTCTATAAAGTTTGAAATTTGTCCATTAAGATTTTAAATATATTAATTAGTAATTTAATTTGTCATTAAGTCATTAAATATTACCATTAAGGTGTTAAATGTAATAAAGATTATGTATTAATTGTATTAAAGTATGGTTTAAGTATAGAATTCTAATAATCTTAATTATCAATATTTATTAGAAATTTTAACAGTTCATTAATTGAGATAATTATGATTATGATATTTAATTGCTAATAAATTGACCACTAATGTCTTAATCTCAAGATTTGAACACAATATACTTATGCGAACCACACAATTGTCTGACTGAATCAGACCAAATATTTTAAGTTAGACTTTTAGTTTAAGATACTGTGTGAAAGAATAATTCTAAATCATAATAGAACTATCTAAAGTATATATTATAGTAAATAAATAGTCATGATATCATCTCGTCGAAGTGAGCTTTCATATTAATGATTATTTATTTTCTAATTTATAAAAGATTGTGTATATATTATATATAAATACTGGATCAGCCTAAAGGAAGGATAATATTTATTGAATCATATATACATATCAATGGTAATAAATGAGTGATAATTATATGGTCAATGTGTGATTAGTTTATCGGCTCAAAAGAAGGTGAACTAATTGATGTATAAAGAATTATTATGTTTTATTTACTGTACCTAATTATTGGACAATATTAACTGACTCTAAAGAGCACTTAATATTAAAAAATAATTAGTTGATAGAAATGTTATGTTTATGATTTAATTTTATAATTAAAGTTTTATATGTGTTGTTTTTTCTTTGAAAATTTTAGCAAGTATTTCTAGCATTAAGGATATTCCGACTCTCAATGATTCTAACTATAAGGAATGGAAAAATCAATTAGAAATTATTTTCAGTTTCATTGACCTAGATGTTGCATTACAGAAAGATAAACAAACATAACTGACTGCCGAAAGTGCAGAAGATGCTAAGACATATATGTCAAGTTGGATAAGATTAAATCGCATATGTCTAAAGGACAAGTAAAAGATTATTCCTGAGGCTTTCAGGGGAATCATTTCTAAAATCACTACTGCTAAAGAATTCTTGACTGATATTGAGCAAAAGTTTGTTAGAAATGAGAAGGCCGAACTTGACATTCTCTTAAAGAAATTTTGCTCAAAATAGTATTCTGATCAAGGTAACATAAGGGAGTATATCCTTGAGGTGACTCGTATGATTTCAAAGTTGAGGGTTATGAAATCAGATGTGTCAGATGACATATTGGTTGTCATGATTCTCAACTCACTACCTCCTAAGTTTGGATATTTTTTGGTGAATTATAACTGTCAGAAGGAAAAATTGACAGTAAATGAACTCATTTCACATTGTTTTTCAAGAGGAGAAAAGGTTAAATGAGACCATTGAAAGTGCTAATGTTACCATAACTTTCAAGAATAAAGGGAATAAGAAAAGTAAGACTTCGGATAAATATAAGGGACAAAAGAAATAAAAAGATATTAAAGGAAAACAGTCGGCTATCAGATCACAGTCGGATGTTTAATATAATGTATATTTCTTTTGTAAGGTTAAAGGACATTTCAAGAAGCAATGTGTCAATTACCATGCTTGGTTAGCCAAGAACAAGGACAAAAAAAATATATTTTTTCTTTTTTTTATTTGTTCAGAAGTTAATACAAGTACTAATAAACACTAGGTGGATTGATTCTGGTGTCACCACGCACGTTTCCGTGTCTGCATGGATGTCTAAGCCATCGAAAGCCAAGTGATGTTAAAAAATATATTTACTCAAGAAATGATAATAAGGCATAAGTTGTAGCTATTGGACATTTCAGGATTTTATTCAATACTGAATTTTATTTAGATTTGTATGATACTTTTGTTGTACCGTCTTTTAGACGAAACATAATTTTTGTTTACAATTTAGACAATAATTATTTTTCTTGTAAGTTTGAAAATAGAAAATTCAATTTGTTTCATGAATCTAAATTAGTCGGTTTTAGAAAAATATCTAATATTGATAAGTTTTATGCTTTAAGTAATATTGATTCATACAATGAATCCTTGCATTTAAGTACTCGAAATGTTAAACGAAAATTAACTCATGAGAATTCAAGTGCGTTATGGTATAGACGTTTATGTCATATTTCTCGAAAGAGAATGAAACATTTAGTGTAAAATAAAATTCTTGCACCTTTAGACAAAAGGATTAAATAAGTCAGATCAGATCTGGAGGTGAATAATACGGTCGATATGATGGTTCAGGTAAACAATGTCCGGGGCTTTTTTCCGAGTTTCTAGAGGAAAATAGAATAGCGCCACAATATACCATGTCAGGTTCGCCTATCACGAATGGGGTTACTGAACAACACAATTGTACATTAATAAAAATGGTTCGTAGTATGCTTAGTCATACTATTTTATCATTATCCCTCTGGGGAGAAGCATTTAAAGTCACAACTTATATTCTCAATCGTGTACTAACTAAGGCAGCAACTAAAACTCCATATGAGTTGTGAATGGAGCACAAGCCTAATTTACAACATTTCAGGGTGTGCGGTAGTCCAGCTGATGCTAGGCCTTATAGGCCAAATGAAAAGAAACTGGATGAAAAGGCAATTAGTTTCTATTTTATTGGATACACGGAACGGTCACGGGGTATAAGTTTTATAATCCTGCTAATATAACTATATTCGAGATAAATACAGTACAGTTCTTTGAGAATATTTTGGTTCCAGGGGAGAATAATATGCATCATTATATTAATTTAGATGAAAATCATTTAGATGTGATAAATATGCAAATCAAACCAATTATTAGTTCCGATAGCACAAGGTTCAAACATATCTGAGGGTTTACTGCAACACATAGTGAGTACTATACAGACCGTACAGGAAACTGTATGGACCGCACAAGACAACATACGAACCGTACAAGATCATGTGCAGACTGTACATGATGCACAACAGATAGATAATAATGATATAATTGAGGAACTTTTAATATCTCAAGAATATGTGTCTTTAAGTTGATCCACTCGTGAACGAAGAAAAGTTATATCAAATGATTATGTAGTTTATCATTAAGAACATGAATTTGACATTGATATGATGGAAGAAGATCCTGAAAATATCAATCAAGTATTAAAAAGTTAAAATTTAGAAAAATAGATTAAAGATATGAATGATGAAATAAAAGTCTATGCATAACAATAAAGTTTGGGATATTATATCACTACCCGAATGTGCAAAAGTCGTTGGTTGTAAATGGATATTTAAAACCAAATGAGATTCAAAAGGTAATGTGGAACGATACAAAGCACGATATATTACTAAGGATTTTACCTAAAAAGAAGGCATTGACTATAAAAAGACTTTCTCACCTATCTCAACGAAAGATTATTTTCGGATCACCATGGCTTTAGTGACATATTTAAATTTTGAGTTACATCAGATGGATGTTAAAATTGCTTTTCTAAACGGTGAACTTAATGAAACCATTTATATAGTTCAACCGTCTCAACTTGAGATGATAGATTCAAAGACTATGGTTTGTCAATTAAAGAAACCAATTTATAGATTTAAACAAACATCTCGATAGTGGTATTTTAAATTTGCTCAAGTTATTATCTTATTTAGTTTCGAGGCAAATCAAATTGATGAATGCATATATATCACAAGTTTAGTAGGAGTAAAGTTATATTTCTGATTTTATATGTTTATGACATATTACTCATCACAAATGATATAAATAAATTGTAGGAAACTAAAAAATTTCTATACATCTATTTTGAGATGAAAGATCTTGATGAATTATCATATGTATTAGGATTAAATATACATCGAGGTCATTATCAAGGTATCTTGAGTCTTTCACAATAGACATATATCGATAAAGTTCTTAAGCGATATGACATGAAACAATGCAAACCAGAAGACACCCCAATGGCAAAAGAAGACAAATTTAGTCTCAATCAATGTCCAAAGTCAGAACTTGAAAAGTCAAAAATATAAAACATTCCTTATGTTTTGATGTTGGGATATTATGTATGCTCAAATATGTACGCGTCTGAGTATTACATACATTAACGGAATGCTAGGCAGATGCCTAAGTACTCCTAAATTGGATCACTAGAAAACAGCCAAAAGGTTATTGCATTATTTATAAAAGAACGAAGCATCAAATGCCGACATATTAGAAGTCTGGCATGCTTAAGATCATTAGATATTCTGACTCTGATTTTACAGGATTCCAAGATAGTATGAAGTTCACTATCGATTATATTTTTATGCTGGTCGGAGGAGCTATTTCATAGAAGAGTGCAAAACAGTCATTATCTGCATCTTCTACCATGGAAGCAAAATTCATTGCATGCTTTCAAACATTAAATCAGGCGATGTGACTATGCAATTTTGTCACAGGGTTGCGGTTAGTGGAGTTTATCAAGTCACCACTAAAGATTTATTGTGATAATAAATCTACGATGCTATATTTGAATAATAATAAGAACTCGACCAAGTCGAAGTACATTAGTATTAAGTTTCTGGTTGTTAAAGAAAGAGTCCATAATGGCCTAATCAATATTAAGCACATAGGGACAGATTTCATGATAGCTGACCCATTGACTAAAGGTTCGATACCCAAAGTATTTCATGAGCATGTTACTCGTATATGTATAATTGTCGAATCCAATAATCTCCTACTTAGGCTATGTGTGTAATATTTTAATTATATATTATTTTTAATAGAGATCTCATTTAATTAGATATCACTTTAAGTGTTGTTAAATAGTTCTGTCCATCTACTATATTAACAAAAGACTTAAGTAGCGTTAGTCATATTTATACATGACTAGACTAACATAAATCATGATGCTAACATAACATAATGACATAAATTATGAAACATATGTATAGTGTGAAAATTACATAAAATATGATCTATGTGTCTATTTCTAACTTGGTCTCCAAACTTTATTTGAGATCAAACAAATCTAGAATAAAATTAAAATTGAATAACATTCATGCACAATATAATTGTATAAACATTAAACTATAAAGTGTATGATATCATATAACTAAATGTCTGTAAAATGTCAATACATATAAAATATAAGTAATCTATCAAACACTACAACAACATATCAGACTCTCACTAAAACTAAACATCATGCGCTGAAATTATACCCATACCGCATGGGACGCCACACAGACCGACTGATAATTAATTATGGGATTATGTGTTATACAATTATATATTAATTATATATCATTATATATCCATAATCAAGTGGTCACCAAAGTATATTTAATATGTATATAAAGTGTTATAGGAATGGACCCTTGAATATGTACAAATAAAGTTATGGTAATTATTGATTTACGATAGACTAAATCAGAAAATTATCACCCTTTATTAAAGGGTTCCTGATTCTCAAAGGGCATGTTCGGATAGACTCTCTCTTCTAAAGAAAATACAAAAAAAAAATAGAAAAGAGAAGAAGTGAAGTTGAGAGAGACCATTGCTCAACTTTGTCATCGGGTTTTACAACAGTGTTGTCTCGTAAAAGATTAAGAAAACCGATAATAAGGAACTTGTTCTCTTGAAAGATTTCATAACCGTTGTGGTGTACGCAACGTCAAGAGAAGAGAAGAAGGCTTGCACGACAATCCGATCAAGTTTAAGTTCAAGTAATGATGATCATGGAACAAGATAATACTTCCGCTCAAGATTTTAGTTCCTTAAAATGATCTTACAGATTGGATTAAATTCCATAGATAGACCTCAGATCAAATTCAAATTGAATGTTAGAGAAGAAGGGATTTTCAAGTTGTGTTGTCCACCTGGTGTATAGTTGTATATCAGCACATTGTACTCGTAGATTCGGTCAAGGATACGTGTGGATATGTTTCAAATCTGTTTCGGTGCGTTTCAACTTGAGACCATAGTAACAAGTTTGTGATTTGGAAAATGTTCGGTGAGATCAAAAATTCGACGTTCGGATATAATACGAATATAATTCGAAAATAGTTCATTCTATATAATATAAATAAAATATATATTATATTGATAAAACATTGAAAATATATTAAAAATAGAAAAGGGATCCGATTACCACCATTTTGGTGCTACATCGGTGCCATTAAAATTAAATATCAAATAACTATTATTTAAATTCTTAAATAACAAAACTAATTGAAAGAATATTTTGTAAATATCATCTTATATATGTATACAAAAAATTATATCATTTCGATATTATTTATATAGGCATCAAGCGTTAATAAAATCAACGGACCAAATTTTACAATTTAGACATGTTACTTGATGGCTATTCAAATGAAGTTAAAATTTTATGATTTTTCATATACATACAATTGAGATGATATATAATACATCTAACGGTTCACATTTTAAAATTTATACATAAATAAATAAATAGGCATCATGAGCACCCAAAAAATGGTAATTGAATCTCTTCTCTTAAAAATATATAAAATTTCATTTTAAATAATATATAATGTGTTTTTTTGCTGAATAATTCATGAATAATTTTTTTTATCAAAAAATATACCGTATATTAAACTAACGAATTATTTGTGAAATATCTAAATAACGAATCATGAATAATTGGCAAATGTAGTGATAATTCGCGAATGATGCCACACGCGCTACGCCACAGATGATTCCAAAACACTGAAAATTGAAAATGTAAGTTGAGATTCGCACTCGCATCTGACCATGTTGTTGCTTTATCACTGTGCCCCTTCGTTTTTTTGTTACATTTTGGTTTTAATCTATCAACATCCAACATAACTTTTGCTTTTATTTTTTTATATTGCTGCTTTTATTTTTATTTTATATATAGATTTGTTATATAGAAATTTCTGTATCGTTGCACAATATTAGATACGATACCTGTATCTACAACCGTGCAACATAGTTTTCAAAAGTGTTGTAAATAACGGAATATATTTAAAGGACGGATGTAGTAACACTAAGCGATTGACTATTATGTGGTTGATTAATTAGATTTTTACGAACAATTGATGTTTATATTTTTAATATATAAAATATTAATAATTTGAATAAAAATTAATTACTTACACCTTATAGTATTTTTGTTTATTGATTTTACTTTAGAAATTATAAATACAAATTAAATTACATAATCTATAGCCTTTTCAGTCATTTTGAAAAAAAAATTATAATTTTTTGAATGTCGGGTTGAGTAAAAAAATCTAATTAAAATTAATGAAATTCAATTTATATAAAGTTTTTAATTATTAAAATTAGAGTTCACATGAAATTTATATAATTTGAATGCATAACAATATGAAACCTAAAAAAATAATCAGTCAACTATAATATATAATAATTTACCAACTGATTAGAATTAATCGACCAACTAATCAATCTTGACGATTGCTTTTTACAATACTGGCTTTCAAGGATGCACCATTTTAGTGCTCCTCTCACTGCCACCAAGTTTAGCCGTGATCCTGAAATTATCCACATTGGCTTTTTGCAATTCCCAGCACGCATGATGTCAAACATTTGCTGATAAGTTTGCTTATCTCGTACCAAAGTGGAAGGTACAGTTGTTCCACTACATTTTTCTTCTCTTTCGGTTCTTCGTTGTTGATTGAAGCAGGGCATATTAAAAACGAGATAAAAACAAAATACATGCAATCTGTTAGGCTTATTAGCATGCTTAACTAGGCATGCGATCTTATCACTAAATTTGACGCTCTAGTGCGCTTCCATTGAATCTCCACTAGTTGAAACAGAGTGCTCTGCTCTCTGTGACAGAGACAGAGCAAGATTCATACATTAATTAGTTTATTATTAAATCAGTTCGATCAACTCCCAGAAACACATACTGAAATGGAATCTCCATTATTCTTTTTGAAATAAAAAGTCTTGATCAATGTTGGTTCATAACGAATATTTTAGCCTCACATTTATACATTATTTTTGTAAATGGAAGTGGCGTGATATTGTGTTCTAGAAAAATATTTTAGAGGGAGGGAACTCAGAGAAGAGAAGAGAGTGGTAAGAGAAGGGATTGAGAAGCTGTCAAAAAGAGGAAGTGAAAAATATTTTTATTCCCCTCTTCTCAAATAAATTGTGGAGCAAATAAAATTTTAAATTTCCCCTCCCCTCCATTTTTCATTTTTACTTTTTATGGAGCAAAGGATTAGAGCCCATCACTCAGAATATACTATTAAAAAGAACATAAATAATTATATCCCAATTCAATAGAAAGAAAAAATACAAAATTATCATCATGAGATACTATTTTGACAACAAATGCAACTAAAACAAAAGGTCCAATAATTTGGCCCTCATTATGGGCCTCCTTGAATATTTGAATATCTCTTTGCTATTGAATCCACTTCACGGACATGTTTAAACCATTAGAGTATCAATGACGATGATTAAAAGTAAAATTTTATATCAAAATCTCTTTTAATAGTGATATTTCTGAATAAAATGAAATTGTCAAAATAACATTGTAGTAATTAATTTTTTACTGACGTGATTTATCAAATGAACTATCAAATTTAGACAATTATTTAATTTTGTTTAATCTCTGCATTCCTAAAATTCAAATGACAATTACCAAATAAAATTTAACAATCAATTTGACAGTTGATGGAATGCTCTTATAATCTAGGTTTCAAGAAGTTCCATCGTAACTAATAAATAATGAAATAAATAACATCAATTAGCATTAATGTAAAAATGACCCCAGAAAGAAAGAAGTGTTTCCACTTGGAGGGATCCACACATATTATAGAAGCATGCTCGGTTCATATAATATTGTAGCAATTCAATCAATCATTAACCCTATCACAAATGAAAATATTGTGTTGATTCAATTGATTATAAAACTTGAATCCTTATATGAACAATTTACATTATTTATTTAGAATTGTGCCTAGCTTAATATGCCGATACATATTATTTTCAAATTTTAACAAAAGCATTTCTTCTTTTCTTTCTAAAATTACTTTAATCAACTACACTTGCATCGTCTTTCCTTTATTCTCTTTACTTCCAATATGCGTGATTTCCTCACCATCTCCTCCTTCAAAACCCTGGAAGTCCAGTTTGAGAGGAAATGCTCGCTGATTCCTATCTGCCGGTTCTTGTAGAAAGTCATGCATCGTGGTTTGTCACTATACGGGCATTGATCGCCATTTGGATCATGCCAGGTCCCGACATGGCGCATTCCAGAGTATTCTGAAATCCATCGGAACACAAACTGTCCTGGGCCAGCCAAATTCTTCCATCCTTTTGGAAAGAACTCCATGACACTGCTGTTCTTGTCCATGAAGAATAGATTCGTAAGTTGAGCGCCGTGTGGCGATGCTAGAATGTCTGTTTCGCTCATCAGCTTTACCTGTATATATGAATCATTTAAGAGTATTAATTGTCACCTTCTATATTAATCGTAAGTTAAGGGACAAACTAACCTGATCACAAAAGGTAAGGTTATCTGGCCGGGCTACCTTCAGCCGGCACCGCTTCACCTTCGCACACTCCTTTTGAAATACATTTATCACACCAGCTTCATCTTTAAATGATCGGCTACTTCTTCTCAGCAACAAGGTCAATTTTATCACATTCTCAGTTTCAACTCTCTCCTGGATCTTACAATACTCTCTGCTCTTGCACCTCAACATTTCATAAACTTGAATCTTCTTCTCCTTCAGCATCTTCCCCTCGTTGTGCCTAAAAACTATCACCTCCTCGAAACAACTTGATGTATAATTAGTTCCAACACCTTGAAATTTCTCGATCATCATTTGCTCGCCAAAAGTTAATTCTATAAAATTTCTCACCCAATTAGAGGTCTCTCTCCTCACCTCACCTCTTTGGTACAGTACCCACCTAGCTGGCCTTACACACCCTTTTCCATAGTGCCAAGCTGCAAATGGCATCATGGCAAATAGCCCATGGCATATATTCTCATAACCATAGTGAGACTCGGACACAAAGGTAATACCTGGTAGAAACCTTGAGCCAGGTGGCAGTTTATCAGGATGAACTAGGGCATACCAATTTAGTGTACCGTTTCTGGTGCTACTACCAGCCAGGCATAGTAGTCGCCCCTCGGATTGATACGAAGGGAAACGGAGGTACTCCGCCTCACCCGTATCAAATGTATCATTTAGGGAGCTCATGAACCAAGTGGTTCCGTCCAGTGGGGCCGTTGCGAGGCTTAGATCCTTCAATGGCAAAAAACCATTCAGTATCTTGCTTCCATGAAAGTAGGGGAAGCTCAATGAAGGCAATGAAAAGTCGAGGCGAGGGAGGGTGACACTTCGGGTTGATATCTGTATCTGTTGTAAGATTAGAAAGGTGATGAGACCAATTAGAAAGCCACGTGTGCATTGGCATGGGTTGCGAGATGATCTAGAATTTGTTTTGGAGATGGATTTTGAGGTAGTATTGGTGTGTGGTTTAGGTACAACAGCATGTCTCATGATTAATTTGTACAGAGATTATAGTCGTAGAAATAACTAATAAGAGAAGATGCAGCCTTTCACCCAATTCGGCGTGCTCTGTATCATATCGAGGTTATAAAGGAGTACGTATAAATAAGCAGCCATGAAATTTGACTTAATCATAGAGACTACACTCTTGCCCAATAACGAAATGAGAATATATATATATATATATATATTGGAGTTCGTTCCAAGAATCAATGTTATTTTGTCTTGAAGATTTGTCATAGAATTTTTCTCTGTTTTTCTAAAGGGGAGGGATCCTTTATCATTTGGTTATTTTGATAATTGTGATGATGGATTTTTAAATAAACATAAAAAAATTCTTAAAAGTAGAAAAAAAATATAAATATGGTCTTTTACTTATAGATTGATAATATTTCAAACTCATATAATTTCATTATTATTTGATAGTTCATCAAAAACTATTAAATTGAAAGGGTTGTAAATTATATAAATTTTTGATGATTTTTGATGGCTATCAAATGATAATTAAAATTTGAAATACTATAAATCTATAATAAAAGAACATATTTATAATTTTTTTCTATTTTCAAAATATTTTTAGTATTTATTTAAAAATCTATTGTCAAGATTGTCAAAATAACCCATTTTCAACGGATTCCACCCTTTTCTAAATATACTCTCTATTCTCAGCTTTTGGTGTAACAATTAATACTACAAGCAAAATGACAAACGATTGTGAATTTATGAGTTTATAGTGAACATTATTAAATTTAATTAATCTTGTCGTTCTATTCCTGTATTTTATTACGATGTATCATTTTACCCCTGTTTTTACTCAGGAAAAAATGTGATGATGTAGCATTAACAAATTATATGTAGTATAATAATTAGGCGTAGAGAATTTTGGATGCCCGGATGTAAGAGAGATAAAATTTTCTTATGTTCTGAGTTGCTCTCTGTATATACTTCTTGTTGGATTGCAAATACAACCAATTTAACAAGGTTTAATTTGCTCTCGACTTTAATAACTTTTTTGTGTAAAGTCACAATATCTTAATTTTAAACTAGCTTTCTTATTTATATACGATCAAATTTCTAAGAAAAATGGATGATTGGAGGGAATGTGGTGGTTCTAAGTAACAGTGGAAAATTAAGACTTAAAATTAAGACAACTTATTTGGGCTTGAAAAGAAGATAACGCTTAGAGAAGCATAAAGAACTAAGAGGAATTTTAGCATGCAAGAAAGTACTCATGAGTGCAAAACCAATTTAGTCAGAGAAAGAAGATGATATCATGTAGCCGATAAAATAAGTAGTTGACAATATATACTTCAAGAAGTGATAGTTAATTGGTAGTCAGGATAATTTCATTACCAATCTATATATGGCAAGCCCGCATTCATTGAAATGAAAGTATTCTTATGATTATTATGGTTAGTAAGAAAAAAATAAAATACTAACAAATAATTTAAACAAAAGAAGATGGCAGGAAGACACTCACTACATTTAAAATGTAATGAATTAATCTAAAATAGTTGGGCACTTATTATCCATTGTTCCTTAGCCACTTGCTTGTGATCATGGATAGCTAGATTCAATAATTTTCATTTATAATGACACAATTGAGAAATTATGATAAATTAATGAATATATACCTTTTAAATAATAATATTTGTAAAATAGCTAGAGGTACAATATTATGGAAATAAAGCAATAGATTGATATTTTAAGAGGGAATTTATAAAAGTGTAAGAACATTGAGGGTAATATCATAAGTTTAGTTAAATATTGGAGCCAAATTAAAGGTTGGATGCAGTAATATTGACAATATTCATTTAGTAATATCCTCTGATGTTAACTCTTTATCAATGCAAATCTTAGAGGAAAATTTAACACATATGTAATTCGAGGTAGAACAAGAGGATTGATCTAAAGAAGGCTCTGAACTACCTCTCATTACTTAAATGGTAAATAATGGTCAATTATAGCATCTGGATAATAGTTAGTTTCATATTTTTGCTTTTGCTCTCTTAATTTTGTTACAGCTGATATTGAAAACTGGAGATTAAAAGACCGTGTCATCTGAGTTTTGAAGAGATTGTTGGAGAATTTTAAATTTAGTTCGATGTAGTTTGTATCTACGTTTTAAAAACAATAATGTATGTTATAATTTTGATGTATCCCTTTTGAATTATAGCTTTAAATATTCATGGTAACGAGTTGTGGTATCAAAGAACTCGGTTTCTAATGAAATATGTGGTAATCCATCAGTTTCAAAAAAAGTACTCGTTAATTCCGTTGACCAATTAAATATATTGCTTAGGTTTAAGTTAAAGTAAAAAAATGTTTAGTTAATAAATATCAGCCTATAGATGAAATAAAAAGAAGGTTTATTATATTCATGCATCTAAATCGCTAAAGGCTAATTTATAGGTTACTCAATTGCATGCATTCGGCTCCACTTTACTCTTATGAAGGTGCATACAACAGATCATTTGCTTATATATGGTCTAAAAATATTAAATGCTGCCCTTATTTATTAATTTATTTGTAGTGGTGGAGTGTTAAGACGATCTCTGTGGGCCTGATAGGACTGGCTAGCAAGTTAACTGGAGTACTCCATATATTTTGGTTTTAAATTTCCGACTCAAAGCTAGGTTCAATAGGTCAAACCAGGTGGCATCCAAGTGATTTTAAGTTTTATTTATTTTTCTTTATTATTGTTAACATTTTGTTAATTCATTATTAATGTTTGCAAGATTGAACTTGATCTGTTTATGGAAAATTATTTTACATATTCAGTGAGTCTTGCTATAGTTTTCTTTTTTATGTAAGGACACTTCTAGCGTAGATTCAATTTTGGAACAAGTTCTTACGACTTATATATATATTTAGAAATATTATTCAAACTAAAGGATAAAAAAATGAAGTTTTTTCCCCCAATTTCTTGGGATAAGATTTATCAAATTGGATTATTTTTTTCAAAAACATTTAATCTTTTCACTGCAACTCAAAATTATAGAGCGGTTTAAAATCTTAGGGAGGGATTGTTTTTTAATATAAATCCATTCAATCAGGGCGGAGCCAGAAACGATCGATAGGGAGTGCTCGGTTCAAATAAATAGAATATTCGAGTCAAAAGAAATTTTATTTTTTACCATACGACCTTTATTTTTCAGTGAACCGATGGGGTGCCCGGGCGCCGGCTGACGCCTACCTTAGATCCGCCCCTGCATTCAATCTAATCTAAATTTAGATTGGATTGTACGATTTATTAAAATTAAGAAACATAGGGAGGGATTGTTTTTTTAATATAAATCCGTTATGTTAATTTCCAAGCTTATGATCTGATATTAAATAATATATCATCTCACAACCTTTGAGATAAGGATAGTTAATTGCCTAACTTTGAGATAGATTAAGGATACTTAATTACATGCCTTTTGAGATAACAGTAGGCTTATCTATTTTTAGATAGCTAGCTTTCCCTAACCTCAGGAAAAATCATACATTTGACTAGTAAACTGTGCAAAAAGCGAACAGCCACGAGGAACTGAAAAATACGACCACTTGTAATTTCTTCTGGAATCCGGACTTGACAAGTGGACATGCTTTGAGTTTGACATTTTCTTTTTCTTTTAGAACCAAAGATTAAAATAAAAAATCATGCAGAGGTCATCCATGACACTTGTGAAACAATCGCTCTCAAGCCTCAAGCGGCCGGGATTCATGAAGAAAAGCATATCTTCAGATCTCATTAATTTCCCCAAATCCCAAAGCACTGGTAGTGGGGGAGAGTAGAAACTTGAGAGCTACTAAAAGTTTGAGAGCGGTACTCACAAGAGACATTAGAGTTTAGACACTGAATCAGTGTCAGCTGCCGTAGTTTTTTTATAGCAGCATATTATCATAATTTTTTAAACACATAATTTCATTTATACAGCTTTTGCAACGGTTTAAATTGCAGATCAACCAGTTCAGATCGCTTCAGTCGGCCTCGATGCTTCATTTAGCCTGCATGAAATGGAATTATGGAACTCAGCTCGGAATAAGTTGAGAACCCAAAAGGTTAGCGTCGCGCGTAAAAGCCCAGAGAACAAACAGGCCTCCTCCTAGCCTAAATGAACAATAAACACCAGTATTTGATATTTCCATTCAACACTTGCCATATTGTAAAATCTAAAAAATTACAAATACTAACTCATCTAAAAATACGTCGTATTAAAATATTAAGTTTTCCTTCGTCGACTGTTTCAACATGAGATTTATTTTAACTAATCTAATAACTTGTCAACATTGGATAACATAATATATTACACTATCAATCGCACCGTTCCCTTATTATATATCAAAATACCAGGTGTGTCCAATTATTGCATTGATTTTTACGGGCCCACATAAAAAGATAAGATACAATCTAGAACTTACCCCTGGTACTAACCTTCATTGCAATCTCTGAAAAGCAGTAACAGACAAAATGTTCTCATCACAAGAGTTTCAACATTTAGCCACCAACACCACCATTAGCCACAAAGGTACTTACAAAACAACTTTCAGAGAGCTACTGGTAAATAAATATAAGAAGAGATGGATAAGTAGATAGATTAAAAAAAAAGTCTATTAATAGATACAAGGAGGTTTCTTCACTCGAAAGCCCACTGGTTTTCACGGCGAATTTCCTCCTCCTCCTCCGGAGTGAAATCATTTTTTATGTTGAAAGTCTTGCGTATCTCCTCAGGCGACTTCCCCTTAATCATGTCTGCAACAGCCTGACATGTCAGATCCAAGAGCCCCTTAATGTTCAGGTAATTAGCAGCCTACAAAAAACATTTACAACGTATGTTAAAGGACCTCCATGCTCCACAATCCTCATATACTGAAGTTTCAGTTGACATAAATGAATAACAGTATCCAGTGATCACATTAGGGGAATAAAAAGGAAGATGTGCCCTATTCACAAAAAAAAAAAAAAATTATTACAATATGAAAGGTTTGTAAATTCTCTTATCAAGTTATCATACAAAGTATTAGACAAAACATCTTAAATAATTCAATATTTCAGATTGGGTTTCATCTCTAGCCTACCCCAATTTATTGGGGATTAAAGGCTTTGTTTTTCTTGTTGTTGTTATTGTTGTATCTGAAATAGTTAAATACACTTCAAGCTAGGATATTAACCATACTAGTTCAGTTACCAAGGGAAATGCTCAGAAATAATGCACATCTCAAAGTGTACATCAACGAACTAAACTCAAATTACAAAACAGATAACAGGAAGAAAGTGAAGATAAAAACTACAATTATTTCATTCTATTTCACTTATTATATCACGATCATGCTAACATCTAACACTTAAATAGGCGTGCTCTTTATCAAACCTTCCCAAATAGGGACACGCAGGACTAAATAGGCGTGCTCTTTACCGTACGAAGGACTAAATACCAAAAAGGCAAAACAAACACACGCAGCAAGCCAATTATTTTATATTTTCGAATATCAGTGTTTTTCCTTTGAACTTGATCTGAGTTCATCAGCTTAAAAGAAACCTAATTAGTAATTACTGAAACATAAACTTAAACAGTTCAAAAAAGAAAGGGCTAGACATAAATAAACGTAGGAAAAAAGGAAACCATACCAAGATGAGATCGAACAGCGTGCCCTGATCCACCTTCACGAACTCCGCGTCCCAGGCCTTGAGTTCCTCGTCGCTTGTCTTGGACGCAGATGCGGTGGCGGTGGCTCCCTCCTCTGCCGTAGCCTTAGATGTAGCCGCTTCCGCAGCGGCGACATGCTTCTTACAGTACTCGATCACCTTGGAGAGAATCTTGGAGTTGACGTTAGGAAGCGGGATGGAGTTTTCCGCGCAGTCGTCTTCTATCATGTGGCGGATCGTCTGAGACTCCATCGCCACCACCTCGGGCACTTCGAACTCCTCTCCATCGGAACTTTTCAGAGTGATCTTCTTGCCACCATTATTCTCCATGTTTTCGTCGGAGAAAAGGAAAACAATTAGCGTGCACGGGGCTTGAAACGGCCAGAGCACAAGAAAGAGAAAGAGATTTGGGGTGTTCGAAACCCTAGGTCGAGGAGCTCTTTGCGGTGTTGGTGTAACGGTGTTGGCGATGGTGATGGGGGACTGGTGCGGGGGCATTTATGGAACTTCGCTTGTCGCATAAGTGACGCGTCGGTTGGACTGGAGATCGTACATCTGTGGGCCCTATCTGTAAGTCTTAGTATCTTACTTAAGAGTCATGCTATCTAAAATACTTTTCTGTCTGCATAATTCCATTAAGAAAGAGACATGTGTCTAATTTTCTTCCACAAGGTGACATGGGTCTTCAATTGCCTCTCAAATCTCAATTCTCATTTCATAATATTTTCTTTTTCTGGCTTAAAAATGCCGTTTTGCTGGCATCCACAATTTAAAATTGCACTGATGATTGATGAAGGAATTTTCGAAGAAGTAAAAAATGCTTTGGGGAAAAAGCAACATTGCATTTACTGAAAAGTCTGGCCCAGGTTAATCGACTGGTTAATTACATAAAAATGGAAAAAAAAAATCAGAAAAGTAAAATAGCCTTGCTGCCTTGCGGAATAACATAAATTGAAGTCCCTAAAATACTTTACTCTATAAAATAATTATCTCATAAATTGAAACTGTCATCGTTCTACCTGACCATCATACAAATTTAATAGTTTATTACTTTATAACTGTACAGTACTCTAAAGAACACAGATCAAAATAGCATCTGATATAAGTGATGATGACTCTATCACTACTCCCACTGGTGATAGAGTTATCCTTTTGTTATCCTCTCTCTCAAATATTGATTGTGATGTGAATTGTGATGCCCACTGTAAATCTCTGTTGGATTCTTATATACAGATATTTCGTTTTTATGGTTAAATCATCTAATTTGAAAGTGATGTAGTACTAAAACGAAAAACTAAGTATAACTATGAAAAATATTTTGAACTGATTCCAACTAAAACAGACAATATTTGTAACTCAGAGTGTTTGTTCAGTTGGAGAGGCTTAAACCTCCTTTTAAAACTCCTTAAGCAGTCCTTAATCCACGTTAATCTCTTCGAACATACATTCCTTATGAAAGATTAAGAGTCTCCTTAGCAAAGAAGTTTAATCCAGGCCCCTCTTTTCTTAACGTTTCAGCCTCTTTAAGGTGTCCTTAACACTATGCTCCCGAGTGGGAGAGAAGGGGTGAGCAGAAGGAAAAAGAAAGGAGAGCAGAAAAATAATCTACTCCAAAGTTTATTTTTCAGAGCTGAAAAGACGTGAATGGATGTTAACAGAGAATAAAGTCTATTCATTTTGAGAAATTTTGTTACCCTCCAATTTGGGGTTATAAATTGTAATCCATATTTTCTTTCCAACTTCTTCCATTTCATGCCCTCCCTTCTCTCTCTAACTCGGGAGCACAACCTAAAGACTTAAAATTATTTTCTTTAGACCATTATACCCTAGTTGGCCGGCCACCTCATTATAAGGGTGCAAATGGATAGGATACCGATCAGGGGCGGATCCACCATTCCCCAGGGGGGGCAACGGCCCCCCCCTGGATTTTGAAAAACAGTCTTTTCGGTAATATTTTCGGTAGTTTGCCCCCCCCCCCCTGGAAATTTTTTTGGCCCCCCCTGATTGGATTGTCGATTAATTTTATTGAGAAAAAAATATTTAATATCATATATAATGAAATAATTATGCAAAGATATCAAAATATAAAATTTTATAGACGAAAATTTTCTTCATCAACTTCATTATCTATTAGTTTGAGCTTTATTTTATTGTTATTTTTAATATATAAAATGTTATTATTCTAATAAATTTTTTATTAGGTAAGAATATATATTAAATTATTATTTTTTTATTTAGTACCCGATTAGTTAATGGATTTAAACCCGATAAGCTATTACAATCCGATATTTGCCCCCCGACTAAAATCCGCATCCGCCCATGATCGATAAATAATGATTCTATCGTATGGTATTCGTTATAATTAAAAATATTATATATATCATTAAAAATAATTATATATTATTTTTTTATAGAGTCATTAATTATAAAAATTATATATTAACTATAAAAGTTAAATACTAATATAATAATTAGTAGTTCAAATGTATCAATGAATTATAAAAAAATAATATTATTTTAAAAAAGGCTATTAATATTAAGTCTATTTCATTACTGAAACTTTAATTACAGCGTTCAACAATAAATCTTAAACTAACACAAACAAAACTACCACATGAAAAAAAACTACTCCATATGAAAATAAAAAAATCCAAAGACAATCTCAATCAACCACTCTAAGGCCTAGACCAAGTATCATATACCAACAAACACAAGAATCGCAGTAACACTTACTGTTAATAACCAAACTCACACCTTTCTCTACTTCATTACAGCTAGAAAATAATAAAAAAAATCTAAAACCACTAGAATCAGTCATAACCATCATAGAAGAAATCATACTTCCAACACATGCTGGCAAGTTCAAATCTTCAAGACCAAGTCAATATATGAGAAACCATCTGAAGATGATATTCATAGTAGTATCCACACATTTGTGTACTTCACATCATACGAAATAATGTTATTTCGTCTTCCAATCAACATCCCCTCTTTTTTTCTAGCTCTTATTTTTGTAGAGCATACCAACCTCATATCCCCATTTTCTAATATATCATCTATGTCCTCTCTTATTGGCTCATTACTCTTACCAGTAATAGCTTTATTCTTCTTGTTGCATTTATCAGCAACAGCGGACTTTTGAAATTTAAGTCTGAAACTGCTACGAGTTCAACTTCCAAGAGGGGAGGTTTCTGTGCTTGCTGGTGAGAATGAAGTGTCAACATTAGTGACGAGAGCTGAACCGAATCCTTCAAAACTTGTCTAACTTCCTCAGTGCCAACCATCTCAAGAACTGGCATAATATTCTTTCCAGTAGAACAATGCACAGGAGCTAGGTGTTCTTCATTGGCAACATTGTTCCCTTCATCAGAAATACCAGTAACATTCTGAACTGGTTCAGATCAGGACTGGACTCCTCTTGGAGCTGAGTTATAACCTCACCAGAGAATACCGGAATAAGATCAGCATTATCTATGATTTCCACTTCATCTTTCTGCACATCTTTTCCTTTACCGTGACCTGAGCATGTTGATGGGGATTGCTGGACTCCGGCATTGCTCGAACCAGCACCAAGATCTTGCCATCGTCCCTTAGAATTATGAATTCCCTGATCAATTCCTTCGTTATCCCCAAGGAGAGGGGGTATGGGAGGAGACTGAGTAGGAGTAGGAGAAACTTGCTTATCCCTAAGGTTACCTTTTGAGCTATCGTCACTAGTAATGCCTCTGGTAATTTCTGGAGGAATATCAGTAATGGCAGCAATACAAGTGGCTCGACATTGGAAAGATCTATATCCTAATTGGTTACAAGCAAAACACAAAAGTGAATTTTGACAGTACCTCGCCATATGCCCTCTACCTTCGCATCGGAAACACACAGGACTGAGATAAGATGAAGCGTGTTTCATCTCCTTTAATCGTTCCCGCACTAGGTCAAATCCAGTCATCTGCCCTTGGAGATCAGATCCACACATCGAAGGTGAGCTCTTGGTGAAATGATGGGTGACTGAGATTTATTATGTGCAAGAACGATGGTCGATTTCGCCAAACTTGCTAATTAGGTCAATAAATATGTCATTGAAAATAGTTTATTATTGATATATTAATTTTGTACTAACATTTATATTAATTTTATAGATATATCAATTTTATAGTTCATAGATATATCAACTCGAATAGTGATGAGTCGAGTTTAAATTAATTTTTTCAACTCAGAAAAATTCACGAGTTCAACTTAATTTGACTCGTGTTTTTATGAACTTAATTTAAACTAAGTCCACATCGTATCGTTCAGATTTGGCTTGTTTGAAACCTGAGACATCTATCGGTAGTTCTCCGACGGACAACTTTCAAATCTTATCATAGAGACACTCTCATCGAGGTGCCTCTTCTTTGTTGAGAGTATTTACTACCAGAAATAGGTTTGTTGCATTTTATCATTTTTGGCATAATTGAGTATATACCCCTCAGTATATTTCAATTTAGATATTTACCTCTTCAAACTTGAAAATTGGATATTTATCTCTTAAAATGTTAAATTTTAGATATTTATCCATAACATCCTCATAAAAAATAAATTATAATTAATTAAAATTATAATATGATAAAAATATCCTCCATTTTATTCCCGTTATTTATTTAAATCTACAATAATCTCTTTAAATAGTCTTGTCCTTTATTTTCTCATGAATTTCACGAGCTCGAAAAGGGGTAATTAGCAACCTTCGACATAATCATTAGCCTCCATAAAAGACTGATCATGCTCCAACAACCTTCTGAAGACACATATGACTAGATCTTCTAAATTTTGACTATAAAGAAAAATATGTGTTTGTTAATAGTTTCAGATTTAAAAGTTAGAGAAAATTAAAGTTTGAAATTTATACTATTCATTTAATCAGATGGTAAAGATAAATTAATATTTCTCAATTTGCTAACTCTCAGCGAAATGTTAACTGATTGAGGGATATTTTGTCCTTTTATAAATTTAATTAATTGTTAATTTAATTTTTATGAGAATAATAGTAATTTTGGGTAAATATACAAGATTTTGATATTTTGAAGGATAAATATTCAATTTTTAAGTTTAGAGGGGTAAATATCCAAATTGAAATGTATTTAGAGATATATACCAATTTTGCATTTTATTTTTTTATTGACAGTCAAATGGAAAGAAATCCAGACGCGACGCATCTTTTCGGAAAAACCAATTTGAGCATAGCCCGGAATAGAAAGGTCGCAAGTTGCCACAAAAATATGGGAAAGTACACCAAAAGAAAAGGAAGGAAAAAAAGAACTAAGATCTATTATTTTAAGTTCAAAAGAGAACACATCTAGTTGACACTAATATTTACCTCCGGACATATCAGTTATTTTGATATATGATATCATATCATACAAAAGGAGAAATAAGGAACAGTATTATTTAATATACCCAACTAAAGTACAACACATGATCAAGATACCGACTTTACAATAGACTGCACCAAATAATACCAATAAGATGATGGCAATTATGATTCCATGTACTGAGACCGAGGGGGGCTTATTTTTGTTTTCTCCACACCTGTAAATAGATTTATTCTTTCAAATAAAACAACAATTCTTGCATGAAATGGGATACATAGAATGTGAGGAGCACTTACCATATGCACCGCGAATCTCAACCTCACGCCATTCTTGAACGAGAGCACAACAGCAACACATGAGGTGTGACAGAAAATCATCACAAAACCCTCCCTGTAGGCATAAACCAGAGCATTGACAAATGGTTCAGATAGAAATTTTGTGAACCAAACTTTACACTTTCAACATTTGCAAAAGTAACCAGGAATTGTTGTAGTGAATAAATGGATAAATTGATATTAGTTGGTCGGTTTTGACAATATCAATGACTTAAAAATGTGATAAACTGATAATCACAAAGCTAACAATAATTCTAACAAAAGCAAAAGCAAGTGAGCTCTTATTTCTTGATTGTCAATGCAATGGTATGAGGTACAGCATACAGCAGTTACTGTATTTGTCATTGCAATTACGCTTAAAAGGTGACATTATTTGGATGGTATAAAAGGTAACAATAAGTGGCCAGTGGAAGAGACCTTTCTTCTTAATTTCTTTCAGTATTTGCCCGAAGAATATGTACAGGCACTGGGCATACGAATGACACATCCTTTGGCCATAACAAACACTAATTGAGATAAAACGAGCTAAGAAGAATTCTTACAGTTATGTTGAGCTTCTGCCGAAGCTTTCTTCTGACACAACATGTGTAACAGCAGCATGAGAGTATGAGTGTATATGCCATCAAATCATTACACGCCTCGGCCGGTGCTAGAAAATTATTTGCAATTTCAGTTTAGTAAGTTATTTGGTTTAGCATCATGTTAATAAAAAAAACAACAGATTGAATGCTAACACCTACTAATAGGCCTCTTCTTGGCAACTGATGCTATTTTGGAGAAGGTTCCACAAGGAAAGAATAATGTCTTCAAGCCTGTCAAGAGATGAGAAAAAAGAAAAAAAGAAAATTGGGTACATAAGGCAGAAATGGTGGTTTGTACCACAATGGTTTTATTACGCATAATGTTCAAAGTTTGCTACACAACAGTTCACGTACATAAAGAAGGCTCAGAGCAGCAGCCAAGTAAATCAGCATGCCATTCATCGTGCATTTGTAAGCTTCTGCTTGAGGTATAATTATGGACAGATGAATCTGGAGAAGAACTTCTGCATGACATTAGTGGTTTATCAGTTGAAACTCTAAAAGCTGACTTTTATCTGACCTGATTAAAGCCAACAGGTCAGGTCTCTGGATCTCCGTTATGTTCAATCCTACTAATTTAGTACTTGCTTTCAGTTTTCTGATACAATAAAAGAGTAACATTTTATTCCCCAAATATGTTTTTATAGAAGAATTTAGTTTGAAATGGATCAGAGACCACTGTGTCCAAAACAAGCCATACTTGACAATTGTGCCATGCTGATCAATTGAGTCAAGGGTAAACCTGACATAAAATACTACTGGGGGTTCTTGTCAGTATCCTTATCCCACTGAAAGTGAGGTTCTACCAAGTCATGATTGCAGTTTCAAGGAAAGCCAACCAAGCCTGACCTGACTACTTGAACTGCTTATCAGACCTGACTAACACACTTTGCAGTTGTATTAGAAATTTATAGGAAATCACCAACAAATTATTGTGTAAAGATGTAGCATACATGATTTTTATCAAGAAATCACAAACCTAGATGCAATGTAAGTGTTGGTCTGCTTTGTTGTATACTCTTCATGATTTGAATACTTTTCATCATTGTTTGGATCGACCTGTTTTGCATTGCTCTTTTCCGGTAGTGTATTTGCAACAATATCAGTAACACCAAGCAAGTGCTGAATAACTTCACACTGACCCACATCCATGTTGGATTGTGACCTTTGCAACTCCATTTGCAGCTTCTCTTTTTCTTTTTTCAAAGCCTCATCCAATGGAACATTTGGGTAAGAGCAAGAAAGAGTCTTCGTCAAAACTGCTGTTTGGTGGCTAAATTCGTCAGGGTTTAATAGAGCATCTTGAACCTTTTTGTCTTCTTCATCAAATGTGTATTCACATTGATCCTTCTCAATGTATTCCAGCCTCTCCTGAACAAAATACAAAAGAAGGAACAAAAAGTAATTTTCTATTTTCTTTTGTTATTTCAGGCTGAATATATAACTTTCCAATGGCTGCCTTTTGATCATGCGAGTATTATGGCCTGACATTTTATTTACCCCTGGGTACGGGGTAGCCCAGTACATCAGGTTCTTTGATTGGGGTCTATCTTCTTGTTGTAACAAAGGTTTTCCTGTTTCAGGTTGTATTTGATTGGATATTGAAAAAAAAAAAAGATTTGTTTGTGATAATGAAATGGGTGTATATATAAGATACACGCTTTCTTCTCGAAATAAAGTAAACAACTTTGTAATATTATATTCAAAAAATTAATATGAATAAACATCAAGTTTTATAAAAATATCAGCAGCACTAGTCGGCAAGTTGAGATGGTGAATTGTAGTTATGCCCTCCTAAAAACTTCCATGCACTTCAGTATTTGTAAATAACAATCTCTTTAGGATGGGAATTATGGCTCAATAGATGGAAGGACAAATAGTAACCATGACAATAGCCTCTAACCAAACACTAAACATAAAACAAAATATAGTTTGACAAGTGGGCCTGCACTTGCTTACCTAACTAACAACCAGAAATAAGTGCCTGTGAGAAGTGACCGCTCAAAATGGATACTGTACATTTCTCAAGTTCCACAATGCAGAATATAAACGTTGCCAAACTGAAATAGTGGTCGTTACATTTATATTGGATCAGAATCTCAGATGACTATTTAACATCACCATCACTTCATTTTTAGAGAATAATAGTTGCAAATCTTAAAACATACTTTATGAAACCTTCCTGAGAAACAGTATTGCCATTAAGGCTTTCAAATTTGAGAAATTGCAGTAATTCGTAAGATAACAGCAACAGACCAACAGTCTTGCATTAATCTGTATTTTTTTCTCTTCCCTTAAAATTTTATAATTGTCACCAGAATACCCCAAAGAAAATGAATGAATATCAACACAATGGATTCTAAATGTGAAACAAGAAAAAAAAAATACCCTGACTCTTGCATTGTCAACAAGTGTGATAAGTGGTACGAGGCGCAGGTAACGGTCAATCTCATTCTGGGCCCTCCGAAACTGGTACACAATATTCCATCCCATTGCAAGCAGATACAAGTAGCTCTTATCCTGACAGCTATTTACCAACACAAATGATCGCCTCAGAGCATCCTCGAGCTGTTCTAGAGGCTCCCTTGTCTCGGGATATCTTATGAAGAAATTTAAAAAGAAAAAGGAGCCTTAACCACTGTAAGAGTACAAAATGGAGTCTTTCAAATGATTTACAGTCTGTTTTTTTCGAATCTCATCCAATATTTTGAAAATTATTTTCTATAAAGCCCAAATTAAGCTGAAGTCAAGCTGAACGAGTTCCAACTGGGTTCAATGTTTTATCTGATTTAACTTTAAGTTTGCACTTAAAAGTAAAAGACAATCTAGAGCATTTTGCCTGTCTTAACTCTTAACTGTGAAGTTATACATACAGCTGTTGTTGTTCCTCTAAAATCAAGCAAATAGTTTGAGTCAACTGTCAGTTGCAATATGGCAAATCTCAAGATTTGCCTTGTAAGAATTGCAATTTGTCAGGGCAGTTGCAATAAAATATACATTAGTATTGTTGCGAACCCACACACAAGGAGAATAGTAGTATTAGAATAATTTGTCATTGTACCTCTTCAGCTCAGAAATCTTGAGTTGTTCTAGAAGATTTCCAATCAATCTCAGGTGCTGAGCAAATTGCCGACAGTTGCGTTTGTGCATTCTGGCAGTCGACGCCGCACGCACAATCAAGCTGATTAGGCGCACTGCATCGATACCAGTCATCTGTGCCACATTTGCCAGCTCGCCAAGCTGGTCCCACGAAGCCATTTTACCCTTCTTTTAATGAGAAAGTCAAGGGGAGGTTGATAATATGGTTAGTTTGATATCAAGTAGAGAACCAAGTGCACATCCTTTTCACAAGTTGATCTCTTCAATTTGGGAACTTTATAGAGTGTTACTTCTGCTAACAGTCTTAAATTAACTTGGACTGACAATTACTTCCAGTAATAATGTAACTCAAAAATCAACCTTCTTCCTTCTTTGTCTTCTCTTTTTTCAATCTCTATTTGTACAAGAGCACTATTCTACCTGCCGAACAAAATAAAACTTTCACTTCTTCTTTTTTTCTTTCCTATTTGCTTTGGCAGAAAGAATAAGAAATTAAAAATCATTAATTCTCTTTGCCACAGGATTTTTTCCCCCTGCGAATTAAGCTTTTGTCTGTCAAGTAACAGACAATAATTCCAACCTCAAGCAGCCTTTAGAAAAAGGAGATAATTCCACATGAAACTTTTCCGAAAATACAAACTTCACCGCCTCTCAAGCTTCTTCACAAGCGATGAAGAGATCTTGAAAGTTGCACAAAGGCCATACACCCACAATTCTACGTCATGTATTTCCTCGCAAAATTTCAAATTACAGCTCGAATTGTTCTCTCCCTGCACGAAACAACGAAAGTTACTAAACTTTTACTCGGAGAAAACCAACGCACCACCTTTGCAGAAGATTTTAAATTACCTTTCTGCGTGTATGGCACCGCAAAATAAAGCTCTTGACGTCTCGCGTGGGCTTGGATTTCAAAGCGGCTGAGGCATTGCGTTGCGTGAAAACAAAAGGATGCAAACCAGTTGGTTTTTTGTCTATTTCATCTTCTGCTAGCTTTAAACTCTGGGTTTCTCTTGACTCACGCCTGTTTCTCTCTCCTCGTCTCTGTCTCCGTTTTCCCAAGCCCGGGATCAATTTTGGTATCATGGCTGTTTCAACCGTCCGATCATTATTAAGATTGAAATAAAGTATAAAAATAAAAATGAGTTTCATTAAAATTAGTTGATTAGATGCTGATTCGATGATTAAAATAATTTTTGAAACCAAAATTAATCTCAAAGCTTGGGAACTCCTCCAATTCTGTTTTGTTATGGGTCTAAGGGCTCCAAATCTGCTGTTATTTTGGGAGAAAAATAAGATTATATTATTTATTTTGAAAAAAAAAAAAAAATCTGAAAAATAAAAAAAAAATTATAAATATGTTCTTTTATTTGTAGATTGATATTTCGTTAAATTTTATATAATTTCATTAATATTTGATAGTCAATCAAATACCGTTAATTTAGAACCATTACAAATATTAGTGAAAGACTATTAAATTTGATAATCTTTGATGAAATATCAAACATTAATGAAATTATATAAAATTTAACGAGCTATCAATTTATAAATAAAAAAAATATATTTATAATTTTTTTTATTTTTCAGATTTTTTTTTATTTTTTCAAAATAAATAAGAGGACTCTATTATTCTCCCAGAATAACAACAGATTTGGGGCCGGGTCTGAGGGTGTCTCTATTTTCCTGACCTTTTCTTCTCCACTCCTTGCCACTTTGCTCTTTTGTGGAGCTGACAAGACGACGAACGATGTCTTCTGGACAGCCAAAAACAGTTCTCATTATTTGTTCGATATCAACGCTTCTCATTTAATAATGATAAATTTTCTATATTAAGCTTCTGATTTAATAATGATAATTTTTCATATATTAAAATATATATTTAGATTAAAATAAATTATTCAGATTAATTTTTGAAAATTCTTTACAGAAAAAATAACTTTCAGAAAATATTTTTTAATAAATTTAAAACTATTTAAAAATATGAGTATGACGGGGAGAGAGCCCGATTTTTTTATTAATAATAAATTAAAATTTTAAAAATATGAGTATGATAGTAAATGTGGATTTTTTACAGATATAATAATTACTTCTTTGACAAATGTGTCCTAGTTTTTTTCGATACGCTTTTAATAAAGACGTCTTAACTTTGATCAGGACACTTTTAATAAAAACGTCCTCAACCATTTTTTAACAAAGACATCAGCTCATTCACAATATAAAAGAAATGCAAAAAAAAAAAAAAAGGTTGAGGATGCTTTTGTTAAAGGTGTCCTGGTTAGTGTTGGGGACGCTTTTAACAAAGGCGTACCCAAAAAAATTAGGATGCGTTTATCAAAAAAGTAATTGTTATATTGGTAAAAAAACCACTGTTATACTGGTGTTGTAAAATTTTTATTTTGTTATTAATGAAAAATCGAGATGAGAGCAGCAGTATTGTACTATTAATTATTAAATTGGAAAATAGAAGGAGAGACAGATTGGTGGTGTAGTAACCGACGAAGAAAGAAAATGATAATTTTTTTATTAAAGAACTAACTAATTTACACTCAACTTATTTTCATAGATAATTATAATAAAGAAGTAATTTGGATTCATACTATTTAAGGTGTATTTTTTGTACCCAATAGCTGACAGCATCGAATCAAGATTAAAAGACGCAACTTCAACTCACGTCCTTTCGTTCACATTTGAAGGACGTAAGTCCAGTTCACACTCTTCGATTCAGCTAGCATAATTTAATGTTGTGTACGTAAATTTTTTCACGAGTCTTTTAGATTATATTTAAACATCCCGATCAGAGTTTTCTATCAAAAATTATATGTATTTGAAGATTAAATTTTTAACTTATCTGCACAGATTTAAAAATTACTAATTAATAGATAACCCGTCGATAATGATTTTTTTTTTAATTTTTAATAATTGAAAATATAAATTATTTCTTCAACCCACTACACTTTGCTCATTACATAATTTTAACTATTTTTTTCATATCACTTTTCACTATAATTTTTATTATTTTTTCGACCCACTACTCATTACATATATAAATAAGTAAAATTATATTTAAAACAGATATAATTATTTATTATATATAATAAGTAGTGAGTTGAAAATTTCTAAAATCGTGCAAATGAGTTGAAAATTTGATCTTCAAATAGATATATTTTTTGATAAAAAATTATGATCATGATGTTTAAATATAATCTGAAAAACTCGTAAAAAGATTTATGTACACAATATAATATTGTGCTAGTTAAACTGAAGGGTGTGAGTTAGATTTATACTCTTTAATCTTGGTTCAAAATAGTCAGCTATTACGAAAAATACACTCCGAATTACAACTTTTATCATAGTGATATGTAAAAGTAAGTTGAGTGCATAAATTAGTTACCGTTAAAATTTCTTTAAGAAAAAATTTCAAAAAATGTAACTGATGACATATCATCCTCTCCGATTTATTAAAACTGGAGAGATGAAACAGTTCAGTTGCGTTTGATTCAATAAAATCCGGTCTGTCCTTTATAACTTTCTTTTGTTTTTTGTAAAACTGGAGAGGATTGGAATTTCTGGACTGAGCCGCACGCCAGGCTGGCGCGCAACCCCATGGGCCGTGACTTCATAATATAGGCTTTTATTAACTAATTGATCATAGATTAGGTGTAAAAAGGCTAGTTGGTAAAAAAAAAAAAAGGTAAACTAGTAATAGAGGCGTTTAATTTATTGAACGAGTATTTCCTATGGTCTATCTACAGTATACTCAATTTTTATAGTATATATCTGGAAATTATTATTGAAATTAAAAATTAATTTTGTAAAAGTAATCTTAAATATTTAGCTCTAAATTGTACGTCATATTTAAATAATTAGAAACAAACAAAAATAAATAAATTAATCCTTTTAGTTCAACAATACTTCTCAACGATAAGAATGAATGTATGATACATGTTGGACATTATGAAAAGTACGTTTATTATTTATTTATCTTAGAGCTTAATTATAATGCAATCGTGGTGGAAACATTCAAAAGGAGATGTAAATGTTTGAAAAATGTTATGGAGACGCCATTGATGTCGGGCAATTTTATATTTTGCAAATCTTTCAAAAAATTTGAAACAAAATACCCTCCCCTCTTTGTATTCATTAATTATATATTTTTAAAATGATCCCTAGATTATTGAATATATTTCAAAATAAATAATAATATTGTTGTTCTAAATATAACAAAGTAATATAAAATAAATGTTCTTCTTTATAAATCTTGCAAAATAATAACAGATATAAAAATTGCATTTGAAACCTATATTAAATCATTAAGTAAATAAAATAATATACATTAAATGTTAAATTAATTTTGTTAAATAAAATTTATTTTTTATTTTATCATTCATCATATAGCATTAAGCTAGGATGACTCAAACTGGTAATTTTATGTTTTACTCTTCTTTCAAAAAATTTTAAAACAAAATGCACTCTTCTCCAAATTATTCAATAAATGTCCTTATTGATAGTTTTTTCTCTTTCATCTCCATTATTATGCTTTATTTATTTTTTTCATTTAGTTTCTTTCATTTACACACATTATTGAATATGTCTTGTTTATTTTTTAATTTATTCTTTTTCATTTATACACCATTGATGTCATTGATACCGTCGACATGACTTCTATTATATAAATTAAATAAATTATTATACATATTAACAACTTTATCATGCAACTCAGTACTTTAATTATTCAACTTAATATTATTAATATGTATAATAATTTATTTAAGTTGAATATGTGACTTTGAATATTATTAATTAATTTTTAAGAATCAGCTTTTGGTCTAGTGACAAAAGATAATACCCTCTATGTAGGAAGATTGTGGGTTCAAAAGCTAGATGGGAGGTCCTTATGAATAATTATGAAATTTAAGAGTTTGATTTTCATCTTTCCAATTAAAAAAAATATTATTAATTTCCGTTTGCGTTTGTGCCATTGCATTGAGAATAAATCTCTTCTATTTAATATGACTTTTTTGCGTCTTATTATACGACTTTTTTAGTTCTTGTAAATTCTAATTAGTTATGACAAGACAATATGTTGCCTCCTCTTATAAAATCTAAAAAAAGGTACGCAGTCAATGTGCGAATCAATAAATAGTTGATCGATCGTATGGTAAATAACTAAACCTGTTCACATAATGCTATTTTTTTAAGAAAAAAGAAAAACAATTTGATTGATTATGATAAATCCAAAGTCTGGGTTTAGTTGATAGGACAGGTCAAAAGCAACAATCAATTGGTAGGACTACACAAAATGACACGAAGATACCTGGAACTTAATTTTATGTTTCAGTTTATCAGGTAGGGACAATTTATTCATTCCCATCGCCAACTAATAATTATTCAAATTAAGAGAAGTTTAAAAAAAAAACTCTTTTTTATTGTTGTTACCCGTTGTTATCGTCAAATAGATATTAGTTTTGTTGTTTATGGTAGGTTCAATACTAAAATGTTAATAAGACATGTTATTATTTTTATGATTATGTAAGATGAATAAAATGTTGGCGGACTTAATATTATTTTAAAGTAGTGGAGTGTAAACTATATTTCGATTAATTGAAATAGACAATACATTTCACCACTTTTGTTAAAACCAAATAACACTCTCTTGATTATCTGAATACGTAATAAGTCCCATTTTGTGTTTATTCTGATTATAAAAATTTAATCATCTTTTTACAAAAAAAAAATTGCAAACCTGCTTTGTAAAAGAGGAACTTGCTTTATTTTGTTTCTAATACACTTTGAGGCTCAAAAAAAGAAATGTGATAATATTAAGTAAATGAGCGTTGCTCCTCATCCACTGTATATGTTCCAATTTAGAAGTCATCTCTCAGAATTTTTGGGATGAGATTAGTTGCTCTTCAAAAATTTTCTATTCTCTGCTCTTTTTTTTTTTTTGATAACGGATTCTATTTGATTTTAATTTTTAATTGGACCCACTGTTAGAGAAAAAAAAATAAGGATGAGTAAAAATTTGACAGATTTTTTTTTATTTTAGTAAATAAAACAAATAAATATAGCAAACTGGCCATCTCTCTTCTCGGTTTTGCACAAATAGCCAGACCCGAGTTTGAAACTCGGGTCCAGTTTTTTTTTTTTTTTACACAGAAACGAAAAAAAAAAAATTTTACCCGGACCCGAGTTTCAAACTCGGGTCCAGGTAATTTATTTTTTTTTTTACGTTTGTGTGTTATATTAAAAATAAAACACAACAGTCAGTAGATTGATCTAAAATATTACAACAAAAATTAAAATAAAATTTTATAAAGCCAAATATAAGCACGATTAATACATTGTTCTAAAATAGTGTCAAACAAATTGAATTGGCCAGGAAGCAGCTCCAAACCAGCATGAATCTGCCTCTTCAAGTCACGAAAATTGATTGCCTCGTCGGCAGAAAATGTGCACGCGGCTTGAATATCGTAATCCATTCCATGAGAAGTTTTCAAAATTTGACCTCCGTGATACACATTGATCAGCAACATTTTCGTCTCTACAGTATGAACGATAAACCCTATTGTTAGTGTATTTTAATTTTACAGCAAAAATTAATAGTCCAAATAGAAAAAAAAATATACAACGTTAATGACACGAGAGTGGTGAATACGGATCGAACCTGGATCTGTCGAAAAATAAATTTCCAGTTTGAAGCTCTTGCAACAGTAACAATGGCGATTTTGAAGAAATGGTTAGCTGAAGGAAAAATAAAGAAGAAATGTACTGGGTGTGCTATATAATAGCATGATGTTGGGACCGAGTTTAAAACTCGGTTCCAGGTGTACTGGGCCGAGTTTAAAACTCGATCCAGACACCTATAATTTTCAAATGTACTGCGTGTGTTTATTTTAATTTTTGTTGTAATATTTTAGATTAATCTATTGACTGTTGTGTTTTATTTTTAATATAACACACAAACGTAAAAAAAAAAATTACCTGGACCCGAGTTTGAAACTCGGGTCCGGGTAATTTTTTTTTTCGTTTCTGTGTAAAAAAAAAACGGACCCGAGTTTCAAACTCAGGTCTTGCTATTTATGCAAAACCGAAGAGGGATTGCCAGTTTGCTATATTTATTTGTTTTATTTACTAAAATAAAAAAATCTGAAAATTTGATCTCTAAAGAGTAATTAAATCGTCATCATTGCGTTTTAATATATATCATGACCGTTGAAGAGAAATTATCCATAGATTTTCTACGGATGCGCCGAACAATTATTTTTCCTGATTCTTGGATATTTTTATTTGAGAGATTATGCTAAGATAGAAGCATTTGATTCCTCGTAATCATTCTAATTTTCATTAACTTAATTTTGGACTTTAGCCGTGTCCATATGTAGAATTCTCTTCGGGGTTTCTACAATGTATTATTAGGTCATACCTCGGATTATTTCTTGGTATTATATCCCAAGACAGTTAGGTTAACCGTTCACTCTGGCCTTCATGATCTCTTTACACAATTCCACTTGTGTGGTTGTTGTGGGTTCGCTCATCACAAAATTGTACGGATATAATGGATATCCTAAGTATATCTTTACTGATTATTAAGTACGTGTCAGTAAGGAAGCTTAGTGAGGATTCAAGCAAAATTAATATATCTGTTAAAAAATTATAATATTTATAGTGTAATTATGATAATTTTTCAGCCCAAAATTTAAGACTGTCTAAGATATATACAAAAAAAATTAACCCCCAATAATTATGAATCAAGTTCTGCCACTGATTCAAAGCATATATATCTAGTGTTTTAACATCAAGGTTTAAGTACCTAGGATAGATATAGAGACAACTATTACGATAAATTGTGAATTGACAAACGTGTTTAATATGTGAACACTTACGTCTAAATACATGCACATGTATCTATATTTATATATGTATCAACATGCGCATGTGTTATATGTGTTGTGTACTTAAATATGTGTGTTCATCCTCTGAACAATTTTAACATGGTTAAATATATATGTCGAACACAAACACACTCATGTAATATGTATAAAGACACGTCTAGCATTTTATGATTTGAAAAATTTTTTTAAATTTTGTCATTTTTTTCTGATTGTTCTGAGTTCTTTTTATCATTGTTTTTAATTTTTTTTTTCATATTTTTTGAACTTATATGTGCTAGATAAACGTCGAGACGTGATAAAATGTGTAAACACAAATACATTTTGCATGACATGTTAAATGTGTCATATATTTTAAATGTGTATTTTTGAATTTTTAAAATTTTAACATATTAAAATACACACATCATATACTACACATATTAACACAACACATCCTTTGTGTTAAATATATGTTCACACAATATATCTTGTATTATACATATCATGTGCTGAAAGGTGACATGCATGATATATCCATTTATGAATTCATTAAGGACAAATTGTTCTGTTCAGACTTTACATCACTAGAGAGAAAGTGCGCGCTCCGCTGCGCCTTCAATATAAAAGAAATATAAGAGTGTTTAATATAACAATCACGTTTAATAATGTAGTGATAAAAACAATATAAGAATCAATCAAGAAGTGTGACCTGAATAATGTAGTGATAGAAAACAAAATAGTTAAATTATTGGTATGACTTTAAATGGACAAACCCAAATAATTAAAATAAAAAATAATATCTGCAAAAGGTAAATTTATATATATATTATATAATGAGCGAAAATCCATTGACTGTTAACCATATTATGAGTGAGAAATCCATTGATAATTTAACTCCACAAACATTTCTTAAATAAATTAAAAAATAGAAATACAAAAGTTTGTTAACATATTTTTTAACTTATAGGTAGTGTGTTTCAAAAAAAAATTATGTAATGAGCATCATTTGATACTTAATTTTCTGAAATTAATAATCATTAAATATGAAGAACTATTAAGATTGTGATATTAACTGTTGTCAACGAATTTTCAACGTTATATTATTGTCAAGTATAAAACATAATTTTGAAACTCTCATAATTTTTTGTTGTTTTCTTTATTTTTTTTCCTTTTTGTGAAATAAAAGCTCCCTTCAGTTGCTTTGTAGGATAGTAAAACATAGAATAGTCTTTTTTTATTGGAAGATGAGAGTTAAGAGTCCCACATTTTTATATATTTTAATAATATATATTTTAATAATACTAACGGTGTTATAATTATAAAAGAAAGAAAATAAATTTAAATTTAAATAAAACACAAGGAGAAAAAGAAAAAAATTATAACGAAATGAAACAGACTTGCAGCACAGGGTATATTAATACCCTTTGTAACTAATGCAATACAATCTGTGTTCTTAATTATTATTATTTTCATATACCGATCGGACTTGAGAATTCACAATATTTTTTTACAAAGTTGGTAAAAATAAATTATCTTTTGAGATCATATTGTGATTGATAATTTAGCTTCTCAAACAATTATATAGCAAGTCACGATCTAACCCAGTGGGAACCCTCAAACCCATATAACAAAAATAATTTAAAAATAATCTAATAGACGATATCTTTAGTAGCAGAGGATGAAAATCATATAATTAAAGATGACCTCCTCAGTTGCACTTGCAGTTCATTGGCCCACGTCTCCCTATACTACTTTTTTTTTCTTTTGCTTAACTTAAAATATTATTTCTCTGTCCGATTAATTTTATATAGCCTTTTAAAATATTCTGAAGAAATTATTATTTAATAGTACTTAATATTATAGCTTAACTGTTCATAAGTCCTAACAAAATTTATATACTACAAAAATCTAACTTCTATTAGAATAACCAAAAAAAAAATGAGTACATTGAAATTGCTCTTCTTTATATTTGAAGCCCGTACTGGTGCCTCCACTTGGGACTATGGGGACCTTAAAAGTATTTATTTTCCATAATGTTAAGGCCATTATCATTTAAAAGAAGTAATTAAAAATTGTTTCTCCTGTCGGCTAATATATTGATCCTTAAAGAAAATCTTACCATGCAATTTTCATTTTATTAATTAATTTCAATAAACCTATCTTGTCCTTTATATATCAATTACTTTGACAACAGAATAAAAAAATTAACTACTTATGATTTAGATATATTAATTTATTTTATTTCTCTAATCCTCTTGAGGTTTAAATTACCCGGTGAGGAAAATACAGAAGCTTTCTAGCCAACGACCGCAACGACCCACAATCTTTGACAAAATAATCAAAGCAAAGAATACTGGCGAACAGAGAGCAATTGCTATCTGCAGCGCTCCTTGGATGTACTTTAAGATCTGTGCGCATACGATCTCAAAGCCCATCCCTATTATCTAAAGGTGAATGCGCTGTCCAGCTCACTGTTGTGCTGCAGAGAATAAGATTCCCGCGGAGAGGGGGTATAATATATGGGCGGGGATCACTTGACAGTGGTTATTTTGACAATTTTTACTATGGATTCTTAAATGAAGATTTCTTTAAAAAAAATTATAATTAAATTACTGTTTCACACTGTAGATGCTGTTTATTAGTGTATGAGAATTTATATACTATATATAATTTGACTAAAATGGACGATGAAGACCATTTTGGGTCGCTCCTATGCACATGGTACAAATGGAGTTGGAACCCCCCCCCCCCCCCAAATCCCCAGTTTGAACACACAGAATTGATGTAATTTTTTATTTTCAGAAGAAGTTAAATCTTTTTAACATGATTATTAAATTTTTACAGAATTTGAAAGGACTGATATAAAATTTCATTTAATTTTATCTCAGTTTTTTTATATTATATCTCATTTTATAAGCACAAAATAATGTAAAAAAATTAAAATGTCAAAAGTTTAAAATTTTATTTCGGAATTCAAATTTTATAAAAATAAAATAAATATGCTAGATCTTGAAAAACAATTTAATTTATTTTCTAAAAATAAAAAAAATGAAATTGAAGGGGACACCGCATGCATGTGCACATTAGCACATGGCATGTCACATGGATGTTTCCTATTTCACTCTTCTTCAATGCTTCAAAGTGTTTTGTCTCTCTCTGATTTGAAGGGTTTATCCCTTTGCCCGTTGATCTACCTACGTTGGGGGAAACAGATGGCAAAAGAAGCTTGGTGCTGCATTTTTTTTTTAAAAAAAAAGTCATGCAAGGAGTAAAAAAAATTGCAATATGAGTCAATGGACACACAATTTAAAAATTATATCATACAAATTTAACAATAAAGAACAGCAACACGATATTATTTGAATTTTATGAAGATAAATACAAATATTAATCTTGACAAAATAATTGTGCAACAAAAATTCTACATATATATACTTCACGTGACAAAAAAAAGAAGGAAATATTACTCCTTCCTTCCTCCCGTCTACTCTTGCTGTTGTTACATAATACTTCACTCCATCTTCAAATATTCTTTGACGCGCTTATGATTTAGTTGTTTCATAAAAAAGAAAAATATAAAGATAAATACTCTTTCTAATTTAAATGAGTTTTTATATATTGCAGCTGAAAACTGAGTTGCATTAGTTATTGTATTTAAAATGAGTGTATATTCTGTTTGGAATAAAATAATGAGTGGTAATTAAACACAGTTGTTTTGAAGTTTGAACTAAGTTATTTGATATTATAATTTGTTTCAGAAAAGTTTCAGTGTCATAAAATATTACAACTACGCTTCTTCTATGTGTCAAATTTTGATATCTAAATTTCAAATTCTAGTCATTTGATATTGTTCCTATTCATAAGAGATTTATATGTGTACAATTTTATGATTTTTTTTTGCCACTTGTTCTAGTATGAGATAAATTTTGAAATTTCACGAAATTTTTATATGCTCTCTCAAAAACATGAATAATAACGATAGTTTGAATTTGAAACTTTTGAAAATGGGTTGTGATATTTAGCGGTACCAAAAACTTATGACAATAAAGCTCTCTTTATTTTAACTGTCAAAATAAATATTGTCAAGGATCGCATCATTACTATTACTTATTAAAATGAGTATGCTTTATGGAGATAAAATTGGGCCATGACCAATAATTTTTATTTCCTTTCCCAATATTATTTTTGCATTTTTTATGTCTTTTTCCTGTATGCGTTGTAAGAATTATTGCTAAAAGGCTGTTATGCATAAGATGGCCACATTACCTAAAAAGCACTAGGATTAGGTTTCGGCTATGCTTTATCATCAATCATTATAATCATAGATTCATAGTGCATCGTACCAACAACAGCAATACAGTACGAAGGTCTCTTTCTAATAGCTCAAAGGAATATTTGTTAACCATCCAATAACTAAAAAATAAACAAACCTAAATTATTTTGATCCATAGCATTATCAACCAAACAATGTTATTCCTCGCGCAAAGAAATTATATGTTCATGACTCAAATGAATGTCAAATGACTCGTTCTTATTTGTACCTCAAAATTGTTATATATCAAAGTAACTGTAACTACAGAATTAGAGTTATCTTATGATATTTAGAGTAATTAATTTTGAAGTATATTTTTTGTCACATCCAAAATAATATAATAGATAATAATATGGATTAGAAATGGAAAACTCTCATAGCATTGTGGAACTCATCAAATGACGAGACCTAGTAAATGAGCGTAAGACAACGATACTCAGATATATACAGACAAAGGAGTCCCTCAGATGTCAATGCTTGTGAAAATGACCCGATTGTCTGGTTATACCTGGCATCCGATGACCGAAACCATCCGGCCCGCCTCTCAGCACTCCTACCTATACATTTAATGTATGCTTTAAACTATATTTTAAATAACTAAGATAATAACATAATACTAAGTATATATTAATTTACTAATATTCTTGAAAATTATTTCTATCCCAGGACTAAAACCCGAAGTTCTAACCCTAATCCTATCTATATGCAAGATGATATGCGGATGACATACGAATGTAGGTAAGCCCAATATAGCGGTCAGATACCTTATGCTTATGACAGATCATTTTCAGGTCTCTAATAAAAACTATTGATCTGAAAATACCGCAATTCGATTTATTTTGAAAAGAAAAAAATTATTTTGGGTTCCTAATTCTAAAAAAAGAAAATCACATCCTAAAAATCTATACCTAAGAGCGCTGAAGAGGATCCCATAACTGCTCTAATCCAGGGTCAGAACGTCAATCTCAGGGCCTACGTCTGCTTCAATGAGGTCGGAAATAACCTCTTACTCCGCGAGTGAATCCGAATTAGCTATATCTCCTATTTTTGAATAAATTAAACTTTTATAAGTTTTAATGGGATAAATTTTATAAGTTATATTTAAATTTTAAACGGAGTCTTCCTATGTGTTCGAGTTGGTTGATTCGAGTCTTTTTTTTCTTAAATTTTTTGATAATATTTCTACAGTAATTATAAGGTAACGAAATATTTTATTTGTTTATGTTTATCACTTTTATATTTTAATTACTTTTATTGAAATTCTTAAATCTTGTTAAAGAATTACATTCGGTTATTCGATGCTTTAAAAGTGGATTCATTGGATTTTGAGTCGAGGAGTTCGACGTTTGTTGCTCGGTAAGCGATAAAGCAAACAGATAGCTCAAACACACCATCACAAATAATTTAGCAAATAAGATGATTTTATGTCATTTAATCCAATTACAATTATAATAAAACAGAGGAATTGATTAATATATATTACCTTACTAATAATAGAATTAGTGTTGTCTTTTATTAATAAAAATAGATAAATTAATTGATATATATTTATAATATTTATTAATATTTATTAATATTATAACTATTTAATAATTAATTATAAATAATTTTTATTTATCATTTTGATATTTTATTTTATGTAAAATACTTTAATTATATATATATAACTATACTATATTTTTATCATAATTTAAATTTAGAAAATCATGTGTGTGTGTGTGTATATATATATATATATATATACACACACACACATGTTAATTCATAATTATTTTGTTTATGAAGTAAGTATTATTTGAAAAGAGGATGCTCTTATCTTAATATTTTTATTGTAACTTATTTTTTGTCTTAATAAAGTTCATATAGTTTATTCTATACATATCATTATTAACATAGTGGACTTTCTTTATTATATTCTAACTATTTTTAATATTAAGTAAATATCTTTTTACTCGTATATAACTTTTCGTTAATTAATCTTGGGTAAATTCCTTAATTAATTCATACTGATTTTAATCTAACTAATATGGTTCCAAATTGCGTAACTCATTATTATTATAGACATGGATATGTTTATAGATTCTTATAAATATTATTATCATACTAAAAATTTAGGATTCAAATAAAGTTATTTACGTTCAATTTGAAAAGTAGATTTTATTTAGAGTACGTATAACATTGCCTTAAATTTGCACTATATATATACGTACCAAAATAGGATTTAAGAAGGAAATCTCACAAAAACCAAATGCATATCATAATGTTACATATAATTAGAAAAACAGTATAACGAAAAATACGCGATAAGGACAAATGCTAAGTAAAGATCTAAACAGATAATAACGTAAATCTTGAAATGGGTGTGTCCTGTCACACTTCGAAAGTGGTCAGGGCCAAGCAACAACATATAGAGGGGTGTACTGGTATTACCCAAAATTTTCAGCAACCAATTCAAGTCAGCAAGGTAGCAAGTCAGGTCAGAGGGTGTTGGGGTATTAAAACCGTACCAGTACTAGCAAGATGAGTAACAGGCCAGGGAATAATGAAATAAGCAGATCAGAACAGATTGGTACATGGTTTTAGATACCAGCATCATGCTACCAAATCGAACAAAAATTTCAGCAACAAGCAACAATACAAACACTGGTACTGTGATTTAAGTAATGCACAAATCTCAGCCAAGGATCTAACTATCAATTGCATTCCAGGTTTAAATCAAGGTTCACACGAAAGCCAAACTGACTAGGGCCATGGGGTAAGGGATTCAGCCAATAACAAGTCAGTAAAATCAGCCAACAAAGCAAACCAACCAATAGAACAGATCAACCAGCAAAAAGGAATGGGGCCAGTGACCAAACAACAACCGAGTCAGTATTAGAACTGAACCAAATACAGTAAAAGGGTACTGAGACCATCATCCAGCTCAGAGATGGAACATGCATTTAGAGGCAACTAAGTATTCTAAGTACAAGCCTAACTTCAAACCGCATCAAAGAATTGGCAGATTCAAAAGGACTGAGCGGTACTGCACAAATAACAAACAAGTCAGACAAGAAACCCCATTCAACATCACAACTCAGCAAGCAATTTCAAACAACAAAGAGGGAAAATTGGCTAAAATTACCAGTATTGTTAAATCATGCAGATAGAAATCAATGGTCGAACTAGCACGCAAAGAAACTAGGCTGCCCCTCTTGATTTCCGGCCACCAGCTCCTCATCCTTTTAAATCGTACTTATTCTCATTAATTTGATTTCTTTCTTACTGTCTAATTTCTCAGCACATGAGATCCCAAAAGAGAGCCAAAGTATTTGATGGATCAACTTGAAACAAAGTAATTAAAGCTGTCCATTCTCATTTGAACTGTTCCTACTGATGTAAGAATTGATATTTTTGATGGATCAACTTGAAATCTACCTCTTCATCTTATAGTCAAAACAAAATTTATATTATTGAATTCTCATCCTACAACTTAATATTAAAATTAGTCTTTGTAAATTAAAGTATGCAACAGAGATATTGGGGCAGATAAAAAAGCCTCAAATTATTTTGTTGGGCTCCCATTAAATAATCTCTGTCAACGTGCAATGCTCCATCATTGCAGAGAACAAGGATCCCAGACACCCTTTAAATTTGCTCAAGAAAGAAAATGGAAAAAAAAGAAAGCAAAAGGATATCTCTCTCAATCACTCAAACAAGACTAGTTGACAAAGTGTTGTTCTTGTTCATCAATACGGCTTACACAACTTCAAAATTTGCTCTACTTTTCCGAAGTTATTTTTAGTAAAAATAAGAGTTTAAATCATCTAACATTTAAGAGCCTGTTCGATGATATGGATAAAAGTGGGAATGAAAATGGGTTTAGATTTTTTTCTCAAGTGGTGTTCGGTATCCATTTTGGTGCAAATAGGAATTGGTTAAATTTCCCAAATATATACACAAAAAGTATGATTCTCTTGGGTAAAAAATAATTCATCCAAACTTAATTTGTTTTTCCCAACTGTCTTGAGAATGTCTTTATTGGCAACATAGAAATCCAAACCCAATTCCATTAGAAATGAAGATGTCGAACAAAACCTAAATGTCATAAAAATATCTCTCATTCAAATTTTGAACTTATGATCCTACTTGTCTTTGCCAGTAAACAAAAAGTTGGTTCTCCTCGACTTTTTTCGAAGTTGCTTGGCTAAAAGAAAAGATGATGAAAAATTGATTATTATATATTACTTGAAGCATGTAAGTAAATGAATCATGATTTGTAACAAGTCCATATGTTATGAACTGTTTCTAGCAGCATCCCGTATGAAACATTTATACTTCAATTAAAATTATTTTTTTTGCTGTAATCATGATAAAAACTCGAAATTTGGAGCATGTCTTCACGGGATTTTATCTAACCTTTCATCCTAATTTTTGTTCATTTCAGCTGTTTATCACAAATGATCGCATTTTGTTTTCATATCCTGACTTAGAATCATAGTGTGAATTGAGAAACAGCTAATCGTTTATCACCTGAAGGGTTGAAGTATTGACCCTGTCATGTAATTCAATCGATCTTACATATCAGGATATTTCAAACGGTACAACCTATAACAACAACAGAGAAGTAATCAATAAGCCCAAAGAACAAAAAAGGAAAAAAAATCAAAATAGAAAAAAGAAGAAGATTTAGCTCATATTTTAACACAAATATTTCCAACAAAATCACATAGACCAAGAAGATATCAGTACATGATCAGCTACACGGCTTCCACCTTCTGTGACATAAACATGCCCAAGTTGCAATTTTGCATTACCACCTGTACCTGAATTCCAATTTAAAAACCCTTCCATTTGAAACCTTTCTACCATTAACAAACTCACCTTACCCTCTCTGTCAATTTTCAACTCCCAGCCGAGCCCATTTTCTGGCATATCAGAAAAAGAAACCCAAATTTTATCAAATTTTTGTTTAGTGGCCCATCAACCTCAACCCAACCTTCCAATTTGGTACTGTCATGGTACCACCTAACATTAAGGCAACAGAATGAGAGGTACCAGTACTGGTATCACTACCATAGCCTTGTATCTAGAGCTCAGATTCTCTGTACCTTTTCAAATGCATTAGTGGTACAGTAAGGATACTGAGTCTGACTAAGTGAGATGATGGTCTGTGCATCTGCCAGACTGGAGAGAGAAATTTTTGAATGGACATACGAGATGTGGCATTTGTCATTGATGGACATCAGATCAGTTGGGCTAGATAGGCCCCAAAATTCAACTATCTTAGGGTTACACTAGCGGCAAAGTCATGAACTTGGCGAAATATTGGGGATCCGCTTGCTTGAAGATCATCATTGTGCCCCTAAACCAAATTTGTGAATAATGATGATCACGACGAGCTGAATAATTAGAAGAATTAACAAATTAATGAATAAAATAGATACAATTGTGGTGTATTACATGATTAGAGCTAGAATTCATTCTGAAATTGCAGCTCTTGAGCCCCTACTGGCACCACGACCAAAGACAACAAGTCATTTAAACTCATATGATACATCAACTTATATAGACCAAGAGACTCAAACCCAGATGTACCAAACTCAGCAATGAGAGAATCTCTGTCCCTAATCACTGTTTCAAATGTAAGCCTTGAGTTGACACCAGTTTTGGTACCAGATCTCTTCAGTCGATCAGCTGACCTAAGAAAATCATTCTCAAAGACCAGGAGAGAACCAATTACACTAAATGCAGCTTTGACATATGTTCTGACCTGTTGGAAAGGGGATCCTGCAAACTTCTGATACAGAAGCATTTTCTCAAGTTTTTCTTGTTTGTCTCTTAATTTACTTAATTCTGAAAACACCTCTCTTTGTAACCGTTTCAATATATCAACCTGAATTTTGGCAACAGATGACACTAAAAATAAGTAATTGATTCCAAATGTTGTGCTGAGAGATGTAGGGAATTTCAACGAACATGTTTATGGGCAGGCTTGTTTACGAAGTTACACCTTAACTGATTGTGATTATAGGTAGGGGATTTTAATTTTCTTAAGAAAAGAAACTTACAAGTGATTAGAATTAGTAGTTTTCTCTTTTTCAAAAGAAGAAAGATAATCAAAGAATATTTTTCATATAGTTGGAACAAACAAAAGAAATGATCTCAAATTGAAAAAACATTCACAATTCAATCCCAGAAAAACACAAAACTCCCACTCAATCTTTTTTCCAGGACTTTATTTCATCAATAATTGTTTTTCTATCTTACATAATCTCTAATCACTTCCTCTTAAATAGAACATGACAGCCTTCATCAATAAGCGCATCTTTGATAAGAAAATCTTGCAAGTTGTACTTTCCTTTTAGATACACATGAATATAGAACAAAATAAACTAAACTTAGAAACAAGAATATGTATTAATTTCTTGTACAATTCGCTCATTCTTTCCAAGTCTGATGTTGATGGGATCATGTGTGATACTATAGTATGCACTTATTTCTGGTCACATTCCCCCTCAAGTGGGCACGTAAATGTCCTCCATGCCTAACCTGACTAAAGGGTTATTGAAGATCTTGCTTGAAATAGCCTTTATCAACACATCCGCGAGTTGTTCCTCAAACCTGACAAATGGAAGACTAATAACTTTCGAATCTAGTTTCTCTTTAATGAAATGTCTGTCAAATTCTATGTGTTTTGTTCTGTCATGTTGCATTGGATTATGTGAGATATCGATCGTTGCTTTATTATCACAAAAAAGGTTCATCTCCCCTTCTTGTTCAAACCCGAGCTCTAGTAGTAATTTTCTCAGCCACAACAATTCGCATATTCTTTTTGTCATTTCTCAAAATTCTTCCTCCGCATTTGAAAGAGCCACTATATTTTGTTTTTTACTTCTTTATGTGAAAAGATTTCCTCCAACAAATATGAAGTACCCAGCCGTTGACATACGATCAGTTATACTTTCCAGTCAACATCTGTATAAGCCTCAATTTTTAGGTGTCCATTCTTTCAAAATCTTATCCCTCTGCTAGGAGCACCCTTTAAATATCGAATAATACACATCACAACCTTCATGTGTTCTTCTACGGGGGCATGCATAAAATGACTCACCATACTAACTACATAAGCTATGTCAGGTCTAGTATAAGAAAGATAAATCAATTTTCTAACTAGTCTTTGATACCTTTCTTTATTCATTGGAGATTGGTCCAGATTTGATCCCAGTTTCTGATTTTGAATTACGTGTGTTTCTACTGGTTTGCATTTTAGCATTCCTACTTTTATAAGAATATCAAGAATATATTTCCGTTGTGATAGGAAAATTCCCCTTTTCCTCTTGCAACTTTGATACCAAGGAAGTACTTCAAGCCCCTCAAGTTTTTCATTTCGAACTCCTTGCATAACTTCTTCTCTAGTGACTCAATTTTCTCTTTGTCATCTCCTATAATAATCATATCGGCTACATAAATTATTAACATAGTGATTTTACCTTGCCTTCTCTTGACAAACATCGTGTGATCTGAGTCACTTTGAGTATAGTTATAACTTTTCATTGCATTACAAAATCGTCCAAACCAGAATCTCAGTGATTGTTTCAGACCATACAAGGATCTCTCAAGCTTGCACATTTTAGTAGCTGAACCCAAGTACCTATATCTAGGCGGGAGTTCCATATAAATTTCCTCTTCAAAGTCTCCATGGAGAAATGTATTTTTTACATCAAATTGGTGTAAAGACCGATCTAAGTTTTTACAAGAGATAAGAGTACTTGAATCGTATTTAGTTTTGCAACAGGTGAAAAAATTTCTTGGTAATCGATTCCATATGTCTGAGTATACCCTTTTACAACCAATCGAGCTTTATACCTTTCAACCTTTCCTTTGGCATTATATTTTATAGTAAACACTCATTTACACCCAACTGGTTTCTTACCCTTCGGTAGTTCTACAAGTTTCCACTTACAATTCTCCTTAAGTGCATTCATCTCAATTTCCATTGTTTCTACCCATTTAGGATCTTTCATAGCATCTTCTACTCTCTCAAGTATTATACTGGTTGTAATTTCATTTGTAAATTTCTTTAAAGGGTCTGGTAAGTTCTTTATTGTCGTATACTTAACAATTGGATATTCACTTTCCCTACTAGTTACATTTTCTAGTTCATAACCATATTATTTTGGTGGTAATCTAGTCTCAGAAATAAGATCACAAGTAGGAGAACTTACCAGAGAAGTATTCTCATGAGATTCTTGGTCTTGTGGTATCGGGTTGGATTGTATTATTTCTCTTTGCTCGCCTTCCACCCAAAATTGAGCGTCTGACAACTCTTCTACATCATGGCAATCTAACCGAGTTAGATCCAACTCGATTGTTTTTCTTTTTCTAACATAACTTTAAGTGTAGGATTTTCCAGAGTAGCTTCTCTATTCACATCACTATCTTGTTCATGATCAGATGTGTTCAAATACGTGCCAGAAGAGGTGAGCAACTCTGAAGAAGGAGACTCATGTTCTGTTGGTTCTTCTAATGGCAACTGTGAAGGTGGCAGATTTTGATATGGTATGTCAAATAGCGATTCCTCTATCTCTGTCTCCCCCAGAATCGAAGTTTGCGACTTACCAAAAAATGACTGGTTTTCAAAAAATGTAACATCCATTGTGACAAAAAAAATTATGTGTAGCCAGATTATAGCACTTATACCCTTTTCTCTGGGCTCCAAACCCTAAGAAGATATAATTTTTAGCTCGAGCCTCAACCTTAGATCGTAGATGTTTTTGTATATGGACATATGCCACACAATCAAAAAAATTTGAAGAAAGGTTAAGGATGGATGGAATGGTAGTATAAGTGGATAAGACTTGTAAAAGAGTCTTAAAATTATTCACTTTAGATGGGGTTGAGTTAATTAAGTACACAACCATTGAGACAACATTATCTCAAAACACTTGTGATATATTATTTTCAAGTAAGAGGGATCTAGCGGTTTCTAATATGTGTTGATTTTTTCTCTCTGCTATACCATTTTATTGAGGAGTTCCAACACACGAGGTTTCATACAAAATTCCCTTCTCTTTAAAGAACTCTTGTAGTATTTTATTACAAATTCCATCCCATTGTCACTTCTAATCACTTTTACTTCTTTCTCAAATTAGGTACCAACCATTTTATGAAACTCTTTAATAATTTGAGGGACCTCATCCTTAGTTTTTAACAAGTAGAGCCATGTCATTCAAGTGCAATTATGGTGAATAAAATAAACCATTTACTTTCTGATTTAGAAATAACTAGGGACAAACTCCAAACGTCTGTATGCACTAAATTAAAAGGAACAAGATTTTTCTTCAAATTTATTGGATAGGTTACACAATGACTTTTTGCCCTAACACAAGTCTCACACTCAAACTTCTTATTTTCTAAGCCCAAAAATAAAGAGGGAGATAATTGTTTCATATACCTAAATGACGGGTGCCCTAATCGTTTATACCACAACCAAATCATTTCCTCTAATTTGGTAGATATCCCGTTTGCCAAACAAACATTTCCAGTCTTTAATTCTTCTAAATAATACAATCTTTCCCGTCTAATACCGCGGCCAATGATCTTTTTCGTGAGAATATCTTGAAATACACAAAAATCAAGAAACATGAGTATGCCACAGTTGAGATCTTTGATGATTTAGCCAACAGAAATAAGTTTGTAGACATAGAAGGCACCAACAAAGTATTTTTTTAGAATTAACCGCTCAGAGATTTTCACATCCCCTGCACAAGTTACTGGGTACTCGTCACCATTAGCATTCAAAATTCTATTTTTTTTCTTGGTTTTATATAATTAATTAAATCTTTCTGAGAAAAGGTCATATGATCGGTAGCTCAAGAGTCGATGATCCAATTAATTTTTTGAGATGAAATAGAGGTTATACCTTCATCTACTCCTTTATCTTTATCATGAATTTTACTGTCACAAGTGTAACTTGAAGCCGCAAGTGTGTGACTAGAGGAGTCATATGTTGTATCCTATTGATGTGGGGCGGAAGTCATGATCAAACCTCCAGGTGTAACTTGCTGCTATTGCAGGACTTGGGGCTAGAACATTCCTGCTGGTGTTGTTACATGCTGCTGTATATTTTCTCCAACTGCTAACGCATCAGTCCCTTTTTCGTTGTCCGTCTATTTGCTGACAAGAGGTTTTATCAAACCGTTCCACCAAGGTGGATATTCTATTACCCGATAGCAACCTTCTTTGGAATGTTTTGCACCAGGACAATGAGGACAACCTTTTTTTTTTCTTAGGTATTTCCCATCCGAACTAGCCCTCCTTCATTAGATTTATAGCTCCTTGACAACATTGCCAAAAACTCTTGCATCATACATGTTCCACCTTTAATCATCACACCTTGACGACTAGCCTCGTGCCTTACATAGTCGTAGGCTTGCTCTATTGATGAGAATAGTTTTATCTAAAGAACTTGAGCTTGAATTGCATCAAATCGATCCTCAAGACTGTCAAGAAAAATATACATTCAATTTTTTTAAATAAAGAGATTAAATTTATCAATATCACTTGGAGTATCCATAGGATTTGGACACCTGAAATCAATCTCTTACCATAAGGTTTGGAGCTCATCGTAGAATTTTTCAACTGTTTTTTCTTCTTGCTTGAGCCTTGTGACTTTTCTGTTGAGTGCAAATATTTGAGTTTCATCACTTCCATCATAGTATGTTGTTGCCAACGCCTTCTAAACATCTCTTGTCGTCGGGTGGCGGATGTATTTGTTGCGTAATCACGGTTCTAAGGAGTTGATAAGCCACCCCTTGACAATTACATCATTCACCTCCCATTTATGAAACTCGGGGCTCGTTGCAAGAGGTGGTGCATGGTCGCCCATGAAGTGTTTCATCCGTTCTCGACCTTTGACATGCATCTCCACGGCTTGGCACCAATAAGTGTAATTAGTACCATCCATTTTCACATCGATCGGATTTGGATGGATAACTCCATCGGACATGGAAACATGTGGGGTTATGCTCTGTGTCGGTTGAGGGTTTGTGAAAGCAGTGTTTTGCATTGCCGCCATCTGAGTCTGTTGGAGGGTCACTAGTTTAGTGAGTTGTTCTAATACGACTACCATATTCACAGGCTCTCCAGATTGAGGTTTCTCCAGAGATATGCTCATCATTGTTGACTCAAGGATGGATAGCTCCTTAGACCAATATAGCACAAGGAATTGAAGTTAAAGATAAAAAATGACAATAATTTCTCTAGCTATATCAACAGTCACCATGCTCCGATACCATGAAAAAATATTCACAATTCAATCCCAAAAAAACACAAGACTCTCACCCAACCCTTTTCCCTCAGCTTTATTTCATCAATAATTATTTTTCTATCTTACATAATCACTAATCACTTCCTCTTAAATAGAACATGACACCCTTCATCAATAGACGCATCTTTGATAAGAAAATCTTGCAAGCTGTACTTTCTTTCTAGATACACATGAATATAGAACAAAATAAACTAAACTTAAAAATAAGAATCTGTATTAATTTCTTGTACAATTCACTTCTTTTCAAGTCTGATGTTGATGAGATCATGTGTGATGTGATGCTATCGTATGTATTTGTTTCTGTCAACACAAATATGTAAAAATAAACCAAAGAGTATATTTCATAGGGAATTACTGGGGTTTGACTATGATTTAGGTCATTGTTATCCAAACTCTTTTTGAGAGTGGATTTTAGGAAATCTTCTCTCGATCTGACAACCCCTTTAAATTATCTATCACTGAGGGTTGGCTTTCATTAGTCTTTTCTTCTTTCTCTTAATTCATCTGCGGTTAAAGAAGAGAAGATAGACGACAATGGGATTGATTGATTACTTGAGAGGAAATGTGCTCTCTTATATAAGCACTAAACAGAGAAAACTGGTATTCTTGCACAGGAAAGCGTTATAACGATTCCTAAATCGTTATAACATTTCTGTATAATGATTCGTGAGTTTTCAAGAATACCACTTGTCAGAATTTTAAATAACGTTATAACGGTACAGAAATGAATATGATGAACCGTTATAACAATATAGTGAAACATTGAACGCTTTACAGAACGTTACTAATGTTTTGACTGTTTGACCAACATTCTGACAAGTCTACTAATCTTCAGAAACGTTATAACGATTTACTGAATCATTTATACGTTTCATGAAGTATTGAACACTTGATGAGGCGTTACACAATGATAGACTCTGTTAATTTTTGAGTATGCATTGAATCGTTACAACGATTGAGGAGTTGTTATAACGCTTCTCTGTGGCAGAGATATCGAATAGGTAAGCAGAACAGTGGTGTAGCTCTACAACAGTATTGTACCTATTGAAAGGAGGGAGCCTAGCCTAGAACGCTGGTGCCCCTCCCATAGGAAGACACACCAGAACGCTCGGTGCCCCTCCCAAAGGAAGACGCAATGGAGTAATTTGTTGGTACCTTATGTGGTTGATCCAGGGAGTGCATATTTCTTAAGCGGTTTTCTCCGGCGAGCGAGAAAAGGTGCCACTTGGTTTGTTGCAAAAACCGCCGGAAAGTGATTTTGGGTTAGGTATTGCCAGTTCATAAGATCGAACGCGTGAGTTAGATCTGTTTTCATGAGGAATGCTTGCTCTTTGTAGCTTTTTTGGGAGCAGAAATGCATAACCTCTTTTATGGAGATGATGTTATCACTAATAGATCTTCCCGGTAAGTAAGAAGGCAGCTTGCGTAAATTATAAGATTTTGAATTATACATTTACAATTAATATGATTTTATATCTTCATAGAAATCTCTGAACTGATCTTGATCATTTTCTCTTGATATCCTTGAAGATTCTTAGGATCATACAATCAAGTCTTAAAGAAAAACTTGTTAAATTCAAAAATATTTTGCAAAATAATAAAATCAAAGAAATTATTAAGTGTAACATATACTAATTAAGATTAATTATAAATTAATTAATATTTAATTAGTTAAAATAATAAAAATATAATTAATATATATTTAATTATTTTACACGGATCAAATAGGGTTTGGTCGGATATGAATTAAAATTTTTTAACTCAAATGTAATCAGATCGGATTCGAATCAAATAAAAAAATAAAATAATGATGATCCGATCCGATCCGATCCGACCCAACCCATTGACACCAGACACCCCCAATTGTATTACATGACAGGGTCAATACTTCAACCCTTCATATAATAAACGATTAACTATTAAGATCTTAAGGATGATAACACTGTCCCTACTCCCTAGGAACAAAATAACAACAGTAGCTTCATGACGGATATTCGGCCACACAGTTCGCTACAAGTTTTATGCGCAGAAGATATTTGATCAATTTCCAAGTAATGACCATTGACCCCTAATATATTTGAGTATTTGACGGACTCCAGAACTAGAAATTCAAAAATGATAAACACAACGGTGTGCAAACTGCAAAGCTTTCCTCAAAAAAAAAACGGTGTGCAAAGTTCTAAAGAATATAATATAATAATCGGCATGGTGCCGGCTAAGCTCTTGACATTTTTGTCTGATTTTACCTAATTGGGCTGGAATTTTCATTCAGGATGTTCTGTAACGATGACTGCGAAAATAAATACGTAACGGGTCCATAGTAATCGAGAATTCGGGATGCAGTCATGCAGCTGGACAGTTGAAACGACTTAAAAAATCCATGAACTCAGTCTCTGTCTCTCTCAATAACCATTAAACAGCATGTGCCCACGCGTGTGGGGCGCTTGGCTGCACGAGTAGGGAGTATGGCTCTGCGGCCCCACAAGTTTAGAGTTTGTTGGGAGAATAATAAAAAATAAGAATAGAATTGTTATTCTAACGATTTAATTTGTTAAATGAATTTTTAGGTAAGTAGAAGAGCCCCACGGAATAAGATTATAAAAGAGTTTGTTGGGGATGAAATAAATGTAGAATAAACGAAAAAAGAATAGAATTGTTATTCTAACAATTTAATTTGTTAAATGAATAATAAAAAATTAGAATTGTTATTCTAACGATTTAATTTGTTAAATGAATTTTAGACTAAGTAGAAAGTGTGAAAGAATACTAATTCGGTATATCAAATTATAGGTAGTATATCAGATTATCTCTCATCGGAATAACGATTATTATTTGATTATGTTGTATTATATTATTATATTATGATTATAATTATAATTTATTATTATATTATGATTTATTATTATTATTATTATTATATTATATTATGATTATAATTTATTATTATATTAATATTATGATTATTATTTATTATTATTATATTATTTAATAATAATAATATTATTATTATTATTATTAAATTATGATTATGATTATTATTATTACATTATCATTACTATTAGTATTATGATTATGATTATATTGATTATTATTATTTTTTATTATTTTATTAAGTTGTATTATATTATTATATTATGATTATATTATTAAAATTATGATTATTTATTATTATTATTATATTATTATGTTTATGATTATAATTATAATTTTTATTATTATATTACTATATTATGATTTACTATGAATATTATTATTTATTATGATTATGGATTATTATTATAATTATTATTTTATTATTATTATTATTATTATTATTATTATTATTGTACTATTATTTTTATTATCATCATCATTGTTAGTATCATAATTATCTATATTTTAACTATTCTTATTAACAACTATCAAACGATATTTTCGCTATTCTAAAAAGAATAGTTAAAAATATCACTATTTGCCAAACGAACCCTTAGTGCATATCGTTTGTAGCTGTGTAGTACGGTGTATCAAAACTGATGTAATAATCATTATCATTTTAGTATTTAAATAAAATGAGTTAGTGTTTAAGTTAATGAATTTATTATTCAATTTATTTTGTATAGTATTATCATTATTGAGTTAATATTTTAGCTAAAAAATATAAGTATAATATAAAATAAGTTAAATAATAAAGTCGTTAACTTGAATACTGACTCATTAACGTGTCTATTGAAGTCGGTATTGATTATGATATCGATTTTGATATCTATATACCAGCTCCCTATTATTTACCATTTTCAAAGGAACCCATAATTTTGATGAAAAGGAAAATGAAATTCATCATGTATTATATATAAGGAAGGATCACTTGACAATGGTTATCTTTACAATAGATTTTTAAATAAATATGAAAATAAATTTTAAAAATTTTAAAAATGGTGATTATAATTTTATGCAATTTCATTAACGTTTGATAGTCCATCAAAGACTGTCAAATTATAATCGTTATAAATTGTATAAATTTTGATGGTCCTTGATGGAGTATCAAATGATAATGAAATTGCATGAAATTGAATCACCATCAATCTATAAGTAGAATAACATATTCATAATTTTTTTAGTATTTATTTAAAAAATTATTATCAAGATTAACAAAATAACCCATTGTCAAGTGATCCTCAACCTATATATAATCATATATTGCTTTTAACATAGGGTGATTATAATCATTTTAATAAATGTACTTATTTTCTTTCTAAAAGGGTCAGATTGGCATAAATCATGAATTGGGAGAGAAAAAATATTATTTTTTATAGTCGGGAAGCAAAACAGATAATAAATCGGTTATATCCATTATAACGCTTGTATAACCATTACAATTATTATGATAACCCTTACAATGGTTGTGAAAAACTAAACAAATTTGACCTATAAGTTATAACGAAACTTTAACAGTTATAATGGAAGACTATCAGTTTCAACGGATAAAACAACAATTACAATAGATAGTGCATTTTTTGGCTCTGGAGCAATTTGGACAACATTTGTACATAATTGATTTATTCCGTTCTAATAGTTATAGTAACAGTTACAACAATTATTATCTGAAATACACTAAAAATGATTCTGAGGTCATCTGTTACAGCGGTTATGTGTTCCATTGCAATGATTAGGATAAAATATCTTTATTTTCTTTGTTTTAATTTCAAGATTATTTTGATTATCTTTATTTATTATAAATCTAACTTAACTGAATTTTATTCTTGCGATCTTCATGTAATTTGGTCTAAATCCATTATTCTTCTCTTTAAAGCTTAATATCCCGCATTTAACATACTAAAAAAGATTAAATTCATATATAATTGTTTTGTAAATCGATAAATATGAAAATGAAAATTATTTACAACAACATTAATTAATATTGAATTGCTTCAAATGATATACAAATATTTAATTGTTTTACATAGATTAAGTAGGGTCAGGTATAGATTAAGATTTTTTGACTCAAATGTAATCGGATCAGGTTTAGATCGGGTCAAAAAAATAAAAAATAATAATAATAATCCGACCCGACCGATCCATTGACACCTCTAAAATAAAGGAACATTCTAATAAATGAATTATTTACAAACATTTTTTTTTTCTTTTTAAGATATGGATGCTTTTTCTTTATTTTGAAATATGGAAATGCTACATATGATTTTTCTATTCGTAGATAGTATGACGTGTAAATTATTTTTTGTTATTTCTAAGTTCTAACATAAAACTTTTATGTATTGTCTATAATTGTATCTACTAAAATAATTAAAAATATATAATTTATATTCTCCGGTTATGTTAGATCGATTGCCGTCGGCTAGAATCCAAGATTCTCTTCCAACTCATTTAACTAATTGGTAATTTGGTACCATCCACATGGAATCCGAGTTTATGATAGGCAGAGGGCCGTGTCGGAGTGTTACTTTAGTTTGTCATTAACTTTGTGTGGACATAAAAGTGCTTCCCATAGTGGACACGTCGTACCTTTTGTAGTCATTTGTTTTTTTTTTTTTTTTTGTTAAATTGATGGATGTTGAGTCCCGGATTTTGGCAGGGAGCAATCAGCCAACGGCTACGAGCCCACAATTATTGTGTTTCTCTCCACCGGCCACCGAAATAGAAAATAATTAAATAGTTAAAAGAGTTAGATTTTCTTAACAATATTTTTCTCTTTAAAAATTTCCTGAGTAATACTAGAATATTACATGACTCGGTGATCTGCAAAATAATTATTTATATCTTAATAAGTGATTTGCTTCTTGTTATGGAGTCATATTGTTAGATCAACGTGCATTAATTTAATCAATTCTGTAAAGAATACACAAAATTATAAAATATGTGACAACCTAAAAATTATGCATTGCATTGCTTGCAAGGGTGCAAAAAGAATTCAAAATTCGTTCGGTGTTCAATTCGGTTTTAGCTCAAATTTAGTTCGTTCGATTAGATTTTTTTGTTAGTTTGATTCGATAACTTCTTAATGAACTACTTTGAGTTTGATTCGTAATAGTTCAATATATAGTTATTTACATATATTTTAACTATTTAGTTAATAATATACATAATAATATAATTATTTTATTATAAAATTAATAGATATTAAATTAATAGATTTTTTTTCAAAATTTTAATATAAAATTAATAAAATATGAAACTAAATATAAAAATTTAAATAATTGAGCTTGTCTAGTGTTCCAATTATTTCAAAATAAATTAGCATATAGTTCAGTTTGATCAAATTCAATTTTTTGCGCCCCTAATTGCTTGAGCATTACTAAAATTCCAAGAAGTAAAATGTGTATTGAAGAACAAAAGTTTGTTATATTGCCTCATTAAGGTTACGGATCAGAGAACTGACAGTTTAAGAACTGATGAAACGTTTGATGACTTTATTAAAAAATCTTATATTAACAAGTCACTGTCAAATTCTCAATGATTATATTTTTATATAAACATTGCCCGTATAAGTTCTTCCAAATATATCCGAATCCTAGTTAAATAAACAATTGCTCAGGCACTTATTATTAACACCAACTTTTTTTATCTAAAAGTTTCCTTAGATTGATTTAACTAATGTATAATTACTTTTTCTGCTGCTGTGTATCGATAGAAAATATTTTTTTGAAAAAATCAATATCATCTTCATATGCACATGCGCATTTTGAAAATGAACAAGTAAAAGTTTAATATCATACGTAAGTTTGGTTATGGGGTCAACTAGCAAAAGTCCACCACCCAACAAGGAAAACTGCTATATATCAGATTCTCTATGCAGACAAAAACCTTTTCTCTTTATAACAAATTAACAAGTGAGAACTAAGAAGTGATTTATGTGGGGAGTGGGACCGGGAGACCGGTCACCACTCACCGGGGATCACACAAGTTTCTACTGTAGAGTCTAGGGTGGAAACTGGCAATATGGCATGCGTAGTGAGTGACCTGCTACACTTATTGACACAAAAAATGCGTCGTATTAGATTCTCGCTCCAACTACCCGTTTCGTCTGTTTTAATTCTCTGCTATTGAGTATTGACTGTCGACGTGTCTGTTTCTTTCTTGATTCGTTTCTCTCCTCTCCTCCTCGCTCTCTCTCTAATGGAGAGGATTATTTGCTCTAAAACCCACCTCCCTAAACTCCCTCTCCTCTCCTCTCGCCATGACCGGAGATTTACAGGAGTGAATCAGTTAAGGTGCTCTCTTTTTCCTAAACAAGAAAGTTCTACTCTTTCACTTTCTTCGTCTTCTTTGTTTCCGACTGCCTCCCCGTGTAGCGCGCATGATTTCTCAGATCTAGTCAACGAAGCAAGTTCGGAGAAAAGATGCCGATCTTCTTCCAAATTGGGGCACTGGAAAGATTTATCAAGACAAACTTTTCTGAAGGTCAGACTTATTAGTACACTTTATATATTTTTTTTTTGGCAAAATTATGGTACGCCGCCCTCTTAATTATTCCAAATTGTGTTCCTTGTCAAGAAAAAAGATGGCATGGAAAACTGTGCTGGATCCATTTGAGATTAGGTTTGGAATGGTTACGACAAATATCTCTAAAGGTGTCTAAAGTGGTAAAATGATCAATGAAAACATAAATCGGACCTGAAGTGGATTGATGTGCATAATGGGTCACTTGGAGAGGTTTTTCATGTGTATTGCTATCATAGCTAATCATGTATTACTTCATCAAATGGAAAACAGAGAATTTCTAATTGAATTACTTACTAATACAACTTTCATTCCTGAATTACAGATAGGCTCATTTATTGCTCTGGCCCTACTCCTGAACTTAACTGCTCCACCAGTTTATGCTCTGACCTTTTCAACAGCCATCCGTGGTGGTAAAAGGATACTTGGATCAGAGATACTTCGCAGTGCTGGAGCAGGCTTTTTTGCTGGTTGCTTGCACACTCTTTCTGGACCCGACCATCTGGTTGCTTTGGCACCTCTTTCAATTGGTCGCACCCGGACTGAGAGTGCCCTTGTTGGGGCACTTTGGGGATTCGGTCATGACGCTGGCCAGGTATGTTAATAATGACAGTGGAAAATAGAGATCCTATTGACTTATTACAAAAACATGTAATTAAGATGTTTCATTACAGTGTACATCTAAGCTTGATTGGCCAGTCAGCTCCAACTATCCTCCAAATTTAGAATTCCCAAATACATAATACTAACTTATTTGAGATTCTGGCATCTGGTTTAGTAACTTTATGACCTGATTAGTTTAATGTCATATAAAAATGAAAGTCCAATTTTGCAATGGAAGATAAAATCTTGAAATTAATTGGAGAAGGAACTCATAGAATGAGCATTATTTTGAATCTTTACAAAGTGAAAAATGCTGTCCATATTGTTGTAAACGAGTATCATATGTATAGCTTAAAGAAGCACCAGATGCATCCTTTATGCTTATTGTTTTTTTATGTTGAAGAGGTGCATGGAACCTTCCTTGATCAATTTTGTCTCATCACTAATAAGTAATAAGTGAGGATTCCTGAAGAATGAATAGAATTTTTTCTTTTATAGTAGTATGTCTTTCTTTGAGCTTCCCAAAGAATTGACAAAAGTAATTTAAATTAAATGAAAAAAGAAAATCATTTAAGGGTAACATAGGAGTCACAAAACTCCAGACTAGTACAGGTCTAAGCATAATTGACTACAAATATTCATTCCAAGTTTGATGTGAAACTATACTACAAAAATTGCAGGTGATATTTGGCCTAATTTTTCTCTTACTTAAAGAACGGCTCCATCTAGAGGTTATTGACACATGGGGCACAGTGGTAGTCGGCCTTACACTTCTTATAATAGGTGTATTAGGCATCAAGGAGGCCTCAGCTGTCACTGCTGCTATTCCATGCATGGAATTAGGTAGCCAAGGAAACTCAACTCCGGCACGACCAGTAAATACTGAAAAGAAGAAGGTAGGTTTTGCGACTTTTGCAACTGGCATTGTGCACGGGCTTCAAGCTGATGCACTCATGATGGTGTTGCCTGCATTGGCACTGCCTTCCCGAATGGCTGGTGCTTCATTCTTGTTCATGTTTTTATTTGGCACAGTGCTCGCCATGGCAGGTTATACTGTTTTTATATGTTCCTGTAGCCAGGCACTGCAGGAAAGAGTGCCTAGAGTGACTGAGAAGTTGACATGGGCTGCATCTATTCTGGCCATTTTTATGGGGTTGGCTATTGTGCTTGGTCAATTCTTTGGATTTAGTTTGTTTTGATAATTCATTTTTTTTTTCCTTTTTTTCCCCTTTCTACATATAGCACCCAACTTTTTTCACGTTTGCAGCCATGATTCTTTTAAGATGCTTGCAATCTAAACTCAGCTGATAAACAATCAGAAGGAAAAGGTGAATTCAATCAAATATTGACAAATGTGCCCCTCCATTAATTTGTAACTTTTAGATGGAGAGCTTTTATTAATTAAGCATGCAAATTTATATTTTGGGTTGTGTATATTTTATAGAATTATCAAGACATTTGAACGAGTTAATATAATATGAGAAATTAGGAGCAATATGGTCATTGTTTGCTTGACTTGTGAGAAACTTAAAAAGGTTGGGTGTTGTTTATAAAGAAACCATGAAGCTGTTGGTGTTAATGTATAAACAATAAATGCTGCCTATTATCATAATATTAGGCATGATTTGCTGAAAACCCTGTTTGAGGGGTTTTGTATGGATTGTTTTTGTACATATGTGAATTTTATTTGCATAAAATAGATAAAATAATAGAAATTCAAGTATCTTGATATTTTTCCTTATTCCAAAATGTAAATATTTGATTACAAGTCATAAATTACATTACATCTTAACAAGTAGAAGCTGAAAATGATTTGTAGTTATGTGGGGAAAAATGAAGAAAAGACTGATCATCTCTAACTCTAATTGAAGCCATATTTAGCTATAAGTTCACTTATCAGAATATTATATGCTCTCTCAGTGAGATGGTAAGTGTCCCAGAATACGAACTTTGAGGGGTCCTTGCATGGCTCAGCAGTATATCTGTTGCATGTCATTGTCACTTCGAAAATGCCAGTACCACAACAACCTCTGTTTGACACCTCAAATCCTATATCATGGGGAAAAAATTAGAAATGGTTAGCTATTTATGGAGCAGCAAGTTGAGAGAGGAGAAGTGTACTGGTTATTGCTGTTGCATGATTAGTCAATGTAACTGGTACCATTCGACCCCTATTAAACCTAGTTTGTTCCCCCTAGTATTATAACTGACACAGTAAACAAGTGGTCCAGTTCTAAAATGTTGCCGGTAGCCTGCAACAATTGGCACCATCTTAGATGCACTCCCAGCTTAATCATGGACAGCCAAAAATCACCACACCATCCCAGTCCCCCGTTACAAATGTTCTTGCATGAAACATACCCGCTAAAACATAATCTCTTGGCAAACATGTCCAGTTCTAGACACCTACCAAATAATCAATGAAATAAAGCACTTACCGTAAGCAGAGGGGCGTTGAATCATGTCAAGTAGGGGCGTGTACAAATCCTGCAAGACAATACTCACACCTGGCAATGTTTGGTTGAGGCGTTGTATCTCCTTGAGCAACTCATTATTACACATGATAGCGGCTTGATTGTACAGTGGTACAGTGTTTCTCTCCATGCCACCTGCATTGGTTCTCTGAGATGGTATGGATCCTATAGGTGGGACGCTTGTCACAGTTATTCTACGTGCGCCTTCTTTGTACAAATCCTAAGAAGTATACAATAATAACATTTACAGTTTGAAAATTTAAAATCCGAACCACTCGCCAATTGTAAATATATGTATACCCCTGCAGAAATATGCACTACTTGCATGTGCAATGATCCTCATGTCTTTAATTTTGCTAATTTCTGTAACATAGATATAGGAGCAAGGGAACCATGGGAAGTTAATTGGATGCTTGCTAGAAAAGAAGAGAAGGATTATATTCAATATGTATTGAAGGCAAGTGAGATGCTTTTCATTTTTCTGGGATATACATTAGACATTATTATATTTTGCTTCATATGGAATGCCATCTTCTGATGCTCAGTACACATAGTTCTAAGAAATTCCAAATTTTTGTGTTGTTTACCTGATAAAATTTTGAAGCGAATTGGACCACAAGTTGGATATAGGTAGAGAGATCGTAGTTTCTTCTAAAAGGTGTTGTGAAATAGGTATTGGCCAAGTCATCTGTACCAGTTACTACGACGTATATGCTTTTAGATATAATTTCCTCTGCAGTTTTCTCACCGGCAACTGCCTTGATCTTTTTCTTGTATTCCTTGAACATCTTTAACTGATCGTCCATGGTCAGAGCTTGCTATAAAATTGAAAGGAAAATTTGATTATATTTATAAGTACTTGTAGTGTTTATATATTTATTTGATATCTGGGTAAAATAAATTATCGATAAGTTAAAATTTCATGTAGACTACCACAAGTTCAGCCGTGAGTGGATCATAGCCAGCTCCTCCCGATGCAAAGCTAACGCCAGTAAGAAGGTCATATGCAGTTAAGTTGGTACCAAGATATGCTGGTACATATTCTTTTATCCCTAGTTTAGAAGCTGCAATTACACAATTCTTGCAATAACTGTAGAGTTGTTTTACATTCGCACTAGTTTTCACCAATTTTCCCAAAATTAAGATATTTATATGTAGAGTAACATTTTACCTATTATGTCACTAGGGATTCGCCCATTGCTGAACCTACCCGTTGCAAGATGGTTGGGAAGGTTTTGACCATATGGTGGAAAATTACACTTTACCATGGTAAAGATTGCATTATTATTACCAGGGTCTACTATTGAGTCACCAAACACTAAAATTGCAGGTGCTTTTCTGGTCGTGTTAGCGGCTATTGCTCTGATTTGTTGAACTTGTTGGATAAATAGAAAGATGGAAAGAGCTAAAGTTATCAGAAAACGCTTGTTCTCCATTTTGAGGAAAAGAAAGTGTTGTGATCGAAAGATGACTGCTATTGCATGGTTTTATGATGTGGTTGATGTAGTGTTTCTTGTTCTTCCTTTTTCTTTTCTTCAAAGTTAAGTGGCATATTTTACTTCCTTGGTTCTGGAATAGTTTAATTTGAGTGTGATACGGTGTTGGTTTAACGGTTGTTTCCTTCAGTTCTTCGGCCAGAGACACCCAAAAAAGAAAGAAAAAAAATATAGTTTGCTGTTAAGCTTTCTAGAGAGAGTGGTATTCCGATTGTATTTATTTTTTGCATGTTTCCAAAAAAGTTTCTTTCCTGTGTTTTCAAACTGCAAGAGTAAAAATACACTACCATACAGGCATGTGGGAAAAGAAATGTGCAAATTTCAAACCAAACTCAACGATAAACTGTTTTATAAATTGTATAAACCGACCAACTCTTTAATTCTTTGAGAAGCTTATAATTCATTTCAAGTTACCTTTTCAAATTTGTTTCTAATTTTGCCAAACATAAGGAAAACGATTCAGGTTATTCTATATTTTCCTGGTAATCTTTGTGAACATGCCGATGGTACATTGTTCCTAAACGGAGAAAAAAACGACCTGCTTTAATAAAGAATATTAGAAAACGATTCAGGTTATTTATATTTTCCTGTTAATCTTTTTGAACTCGCGGATGGTACATTATTCCTAAACGGAGAACAAACCGACCTACTTTAATAAAGGATATTAGAGTATTTTTTTTCTGTGGCTATTTGTGGAAAGGACCCAAATCAAGAACAACACAATAACTCATGGAAAGCTTTTTACTTAGAAAATTGATACCTGGTCTGCCATGATTTTTTTATGGGTGCATATATCTAAAGTAAAATTACCATACTCGAGCACGGAATCCCTTCATAATATTAGCTCAAAAAAAATATCAAATGGTTTCCAAACTTTCATTTATCGCTCTCATTAAATTTTTCATATTGAATTCTTATGGGGTACAAAAATTTGAGGTGTTTCGAGTTTTCAAAGTCATTCTTTTTAATTTTTGAAAATAATATACAAACATTGAATATTTTATTAATTTTTTAGAGTTGATTTTTAAAAATTGAAAAGTGCGACTTAGAAAATTCGAAACGCCTCAAATTTTTGTACCTCATAAGTTTTCAATATGAAAAATTTAATGTGAGTGATAAATCAAAATTTAAAAATCATTTAATATATTTTTGAGCTAAGATCATGGAGCCATGATCTTGTGCTCCTAGAAACACGATAGTTTTACTCTATCTCTATATATAAAATATTTATCTTTTTTTTTGTGAAAATAAGACAATGATGAAGGAATTTAAATTCTTCTTGATATATTGTTTCACAAAAATAATAACACATGCATTTTCCAACTTTTGGAACTTCTTGACCGTTCAAAAAGTCTGAATCTGGCATGTTTGTGCTGATCCACAACAACAGCATAGCTCAAAAAATTCTATACAGGTGTGGTTTTTGTTTTTGAACCGTCGGTTCTAATTTAATAATAATAATAATAATAAAAATCCTTTATATATTAAAATTTATATTTAAATTTTTTAGATTAATTTGAACTGTTTAAATTTCTGTGCGACATCTTCATACAAAAAAAAAATCTTCGTAGAAAGTACTCGTCCCCACTTACCCTCCGCTTTTCATGACTTCCCTATGTGCTTTATAATATTTAATTTTTAAAGGTAGAATCCGCATTGGATTTCTTCTAATTTTGTGGAGCACAAATTTACTTGGTGACTTTTAATCAGATACGTTCTTCCATTTGCATTTGTTGTGGTTTCTCACAATTTGCTTGCCCATAATCACGATTTTCTAATTAATTCATATTATTATTCGTGCGCAGATGACTATTTTCGCAGTCTGCTGACATAAATCAGGATATAGTATATTGGTTTCTCAATTTACGTAGATCGATGAACAAATATTCTATTTTGTTGAGATTAGTGAATTAAACACATGAGCGCGCGCATGCAAACACATGCATGAATATGTGTTTGTATTTATATATGTCAACATATAATATATTTATGTGTTAGATGTGTCGTGCTTTTAAATATATATGTTTATTCTGATATTTTTTTAATATAATTAAATATATATGTCTGACATGTCGAACACAAACACGCACATATAATATATATAAAGATACATCTAACACTTCATGATTTCTTAATTATTTCTGAATATTATTGCATTTTCTTTGTTATTCTGAGCTTTTTACATTGTTTTAAAAAAATAAATTTATATGTACTATACAAGTGTCAACACATAACAAATATGTATAAATATGAATATGTTTTATATGGTGTTTTAAACATATCATGTGTTTTAAATGTGTGTTCGAATTTTTAAGATTTTAAATTGAGATCATATGTCTTATTAAATACATCACGTATTGACATGTGACAAAGAAGACACATCGTTATCAATTCATTGGTTGAGATTCCTGCCTTGACAAATGCAAGCATCAAAGTTTAATTAACTGCTCATTATGAATTGTGGGGGAAGTTTTAGCGTTTGAAAGAAATGGTTATGAAGTAATTCCAACTTGGCAAATATAATAAAAATAAAAAGTGGAACAAAGCAATTCCGACTAGAAACGAATTTCCATCCGACTTTTATTTAAAGCATAGCCCTCGAATTCAATATACTTCTGCATTAAGATTCACAAGAATATTTTAAAACCAACACGAAATCTCAGCTTTATACGGCCCCTATTTATATGTTTGATAAGTACGGTACAAAATATTATTTTTAGCAAAAATATATTTTGTTAAAATAAATTTTCACCCCTGAATTTTTTTTAATATTTGAATACACGCATAATTAATTTTAGTAAAAATATAAATAACTTTTCGCATCTGAATTTTTTAACATTTGAATACCCGCATATATATCATTTTTGTTTGGACCTTTAAGCATACTATAAATATATTAATACAATTGGTTTTAGTCAATTATTCAAGTACTTATACATTAAGCTAATAATATGATAATAATTAACGAGCAATTAAATCTTTTAATATATATATATATATATATATATATATATATATATGCTACGTGTTTATTTTTTATGAACATAAATATTGACAGACGACAATACTTGTACCTTTTAAAAGCAGGTGGGTTGTCATTCTAATATCTCAATTAAATTGTATTCATATTTTAGGCCCATAAGATTCTTTAATTTCATAAATACACACACAAGGAAAATGGGCTTTGATTATTTGCGTTGGTGAAATGGATCTAGGGAAGCACCAAATAGAGGCCTAATTTAGCCCTTTCTCCAAGCACATCCTACAAAACTCCCAGAAAAGTTGCAATATCTTGGGGGAATCTAAGATTAGAAGTCCAATTTGGGATAAGAAGAAAAGAACAAATTAGCACCGTTAGTACAACAGCTAGAAGTTTTCATCTCAACTCTCAACCCTCGTTCTATGTCAATCAAACGCATGCTTATTCAGAGCAAGTACATTATAGTGGAAGCAAAGTGGGTCTGAACTCTGAAGAGTCTTGTCACAGAATTATGGGAAGCGAAGAGAAGTCTCGCACGCAAGAAACACAAGCAATTGAAGGTAGACTCCGCACCACATGTGCAAATGTTTCATCCATTTTAACTTTGAAGATCCACCAATTACTCGAATTCATTACCATTTTTGTATATAGCAAAGGATGAAATACATCTTTCCTACATTCCATACAATCTTATCACAAACCTACACATCATTGATCAAGATTGTACTACTTTAACGACAACTTTTTTCTTCCTCATCTCTCTCTATATTATAATATCTCTCTCCCTGGATTTTGAAAAATAGTGTTTTTCTATCCCCCCGAAAATTTTTTTTATTGTCTGGTTATTTTTATTAAGAAAAAAATATTTAATATGCATAATGAAATAACAAAGATATCAAAATATAAAGTTCTGAAAACTTTCTTCATAACTTGATTATATTATTTTGAGCTTTATTTTATTGTTATTTTAATATATAAAATGTTATTATTTAAAAAAAATTATTAGTTAAGTATATATATTAAATTATTAATTTTTTTTATTTATCATTTGAACCCGATAAACCATTACAATCCGATAATTGCCCCCCTAATCAAAATCCTAGATCCGCCACTGATAGAGAGTAACTTTATTATGTCTAACTATAATTACAATATCATTATAGAAATAATAAAGATATTTTGTTTGTTTTAGTTTTGAAATTAAAACTTTTTTATGTTAGTGTATGGTGTTTGTTTTATTTAGTATTTTTTTCATTAATTATAAGGATAATTATTATTATCTCCAACCGATCATCCTCATTTTTTGTCCCCACAACTAAGTATCCATTTTAATAATTGTTTTCTTTTCTTATCCGACAATAAGTCAAAAGATGTCTTTTGATCAATCAGTTCTCCTCTATAGTTCAAATTTTTCATGTCTATTCATTTCATATTTTCTCTCCACCGCACTCTCTCTCTATACACTATTCTCTCATCTCTCTATCCATTGATTAATACTCTGGAAGACATTCTCATGATTCATCTTTTTTGGTGTTATTTCATCCTGGATGACGCTTTCATAATCTCATTATATGAATCATAATTTTATTTTGAAGACCTATTCAATTATTCAAATATGTCTCTTGCGTATGATTTACAATTTATGATTGCCTCTATTTTGTCTCTAGTCTTTATCATTAATCTCGTGTAAGCATCAAGAGAGAAGTGTGCCAAAATAATTAACTAATCAATTTTTTCTTATTATTTTGAAAATTTATATACATAAAAGTCTTTTGTTGTCATTTGTTGTCATTTATAGTTTTTCTTACCGTCCATGCTATTAAATTTTCTTCTTCTTTTTATTTTATGTATTCTTTATTTTTTTTAGTGGAATCTTTTTGTGATGTTTCCTTTAATATGATTTTTGTATCCTCGATTTGTATAGAAAGGAGTATTATGTCTTTTTTCAATATGTATGACTTTAATGATCTTATGTGTTTTGAATTATATTATGGTCAGATAACAATGTGGTTAGATTTTTTTTTTGAAAGAAAACATGGTTAAATATAATCTCATTGACATATTTTTCTTCTTTTTTTGAGACCATTTGATTATGGATTTGTTTTTCCAAATAATTGGTATAAATTTCATTGACATTTTTTCTTGTTTTTTTCATGATTAGTTTTGTATCTTTTGTGTCCATTTAATTTTTCAAGAAATTGATATAAATGTCTAACACCTTTATAGCTATCAATAACTAATATAATTAATATAAATAGAGTTTTTAATAATGATAAATTGATCAAAAGGTGTCATTTTATAAATTGGCATAATATATTTCAATAGATGGTTAAATTTGTATAAATAACACCTTCACCGTGTATGAATAAATCAAAACCATAGGTTACATTATATTTTTAGTTTCAATAAAAATGTTAATATCTTATATTGATTATAGATAATAACTCAAATTATTGTAAATAAAACTTTGAAGAACTATAAATAGCACAAAAATCAGATATTTGTAAATAATGTTGATAATTTCTGTAAATAGTTCAATTTACAAAATAAAATGATTTGTATTGAGTATAGATTACAACATAAATTAGTATAAATAAAATTTAAAAGAACTATAAATAGTTCAAAACTAAAAACTAAAAGAATGTTGCACTGAATATAGATACCAATATAAATTAATATAGATAAAACTTTGAAGAGCTATAAATAGCTCAAAATAATACATTTATATATAATTTAAAAAGATTGATATTGTAGTTATTAATAATTGTTACATTAATTGTAAATAATGTTATAATTACTATAAATAGTTAAAAACTATAAACTAAGAAGTTGTTCCCACTGTTCAAGATCAAGTTTTGGAAGCACTTCATAATCATACCCTTCGACCAATAATGTGTAGTCAATAATTTTGGAATATTTGACCTTTGAAACTCATAGAACTATTGTCGGAGATAGAATAAAAATAACATATCTTTTATAAATGACTATAATTAATGATAGACTATTTCAAAAAAATTATAAATGATAAATTTTATTGTTATAAATAGTGAATCTAGTTGTTATAAGCGACAACAAAGTACTAATATAGTTTGGATTTTGAACTGGAGTTTAATGTGGTCAGAAGATGCTTCGCTATTTATCATATTTGCGCTTTTTGCTGAGTTTGACTTTAAAATAATTAGGAGATGCTGCATTTGACGCCGCGGTCAACTTGGGATAATTTATGGGGACAAAATCTTGAGGATTATTATCAGTCTCCTAATTATAATATCTTTACTTATATATTTTTTCAATAAATTTCTTAAAACAAAATATGCTTTATTCATAAAACCCGATGTTTTTTGTCATTGATATGTTATTTATGAATTGTAAAATCGTAATCTGACTATGACAAATTGAATTGATGACGTGCAAAAAAAAAATCTGACAGATCAGATATGTTTACAACCCGATTTGATAGTTCATTTTATTCCTTTTATTTTAAAGAAAACGAGCATTCACATATGTGAAAATTTAATTTACTTTTGAATTTTGAGAAGTACATTAAGCTGTTATTTCACCATATTTACGCAATATTTTACTTTACTTTTCACAAGTGTTGTTCTTTTTGCCCAAAGTACACCAAGCTTGTTTATATCCCTAATGTTCACAATATTTTTAAAACAGCTGGTGAGATGCGGTTTTGATTCTTCGTTTTAGTTTTGTTTATTAAAGGGACGAAAGAAAAGGTCACACAAACATATATAATGCTATCTGAATAAGACGTATAACGGTAATCAATAAATTCTAACCTACTCAAATCTAAATTATGGTCCGATTCAAATGCAAATTGGAACGATAGTGACTTAATTATAACTAAATTCAATCAATAACTATAATTAAATTCTATCAATAACATAAAAGAGGTAATTTTGTTGGATAAAAATGCGAAACAAGTGGCAATCACAATGAAAATCATTAAAAAAAAAGGGAGGGATCCTTGACAATGAGTTATTTTGATAATATTGACAATAATTTATAAATAAATATAAAAATTCTAAAAAAATCTAAATATGTATTTTCCTTATAAATTGTCAGTATTTGAAATTTCATGTAATTTCACGATAGTTCATCAAAGACCATCCAAATTTTATACAATTTATCAATGTTCCAATTTAATTATTTTTGACATACTATCAAATGATAATGAAATTACATCAAATTTGAAACACTATTAAATAAAAAAGATATATATATAATGGCCAATATCAAATTTATCAAATTTGAAACACTATCAATTTTGAAACACTGTTCCAACTTTTTTATATTGATTTAAAAATTCATTTTCAACATTTTCAAAATAACCCATCGCCTTATTCCTTTCCTTAAAAAAATGCAGGGACAGGGAGCTTTTCGGCCTCTGGAAGGAATGATCCAAGAGGCCTTTTGGAGGGGATAATTTATTTTGTTTATCTTTTTTTTTGTAAAGTTTGATAATTTTTATTTGATGAAACTTGCTATTCAAATTATCTTTTAGATTAAGTTCTCAATTTTCAAGATTACTCTAGTGAATTATCTAACTTAAATTTAAAAATATCTAATTTCATAGCATTAAACTTTCAGAGATACACAACTCTGCTAATAATTGAGTTCCTTAATATCTACAGTAATCTTTCTCAAGATTTGATGGAGAGATCACAAAAACATATACGATGCAGAAAATCTGAATGATTTTGTATTTTATTTTAGAAATACTGAAATACTGACTAACTAGACCGTCTGTAGTCTGTATATGTATACCTTATCTTTCTTAGATGGATCATGTAACTATACCTCATGGCTATTTATGGACAATTTTACCGACATATTTATTTTATTATATCTTACAAAAATCAATTATTTGATGCCATGTTGTTTGACGTGATCCAATGGTCAATAGTATTTATTAATACTACCGGCTAATACATATTCACTTCCTTTGGTTTGGTAGCCAAATTTATCAAACAAACTTTCAATAGCTTTGTCAACCGTATTCCAAGAATGCCAACAGTAAAATTTGGCAAATTGATTTTATAATGGCCAATAAAAATTGCAAAACGACTTTTTTATTTAAACCACGGCTCAAGTAAAAAATAATTCATGGCATCACCTTTCTCTCCATTTAAAAATAAATGGAGATGTCCATTTAAATTGAATTTTCTATAAAATAAAATTTACAACCATTCGTGTTATCCAACTTTTAACAACTATACATGTATTCGATTATATTCTCTGCGGACCAATAGCTCAATAACATTAATCGTAATTTTATAAAAATTTAAATCACCATTGAATCATAATAAAATTACAAATGTGTTTTCTACATATTAAGGATTCAATTCTCATGGCACGTATATAATTCGATAATTTACTAAATTTGATCAATTTAATTTGGGTTTTGATCAATTGACAGTCCGTAATTTTAATATATAATTATATCACATACATGCCCATAAAATTATTAAAATTATTTAATGATAATTTAAATAATTCAAACAGTATTATGGATCCGCACATTGACAACAATAAATTCTAGACTATCCTTTCGTATATCGATGTTAATTAAACATGCAAGTCTTTCTAAGCATTTACAGTCCCATCTTGACAAAGGTAGAAGATCAATTCAATTCATCTCATTTCGCTTCACACTCTTCATTACATGATCATATGAATATTTATAGCTAATTAATTTCACCTATCACCTTAATTATACTAAACATCACTCCAAAACGATCCATTAATTATCCCATTTATTCTATTCAGTATTATGCTTTTAGGGTATGTTTGAAACAAGCAAAAGATATGTTTGAACAACAATTATTTCATTTCTCCCATGAAATAGTAGAATACAGTTATTTTCACTGTTTCAAAACAACAAATTTGCGTTTAGATACACAATTGTTATTTCTATTTTGGGAACAACAACTATTCTGTTATTCCCGACCTATCCAAACATACCCTAAGAATAGGGGTGTGTTTGAATCGTGCAAAGAGTAGCATAAGAATAGAGGAATTGAAAAAATAGTGATTTTTCGGTTAGCGTGAGGATAGTAAAAAAGGTGATGCTATTCCAGATGGTAGAAATATTGTTTGGATTATTTGTTGGGAATAGTAATGAAGAGTTGAAAAGAACAATAACTATTTCATCCTCACCATAAAATAGCAAAATAGTAGTTATTTTCACTATTTTGGAACAACAAATTTGCGTTTGGATACACAACTACTATTTCTATTATGAGAACAACGATTATTCTGCTATTTCTGGCCCATCCAATCATACAAATTGACAATAACAAATGAGAATAATAAAAAATAATAAATTTTAGATAAATATGAAAATAATAAAAATATGATGCTATTTAAAATGTTAGGATATAATTATTTAAAATGCATGTCCAATAGTACTCTATAATCTAGATTAGAGTACAGGGTAAATTGACCAGAAGCTGAATTTTGAGCCGGACCTGGTTTGAGCCAATCCGACTCGAACCTGCTTTTAGTTCGAGCGAAGCAATCAGCCGAAAGGCGCCATTCTAGATCGAACCCGACGAAATACGGAAATAGTGTTGGGGAGTTGGGAGCACACTGCGGAGGTGGAAGCGTGGGGAAGAGAGAGGGATGGTGAGAGGCAGTCGATTTCTCATGAGAGAATGCGCCGATCTAAGCAAGGCCTTCTCTGAATTTCTCGTTTGCCCTCTCTCTAAGCAACCTCTCAGGTCTTTCACTTTCTTTTCCCCGCTCTTCATTTTCTCGCAAGATGATTACTATTTTCTTTTTCTTAAATTCAGTATGATGTATCAGGCACTGTAAAGAGACACAGACGCTTGTCAGCGGTGCAATCGGTATATCATACCCGGTGAGTCTGAAATTCATTCACTTAGAATTTTGTACAAATTGCCGGAATTAATAACAATGCACACAAGATGTTTGCGGTAATGCCCCTTAGCCTTGTGATACGATACCAGTGTTTCTACTAGAGTACTCTTGATGTATTTGTACTGATTTGTTTGGTAAATAGTTTAATGATGGTGGTTTCTTTAGGAATCTCTAGTGGGCATGATGCTTGTTGGGCCCAGCTTAAGTATGGTACTGATTTTACTTCCTATTCCTTGTCAGGTTTTCTTTTACTGGGCAATATCATTTTTTTTTGTTGAGAAATGCAGCATTTGTCTTCGAGCATTGGAAGGATTAAATTAGTAACTGGCCTCCTTTTATGCCATATTAATTCACAAACTGTTCAGAAATAAAACACTGCTCCTCTTTGATAGCAACTAATTGACAGCGCCAAGCAGGGGCGGATCCAGAGGGCTAAGTAAGCCTAGGCACGATATGAATAGATAATTTAATATCTCAATCAAGCATAGGCACACTTCATATTTTTACTATATTTTCATTGAATTAAATAGAAAATTTGTAACCTATAAGGTTATTTTTAAAAAATAAGCCTAGGCACATGCCACCTCTTGCCTTAATTTGGATCCGCCACTGGCGCCAAGTGCTGCTTTCTGCTATCCAGTCTAACTGCAAACATTGGATCTCCATTGTAAATGTTGCATCTTTGTACTCTCCTCCCTACTCTAAATGGCTGTTCTCCCTTCTTCCTCTCTCCAAGAGGAACAACTTCAGATCGCCATGTTGTTTGGGTTCACTGCATCCTACTTCCATCATTAGAATGTGTGGCTTAGTGTTTTAGTCCAAACCTTGTTAAACTCCACTGAGTCTCTGTGCCTACCACAACTTGGGTTGTCATGTTGCAAGACTGACAAGGTGGTGATGCAGTTCGGGACCGGTGGATGGACCTTTTGTGCTACATAGCCATGTTGTTTATGTGTTGTGGGGGGGGGGTGATGAAGTTCATGTTTTAGGTGGATTGAAGAAAGGGGAAAAATAGTGCAGGATGATGGAGGTTAAGAAAACATATACAATGAGGAGGTGTCTCCCATATTAACCTTATTTGGTAAACAGAAGAACATGGAAGGTCTAAATTTGTATTGTCTGGGGACCAATTATCCAATTATTTTAGTTTATTTAATTTTAAAAAAGTGATACTCATAGCTACCACTGTTTTTCATTAAATAGCAATAGTTAGTATATCCATCACCAGATAACTTTGTATTGTTTAGGACCAATTCAGGGCTGAGGAGTGCACCTTTTTTTTTAGGGAAAATTGGATATGTGCCACTTAGAAGTTGGGAAATTAGAAATTTGGCACATCAAAATAAAGGTTTAGATATTTGCCACTCTAAACTCACTTAACATAGATATTTGCCACTTTTCCAACTAAAATTGTACACCTACCCCCTCAATTAATATCTAACACCCCAACTATTAAATCCAGACCCATATAATTTTTCTGATTTTTGCAAATCAGTCATCAAGCAAAACAATTTAATAGAAAACATAAGTATTCATTCAATATTTCAATCTCTCTCTTTCTGCCCCTAATATAATCTGGATCATATTGATCGTTTTCTGTCCCTAAACATGGCGATTGAACTAAACTTACTTCCAATAGCTAAACGGGTCAGGTACCAATTAATTAGTCGAAAACAAGAGGTTACAAAGTACCAACTGAACAAGGTCTTTCTGAACCTCAAGACTCAAAACACATTTGGGTCTTATTCCTTTGTAGATCTCATTAGATTTTATAATAGAGCCTGCAAAAGATCAAACAGTTATCATGTCCTGGTTTAAACAATTAGCATATGTACTGTAATCTCAAGGAGGTGGCCTGGAAGCATTTATAAAAGTACAACTTACACCGAAACAGCTGACACTTTTCATGTAGTCTGGAATGAAGCCTTTGTTGGTGCCATCTACTTCTGCAATCTCTGGTTCATCAGACAAAATTAATCAATTATACAATACCTCTCCTTGGCAAGGGAAGATGAAGGCTAGAAATTATTATCCAAGGAATTTGCACCACTGGCTTCCCTCTTTACAAAGGGGCCTGATGCAAAAGCAGGGGGTGGACCCCGCACATCAGGTTTTGGCATTGTTACGATATGGTTTCCAAATATATTTTCTCTAGACCTGTGCTCGAGGACTGATTTGTAAATTAGAAAAGTTAGATGCCTCTGGATTTGATATTTATGGTGTTAGATGTTAATTAGGGGGTATGTGCAATTTTATTTGGGAAAGTGGCAAATATCTAATTTAAGTGAGTTTAGAGTCGTAAATATCTAAACCTTTATTTTGGGGTGGCAAATTTCTAATTTTTCATCTTTGGGGTGGTACATATCTAATTCTCCCTTGTTTTTTTTTATTCCAATTTCTATTAGCTAAAGCTGAATTCACCTTTTCTTCTTAAATTGAGAGTTAACCATGCAGCGGTCATGCATTAAAGCTCTGGGGAGTAAAAATGCAATTAATTTTCCTAATATGTTGGGATCAAAAATTTTGCTTGGCATAATTTTAATCATATTAATAAATATGAAAAGAGCTTTTTTTAACTACCTGATTCCAAATTTCCAATGAACTATTGCCTTTTGTTGCAATGCCATGTCAACATTTCTAATTCATTTTAAGCTAGCCAATATTTAGCGAGCTGAGCTGCCTTCCGCATTAAACTGCGTAAGATGGGCTTTATATTTACTATCACCATTTTTGAAAACAATTCTAATTAAGAGCTATTACACTTTTAAAATTATTTTATGTTGCCTGATCATTATGTTATTATGCTATTAAATAGTTCTGTGATTTTTTGTTTTCATTTTCTCTAGATAGTAGATGGCATTCCTTGTTTAGTGCCAAAGGACGGGAAGTTGCTTGAAGATCAAGGACTTTTGAAAGGAGAAACGAGCTCTAAACTATCAGATGCTGACAGTTGAAAGAAATATCAGCAAAATTGTTAAAGAATTAAGATATGAATTGAGACTTACACCAAATCTAATATGTACTAAATTTGAAAACACCTTATTTCAGTTTTGGATGTCTTTGTAAAGGTGGTCTTTTTTGGATCCTTGAATTGCAAAGTTTTGTGCATACTGATTTGATTATCATTGTCGTTCTTTTATTGAGCAAAAAGAAAGATGAACATACAAACGTAATTTGATTATATTCTAGTATTGTTATTGGTCTAGAGCTAGCCGGTAATTAAATAACTTCTGCATGATTTATATATTATTATATATGCAAATATGTTATCTATCAACTTTTCATGGTCAGTGGCTTGTTACATCCATAACCCACTGGTTATGATATACATTGCCTTTTCTATGCAATTGGTTCATATAATCGCTATTTCATTATAATCTCCTGAATGATTGATTTCTTTCATCATACTCAAATCTAATAATTGCCACCACACTCTCCTTTTCCCATTAAGCCATCAACAACTTACCGTCTGTTTGCCTTTACACCACCATATGGCATTTTCAATATTTTAGATTATAGACTTCATAGTTGATGTGAAGGTTCAAATTTCAAAGGATGTCCTACTATACTTTTTCGTGTATAGAAGATTGAAGTTGAAGTTACCACTGGATCTCGAGAACATTTGAATAGATAATTGCTACATTAAACTTCTGGTTAATTATCTCTTTCTTCTTACCATTCACGATATTTTAGGATATAGTATCCTCATTTATCAAATCCAAGATTCTTGATATTGGTGTACCTTCCAACGAGGAAATCTTACTACTGATTTTCCAACCAAACTTACAACTCAAGTTACTAAAAAAGTAAAAACTATCTTCTGCACATATCTATAGACCCAATAATCCATAAGTAGGAATTTCCATCCGCTGATTTTTTTCACATCAACCATAAATATCATGCATTTATGTGCCTGAACAAAAGCAAAAGTGCAATTTTGTTATTCCGAATTCTCAAAATGGGAATAGTCGGCAAAGCTTAGAACACGTAAGATAGACATAAAAATATAACAATAGTAGTAGTAATAATAATAATAATAATAATAATAATAATAAACAACTCGTTAAAGCTACTGTGTAGAATATAGATGCAAAATCGAGTTAAGGATCATTTTAAAAAATAATAATAATAGATCAAGCTAACAAATTCAAATCTTTTTTCACTTGTTAATAACAAAGTTATGGGAAATCCCAATCAGGGCAGAATCAGAGACTGAAAAAAAAAATTGATGAAAAATAAGGGTCAATGTCCTTATTGACTCTTATTTTTCATCAATTTTTTTTATCTCTATTTTGTCCTTGGCGCCCTATAATAGAGATCGAAAATATGTATTATACAAATACAAATATCAATATTATAATATGAATATGATATTTTTTTCAAATTTAATGATGTTATAATATTTTATATTAATTTTCTATTTTCTTTATAATATTAATGTATTGAATTTTACTTAAAAATAGAATATTAAACATATTCTAAGTAGTCAGGGGCCCCTACCTTCCGCCACTGCATCCTATAGGAGGAGTTCATGAATCATTTAACTTGTATTAGAATGGATCTTTTACATTATTGGATATGAAAACCCAATTACTCAGTAACATCCACAGCCCGAGTGAAATTCCATATATATCTGAGAGATCCTCTTTCGTTCAAACCTTCTCCAAGTCCTTTTTTCTCATGTGCACACACACTTCTTTAACTCTTTCATGAGCCACTACATAACAACCTTCATATGCCAAGTATTTCCTGTGAGGAGCCCAATTGCCTCACTGAGACAGCATGCCGATACCAGGAACAGGAAGGATTACAAAGAATGCTGTGTTTGCTTATCACAGATTGAGTGCAGTGACGCCATACGTAGACTTCCATGCGGGCATTCATTCCATATGAATTGTGTCGACAGGTGGCTGCTTGGATTGAGGCAGAAGACGTGCCCGCTTTGCCGTTTGCCGATCAGTGTTGGTCTTGCAAAGGTTATTGAAGATCAAATCATTGGAGATGATCTGATGATCTGGTTCTCTTCTCTGTTTGTTTGTGGGCCTTGATGTATTTTCTTTGTTGCGCCAGAACTCTGGTGCCTTTTTGTAAGTTGCATATATATAATCAAAAGTAGTTTCTTCAATCTTTATTAATTTATAAAATATTCCTCCAACTTTTAAACCCATGAATTCATAATGATAAATTTACTGGTTTTATTCCACATAAGAAAAGAAATTAATTCCTTGCTTTATCCACATTAAAGCTGTACCCAAGGACTGTATTACCGAATTTTGGTGCTGATGGCCAGGGTTGCACTGGTATATTATACAATTAAAAACCAACAGATAATTTATAGTGCGCAATATATGCATGTTACATACACACAAAATATGTATTTACAGTTATATTAATTGTGCATGTCGGTGTGCATCTGTATGTTATGTGTACATCGTTGTGTCAGTGGAGAGAAATTAGTTGCATTTGGGAATCAATTAAAAATTTTAAGGATATTGTTTAGTAAAAGATATTCTTAATAAACTTATTTATAGACAGAGATTACAAATCTCGGTGGATCATCTGGCCCCACTATTGCAGAAGTGGCTCTGCCACTGACTTGCCTATGATACAGTACAGATACCAAATTTGCATTTATCTTAAATATTATTGTCGCGTCTTAGGTAATTTTACTTCATTTTTTTGTGCTGAGCATAAAAGATCATTCTCCTTTTAATTTAGCATGAATAAGAATTTGTATTGCGTCAATCATATCCTTCCCATGTATTTCAAGGGGAATGATAATGATGTCTTCAATAAAATGCGTTTTGCAATATCCGAAGTTAGAGAAGGTAGGATTAGCTATAGAAGACTTCATCTTACTGCTTTTGTCTACGCGGAAAACACTGATTAATATTGATGATAACATTAATAAGGGGGCGTATTGATTCCTTTATTCTAGTTTAATTAAGAGAAGAAAAATACATACTAACAGTGAAGGATCTAGCTCCCAAAAAAAACCCGATGGATATCCTATAATTTGTACTCAATTTATTCCATAAAATACAACGTGAATAGAAAATTATGTAGCTATTTTGAAACTTAACATGAACATCGATCTCGATACTTAGATCCATGAATATAGTTCAACCCTAGAACACTAATTAAAGAAAAGAGAGAAATACAAACACCCCTTACATTTGACTTCTATATTCAAATACCCCCAACATTTCCTCTCATTTTTTTAAGGAGCGTCAATTACTCCCGCTTTATTTAATTTTAACTATGACATGACATTATAATTGCCATCTAAGCACAATTTTGGCCATATTATCAAAATTATTCATCACAAATAAAATTTTCACCGTTTCACTTCTAAATTATGTGTATCAGTGTATTGATTGAAAAAAAAAATCTACAAAATTCACTATTGATGCACGAAAAAGGATGAAATTTTTACTCTAGTTTAAAGGTTGGGAATTCTTTGTTGTCTTTTTATTTTGAGAAAAAAAATTGTTGATGCGATAAAATTGTGCTTATATGACAATTTTGATGTCATGTTAAAAAATTAAATTTAAGTAAAAAGGGTATTGGACACTCTTTACAAAATGTTAGGGGATATTTGTTTAAAATTGAAATGTAGGGGAGTATTTGAACCATGGCTAAATGGAAGGTGGTATTTGTACTTTTCAAAAAAAAAAATAAAATAAAATAAAATAACAACGAGATGACATTACTGATCGCGTTGCACGTGTTCTTTGCACCAGTTTTTGGTCACTATCTTAAATCGGTTTTAGAAAGTGACGTATAGTCCATGCTTTTAAAATTAAATGAATTAGTTAATCAAATAAACGTGTTTAGTTCAATATAATCCGTATCCCAAAGCTGCTTCATACTAACTTGAAATGAGCGCTGATTGGTTAGATTAAATGCAATACAATTTGTTGCTGGATCAGAAAAGGTGTAGCCAGTGTATTTTACTATATCCAATCCAGAATCCAGAATCATAGGCTTATATCAATCAACATGGTTTAAGTCTAAGCTTAAACTATTTATTTAGCACACGAACTCGGATTCGGAACTTATTTTCCCGGATACAAAGAAACACCAAATTCGTGCATTTATTTATAGGCCCTATTAATTGCCCGGATTCAAGGACATAAATCAATCAACTTCGCAGACGGCCACTTCCAGTTTCATTTCTTCATAGGATTTAGCACATACATTATAAGACACTCTTTTTTTTTTTTTTTTTTTTTTTTGATAAGAGGCCCGTAGGCTCAATATAAGACACTCTACCATTGACTATAGGTAAAAGTGCACATTATTCATCCTCTTTAAGACTAGTAACAAAAAAAGATTCAACTACACAAAAAAAAAACATATAATTTACATCGAATTTACGTTTATAGTTAGACTATGCATCAGTTACCTTGTTCTATACAAAAAAAATAATAAATAAAAAAATGAAGTAACAAAAAGAAAAAGGGGAGTCGCAATATTATCTGGATGTTCGCCTAATTCATTCTTTTCGACAAGTGCTCAAAATAAAGTCCGACTCCTCCCTCTAAAATCGGAGGATGAAAAGAAAAGAGTGAACCAAAAAAAAAAATCAAAGAGGGATCTGTATTGACGTATCCGCCTCAGTACCACAACAAGAAATCACAATAAAAAATCACCATCAGAAGACAGGTCACGCCATATACTACAACCCTCGACTTTTTTTTTTAGTTTTTGTATTTTTTTCGTTTTTTTTTATATATTCATTTTTTGTTTTTCTATTTTTTTGTTGTTTTTCTATTTTTCTATTTTTTTGTTTTTTTTCATATTCATTTTTTTTTTATTTTTTTCTTCTAAAACTAGGTATTTCCATTTACGAGACAAACTTCACTAATGGAGTCATTTGCCCGCATGTGTTTCACATCCAAAACCTAAAAGGAATCACTCATAACCAAAACTTGCCCCACATCAACGGGACCCATGACCTGACCAGGATCAGCACTGACATGCAGGCCCGTTAGTTGCACATGTTCTGTCAGGTCACCGGAGGTTGATGATCTAGAAAGGCTTGCCTCACCTTGCAATGGTAAATTAGAATTACTATTACTACCCTCTAAACCCAACCTTTGAAAACGTGGAGGCAAGGAATTGATGGTGATTTGAGAAGGATGACCCTGCAAAGAGCTGTTACGAGTCGACTCTTGTTCAGGGGGGAACAACCATTTCTTCCAATCACCACGCACCCTAATTCTGTCCCCCTGTCAATAAAATGAAGAAAATTATCATCTTCTTTTCTGACAAGAATCAGCAGTCATCACTAATTAGTGCTCCGTGTATTAGGTACTGTTACATGCACTTCCATGTTTAATGAGTGATATTCACAGAAGCTCGTATCTCATACCGAAGAGACCCTCCAACATCTCAATTTTCACATAAAATCATCACTTTTAGTATAAAACTATGTTAACCCAGTTCTTCAATATACCCAGCCGAACAAATATCAGGTGCAGGTGCACATTGAGTGTGGTACAGGTGCGTATTGGGGCAATGTCAAACTCGATGTAGAACATTTTAAATTCTAAAATAAACCAGTGATATTATAATAGTTTCTAAAAGAAGTCAGATTCTTTTTCAACAAGGTTCCCCATTTTTCATCTCAGCCATTCCTACATGATGCGGTGTGCTGGATTGTATAAATAAATTATTGCATAGCATAGAAGTACCTGCACTTCGACCACAGCAGAAAACTGGAGAGTGTCAATTATAAACTGGAGGCTGGTTGTAATCTGCTTGACCTGAAAGATGTAACCAATCCATTTACTGTGAAACAAGAGAGACTCAAGCAAGCGAAATTGGAGACATAATGTAATCATTTCTCTGATGCACCCAAACAATGGCATCACATAAAAACAAGAAAAACTAATGGCTGAAATAATATGAGTTTGGTCACAGATGTAATTATAAGTGTAAAATGGAATGCAATAGTAGAAGGTACTCATTTAATATGATGCAAACAGAAAGCCAACAAACAAACCAGAATGAGGAAAGTACATCATCAACCACCATATTCAAACTCAACAGAAGGCCTAGGTACTCGAGCAATTAATAACTGACATAATATGAGATGGGTATATGAAGAGCTGGGAGCAATATACTATTGCAAAATACTCATTATTGATGCCTGGTACTGAGTATCTGTCAACATACAAAAGAGATGTTACTCACTTTATTGAAGCCAGCAATAACAGAAAGCGGGACCCATCCCTCTCCATCCATATTCCTTCTCAAAAATGGGTCCTTGCATAAATTCTCAGAACTGAAAAACAATGCCAAATTAGCATATTGCATATTCGAATGAACTTGAGAACAAAATGAAACCAGAAAAAGAAGACGCAGCAAAATTATGGAAAAACACAAGCACAAGTAACCATACAAAAACATTAACTATCCTATACATGCATTCAACCAAATAAAATTCAATTTCTTTTCTTATACTCTTTTTTCTCATGTATTAAATCAGACAACACTAGTATCGTTAATAAAAAAACAGAGTGCACAGATTTAAGTATTTAATTGGAATGTAAAACAAGCATCTGACTTTAGAAGGAAAATTCTACTAGGATGAAATAGAAAGCATAAAAGCTGCCAAACTCAACTAACTATTTCAAACAACATTTTCTCAACATATAATTGGAATAATGAAAATTTACAAGCATAATTGCTGCAGATACATAAGTTAACATATTCTGTCATATATGTTTTAATGATTTCAAAGTAAATGGGTGGCACTGTTTATATATATATATATATATATATATATAGAGAGAGAGAGAGAGAGAGAGAGAGTTGGGCTATGGTGCTATGCATAGCACGGATCGCTCCCATGCTATGGATCGGTTCTTTGTTATAAAAGTGCAAATGATCGATCCAACCGTACAAAATGATTTTCGTATGAATATCTAGACGTAGACCAAATTTTATATTTTTTATATTTTTTTACTATTTTTTAAGATAGTTAGAAAATCACTTCTTTTGAATGGCTCATAATAACTAAATCAAGTGATTTTCTACTATCTTAAAAAATAGTAAAAAAGTTATAAAAAATATAAAATTTGGTATACATCTAGATATTCATACAAAAATCATTTTATACAATTGGATCGACCATTTGAACTTTCAAAATAAAGACCCGATCCATAGCACGAGGGTGATCCGTGCTTTGTATAGCACCATAACCCAACTCTATTATGTCCTACTTCTGTCATAAATAAGAATATGAGATAAACAAAAAAACCTTAACCAATGTTTTATGCCCATTTGTAATAAAAATGATTAGTGTTGTGTGGGTAAAAGGGTGTACCATATAGTCCCACTTTACTATAAATGGAAAAAAAAATTTATAACCAAATCAAATCCTAAAGTTGATTAATATTTGTGTCATCAGGATACCGTACTGTTAACATATTACATAGCACATAAATATGTACTTTGAGGCTTCTTGTAATGTTTGAGTGTATAAATATTAAAGTCATTACAATGACAGAAACACGCCAGTAATGTAATGTTAACAACAAAGCGACTTCTAATAAAAAAAATATCCTATCATTTTTTATTGTAATGAGAAAGGTTCTAGAGAAGTAGCTAAGAAGGAATGAACCTGAAGTAGTATTCTATTTGCTTAAGCAGCATACTGTGCTGGGGTTCCAACTGTGGCGGCAACATAAAAGCTGATGGAGATGCAAAAGAATGCGGGAAAAATTGCAAACTTCTCATCACCTCGGGTGGCGGCGGAACAGTATAGTAGTACATCGGACCCGACATGTCTAATAACGAGATGTTGTACAGAGAAATTGTCAGAATATAAGTCCACCAAACTGTTTATTTTATATATTAAAAAGATATGTAGTGATACACCTTATACTATTTTTTGTGACATTAAAAATGGAAAATTTTCAAAATTATAATAAAATTATATTGGTATACATTACTTGCTTAACAAATTGTAGAGAAGAAGTTATATTTTCTATCTTACCACCTTTGTTTTGTTAGATACTTATTAGGAGGTTAAGGTGCATGGAGATTACCATCCTCCTTTCACCTCCATTTCCCATGACCTCATGCAAACCAAAACAGTGTAAACAGAATTCAGAGGACCTACGCATGTTGTTGAACCTTTTATTTTATTTACTATTACTATTATTTTTTTTTTTTTGAGGCGGGGTGATAAAATGCAATACAAAAATAAACAGAGAAGCATTATGTGAGAACATATAGGCAACAACAGAAAAAAAAAGAACAAAAAAAATCAGGTACAGAACCAGCAGTTTACTATCTACTACACCTCATCAAACAACATTAGAATCCTCCCTTATTAGCTCTAAAATAACCACAGCATCCTATAACACAAACCAAAATTGGAATCCTTCCTTAGTTCTGAAGGATATGTTTGGATGCGAGGGCCAAAATTGCGAGAACGGTGCTACACTAACCCATTTTTTTTAACAGAATAGCATGATAACAAAAGTAACCTGAGGCGCTACTCAATGTTTGCACATCAACAACAGTCAAAACAATAGCATGTTACTTAGGTTAGCAGCTTTCTGGCTGATCCAAACACACCCAAGAAAATACATCATTTAACATTCTCAATTACGACAACACTTACCAGCGAAAGGCATAGGCCCAATGTATGGAGGACGTGGCTGAGATGTGGGCATATAAGGTGGTGGTGGTGGTGGAGGTGCAACAGCTGCTTGTGGTGGTGGGCCCCTCATATACTGACGCCGCGCGCCCCTGGGCTGCCCGCGGTGGTGCCCATCAAAATACTCCTGATTGCGTCTCCCGCCATTGTTGTGAGCCCCACCCCCATTCCCCCTCCATTTGTTTCCAGCATGGCCAACACGACGATGGTTATTGTGTGAATCAAAGGTGTTACTGCTGCTGGTGGTACTGTTAGTGGAGATGTTACTGGAGGAGTCTCCTCCCCAGGAGGCATCACTGACAGGGTTAGCATGGGGAGATCCAGCAGGAGAGGTGACTGGGAAAGGTGATTGCATGGAGCCACTGAGCCCATTTGCTAAATTCAGTGTGTTGTTTCGTTTAGCTGGCTTTGGCCATGGCTGAGCTCCATGATTTGGGCCAGGGGAGAAGTTGGGGCTGCTTGATGTGGACTTAGACGGTGATGAAACCATCTCTCTCTGATAAGAATGAGATGAGAAAAGAAATAAACCATCAGAAAGAAGTACGTCAGATTGAAATCTGAATATCATTTCAGATAACATATATAGTATCATAAATCTTATGTAATGTTACCCAAAAATCACCAATAATATACCACAGACAAAAGAGGAATACCATGCTACTCCGGTTATCACAAAAAGTTCAGTAGAATGAGATGATATACAATTATTATGCTATAATTAATTAAATGGAATTAACAATATATAGTTAAATCACAAAAACAAAACATAGATGCGCAAAAAAGAGCACAGAAAAGAAACATATTCAAATCCTGAAAGTTCCCCAATTATGTATACATATACCCCTAATATATTCTATCCAAAAAAACCAAAGAAATAAAAAAAATAGTTGTGGATGCAAAGCACCAAATAATCTGCATTTTCTGTCCCTTAACAAACATGTACAAACAAAAGTATCCACTATGTTAGTGTTCCACCTCATTCTTGTCCTCATGATTCACACTTAAAAAGGAATCCATACAGAAGAGAAGGCAACAAGTTCATGAACTATATAACTTCTCTTATATGGATCACAATTAGATCGTTACATTACTACCGCTACTACTGAACTAAGTTTAGAAGTTAATTTCAATACCAATTTTCTCGAAGAAAAATACATGAATCCCCAGTTATCTCAATCTGTCCATATAATAACAAATTAGTGCCAACACAAAGGAAGGGACTAAAACTTTGGGATGGATCTTACCGTAGGAGGAGGCGACGGAGAGCTAGACGATGCGTCCGATGCCTTAGGAGAAGGTTTTAAAGTCATCTTTGATGCAGTCTCGGATAGCGCAGGCCAAGACTCGGGCCCACCAATAACATTCCCCGCTTCGATCGTCGCAGCCGGAGCTGGCGTACCGTTCGAGAATGATCGCTGCTTCCACGCCTTTTTGGGGCTGGCGTTCCCGCTAGTCTTAGGGTTTGCCTTCTGGAGTTGATCGGAGGAAACAGGCGATCGAGGCGAATGCAAGATCGCGGTGGCCGATGGATCAGCGCTCGACGCGGCCATGAGAGAGAGATTATAGAGTAGTTACGATTAGGGTTTTAAGGTAAGTAGCGTGGCGGCGGCGGCGGCGGCGGGGACAATGGTTGGAAATTATTATTTTTTTCTTTTTTTTTCCGACTTCTCTGTTGTTAGTTTCGGTTTAAGTTTGGGGTTTCCAAATAGTATATTGGATCAGAGCAGCGAGCGAGGGAAGGGTTTCGCTGTTTCTCTCTCTCTCTCTCTCTCTCTCTCTCTCTCTTTGGTGGTCTGGAGTCTGGACCGTCTGGTGCCCGGAGTATTTCTGTGCGCTTTTATTGCTGCGGTTGCTTCCTTTTAAAGCTTGTCCAAAGAAATGCTTTCCTAATTCTTATTTCTAAATGCAGAATTTCCCAGGGTAGTCTGCTATGCATGCCTGCTATTTTGGAAGCTGTTGATTAGCAAATTATAAATAGAATCAAGGCTTCTTTTTCATTTTAGTATTTGCTCTACTATTTTTAACGAACAGAAATAAAATCAGTTTAAATCCGTCCATGTATCTTTTCTTAGATCGCTATTTTCTTATATATTGATTAATTAGTCACCAACTATTTTTAATTTTTACTATTAAAAAAAAGACACTACCCAATAAACAATTTTATCAGAAAAAGAGATTTTTTTAAGAAGTAATATTTAAGAATTTTTATAATTAGTACAAAATATCAAACAATGAAATTGATGTAACATACATGGAGCACTCATTAATCTATACTCGCATAGAATCCGTCCGTTGTATCTATCATCTTAATTTTAAAAATATTTATATTTAATATTAATTTTATTATAATTAAATAATATATTTTACTTAAATATAATTATTGACTAAATTAATCACAAAGTCTCTTAATTTTTTAAATAAATTTAATTTATTATTTAATAAAAGATGATGTATAAAATATAATAATTTTCATTACTGAGTAAGGTCGTAAAATGTGTAGTTTTTTATAATAAAACTTAATAATATTTGATATTTAATTATTTGATATACAACTATTTTTTACAAAATAATTATATTTAACGATAATTTTATTATAAAAATAATATATTTTACTTAGATACAATTTATATCTAAATCAATTACAAAGCTCTTAAATTTTTAAATTAATTATTTTTTTATTTAATAAAAGATAATATATAAAATATAATAAATTTTCTTTTCTGAATAAGGTTGGTAATGTATAGTTTTTTTATAATAAAACTTAATAATAATTGATGTCTAATTTATTTTTTATACAACTTTTTTTTAGATCTCTTATGAATACATGATAAAAAAAATAGCAAATGGAATAGGGATGAAAAATGTTTTTTTTTTTAAATCTGAACCGTCATTTTTATAAAATCAATCAATCTCAATCATAAATTAAATATGGATATTTCGATCATTATATATTATCTGATAACATTAATGGACACCTCCAATATATACGCTCTATAAAATAGTGTATAAATATAGATAAAGATGTGTGTGTTTTATTTGAAAATTTGAATATCTTTTGATGTCTTTCCACTGCGAAACTGACAGGATACAATTTACTTTCTTTTAAAATTTCTATTCTAAAAAAATGTGAATATAATTAAACAACCTTAATGCTAGATTTGATGTATTCTTATTTTCTTTTATTTTATTTTTGTTTTTAACTAAGCCTTTCGGTTTTAAACCTCCATTTCTATGTAATTTACAATGGATTATTACCGCAAATATACGAAAGGATTTTCTAAAAAACGTTCATTACTACCACAACAAAAACAAACCAATTCCGTCTTCATAATTGGGATAGGATTCAAGTAATTTTCGTTCACTAAATAAAACGAGTATCAGTGCTTTGGAGATGCAGTACTGTTGTTTACATTAATTTAGTCTACAGAGCATACATAAATTTAATTAGTTTATTAACAAACATGTGCATCTACCATACTGTATGCATACTGTATGCTTATACATGTGACGTCCAAAACACAGATAGTCCAACAATAAATGGCGGGTTACAGAATTACAAAATGCACGACACAGTCACAACCAGTGGTGAAGCTTTATTAAAATTAGGAGGAATTGCATATCCCCTCTTGAGACATGACATATATATGGGAAAGTTATATAATTAATTACTCTTATCAATTCATTTTACAGTAATTGACTTGATGAATAATGTTTTCAATTTCTCTGTCTATTTAGCTCAACAAGCCGGACCAATTGTCACAACCCAACCCAATGGCCCAAAGCCACACATTTATGGTCCACAATAATGTCGTCCATACATATTGTCTCATTATCAACAAATCACATATCAAAACTAAATAGTTCAAATGAGTCCTAATAGAATGGAGATTTTAATCTGAACATGGTTGAATTTAATCTGACTGCTTCCACATTCAAAAAATATCTAACAATTAATTACTTCGCATAATCTTACATAACATCTCAAAAAGTACAAAATCATAGTAAGCTCCTTAAAAATCAAACGAAATTGCCATTGGCCTCAAAGGTTTTGCCAAAAGACCATGTAGAGGTAACCATGTTTTGGAAGAGTATCGTTTGTGAATCTGTGTTTGTGACGAGGAAGGAGAGCGACTGACCGTCCAGATATGAGTCTGCCTGCCAGTTTGCGCCCCAGTTTCGCTGCATTACTTGCCATCCTGTGCTTGAGCCTTTGGTCCAAACCGTCTGGATTGATCCGGACCCACCTACATTCCAGATCAGAACCAAGTTGAAGTAGCTGAAGCCATTTATGGTGAACCGGATGCCGCCTTTCTTTACACAAGGGACCCTGCACGGCACAATTGATTCAGGGATTTCAAAAATAGTACTGAACTATATATATGCATGCTAGCTGTTTTAAGATCATCTGAATTAATTAGCTAGTTAATGAGATGATGTACATCTGGTGGAATAATTAATTCACCCCAATATATGATTTTATATTTTGTTTTTCCAGGATATACAGCAGCGTATTAAGTACTAAGTACTAACTGTATATTATCATATAATGTCTCTCGATCAATACAAGATAGTCAGGAAGCAACAATAGAAGGTATGATATGACTATGAGCTGAGAGCCTGAGAATCACCTCTGGTACAATATAGGTACAATCCCAGCACTATATATTGCGATCTTCTCAAAAGCAGGTTGAGCCATGTCAAAGTGTTCGCGTGGTGGGTTGCACCAGCCGCCGGCATCGCTGGGAATGTCCCAATTTGGTGGGCAGAAGTTGGTGGCGGTAATTATGATAGATGTTCCCTTCAAACACCATTGTGGAACACTGTTGTAGTCGCAGACCATTTTGTAGCACTGCCCGCAAGAAGCACCGTCATTGAACAGAGCTGTACTGAGTGCAGCAGTATCCGTATTGTATCCCATTGTGAAAAGATTTCCATATCCACATGCACCACCTGGAGTAAAAAAATTCATTGAAATTTTAGATTTTTATGTTTATTCTTTTGATAAATGATAACGAAAATTTTGACAAAGTGACAGTGATAACTGATAAGATTGTATATTAGTTTGCAAGCATCTTTACCCATAGTTCCAGAGGCGTCGCCTCCTCCATAGAATGTTGCATGGGCATTATGCCATGAAGTATCGAAGCTACTTACTACTATGGATTGAAGAAAGAATGTTGCAAGAAGGGTAACAAGGTTGAAAAACTTGCACATCTCCATAAGAGAAATAGTGAGGGAAGGGTGAGCTGATAGGAGACAATGTGAAAAGACAAACTGATCAGAGGTATGGTTTAGTGTCTACTACTGGTATAACTAGTTTATATAGGATGTAGAAGCGGAGAAAATCTACTAGCGCCACATGTGACTGGCAGGGTGGCAAGTGGCTTAGCACATGACATGTTATTGTTTCTGAATAGATGACTCATGAAATTAATATTTTCGGATATATAGATGACTCATGAAATTAATATTTGTATTTTTAGTACAAAGAATTGCTGGCACAACATAAACTCAGGAGTCCAGATAGCTATTGCATCTTGATTAGTCCCTTTTAGTGTAGATTTATTATCCCTCGATACAACATAGATCTATATATGATCATTTACCCTTTGAAGAGTATCCCTCAGGTTTTAATTAATCAGGGTTGACTATCCTCGATTTGATATATATCACCCTGATTTATACATGATTACAGATTTACAGACTGTTTTTTTTTCACACATGCAATTTTATATTTTTGTAGATTTATTTTACTGCAATCTGTTAATTATTATTGATATAAACATATATTCATTATAACATATAAATTTATTACTAAATGTTTCTCACACCGTTGTTCGATTAATTTCTGATATATTTAAGAAAGAGAGCCTGTTGATTGTTTTTCATGTAAAAGGGGCCTGACAATTACAAATTGCGTATATATGATCACCGCTCCAAACTAACCTCAATAACTCTGCTGTGCAATGTTATCCCATAATCCCATAATGTTATAAATATTCAGTGTAAAACATTTTAGAACCAACTAATTAATCCCATTAATATATGTATATAAAATATATATGGTCTCGCGTGTGCATGTGCATGCGTTGTTGTTTGGGGCTTAAATTAATTGGAAATCGGCGTGAATAATGGAAATTATATTAACAAATATAGTTTTTTTATTGAGCTAATAATATATATAATTAAAGTTAGCGACCATACTGAGGAAGCAAAAGTTCGTATACGCTCCAATGGGATTTTTCTCTTTTCAGGTTTAAGGTTAAGAAGTAAACTATTCGTTAGCTCTACATGTTATATTGCACAGTTGGTTTGATGCAAGTGTTCCATGAATTAAAGCGTGCAAATGTTCATTAATTGAGGGGAAAATGAAGTGAAATAAACCATAAATATTCAAACTTAAAATTAATTAGATATTCAAACCTAAAATTGCTTTGTTGTTAGTCAGTTGGAGTGCGCCACTCTCATTATCATGGGTTTTTTTATTAAAGTAACTAAAAAAAGATATCATTCTCAGTGGTGTCTTTGCAAATCACCACTATCACTGAATATTAAATTATATTTTTATAATTTTTATTATTAATAATTTAATTATTTATATTATTAAATAAGAAAAATCTTTGTACATACGGTATTAGTTTCATTTCAGCCTACATCAATTTGGGCCATTTTAATTAACAGAAAGGGTGGTATGCGTATTTGTTGGCTAGGATCTATATTTAATAAAACAGAGGCGTTATTTTGTAAGTCGCATCGTGGTTAACAAGCTTGAAATTCATCTCTCTTTCCATTTTGGTTGAAACATGAAAGAGAGTGGAGATAACAAATAGGAGGAATATACTGGATGGTATTGAAACCGGTACAAGATCCTATTAAGTCACACCATTCTTTTACACAAAAGTATAAGCCAAAGAGAGAGACAGAGAGAGTACGGGGGCAGCTCTGAAGGGGAGGCAACAACATCTCATTTTTTTCCATTAAAAAGAAGAAAATTTACAAAAAACGAAAACAGAAAAGAAAAATGAGAATTTACAAAAATATGCTTGTGAAGTATTTTCAAAAGAGAAAGAAAAAAAATGAAAATAGAAGATAAACAGATCTGTCGCAGTTCAGATCGTCGTCGGCGAGGTGAGACGGTGAGGATGTGGACCGGGAGAGAATTTTGATTGCTGATGCCATGTCAGGTTACAAAAAGAGTGATAGATTGAGAAAGATATGAGGAGGCTTTTTGTGAGTATCAATTAATCATATATGGATGTGACTATGTATAATATATTTTATTTGATATGCAGTTCAGGTTTTAAATATTTTTAATTTTATGTTAATCATTTGAAATTTTTACAAAATAAAATGATTTAGTTTTAATATTTTCTCATTACACACAGACGGAGGAACTGAGTTCAAGCCTATTGCCTGCTCCTTTCCTTCTATCGCTCATTGTTTTTCTTGTTCACCCTGAGCATAATGGTGTTGTTGAGCTCTGCACTGAATATTTGAATTTGTATATAAGTAATTCGAGTAGCAATTTATCATATGTGAGCATTGAGCTTGGTGGTATTATTTTTGGCCCAATTCCTGAATATCACATTTTCGAGTTTGTGTGACAATACGTGTGATATCAGACTCAATCCACATCTGAAATGAATTTAGAACGTATCTAACTAACCAAATTGTGATCATATTTCAGCGTATCAATCTGTATCGAAGATCGGATCTCTCGGTCAAATGAAATAAAATAATTAGATACGTCACGTGATGTATCAAATACGCACTCAAATCATATCGGAGACAAATCTATATCCGATCCGTATCAGTTACTTGTTCAATAGCAGATGAGAAGTATCAAGATAATACAGATTAACATAATAATTTTACCAAAATTAAGATCTGAAAAATAAAATAAAGGGAAGTACAAATGACCTTACATGATTATTATATATAATTCCTCTCTATACGACTCTGTAACATTGGCTTAGTAGAGCCAAATTATTATATATTATATACATATACAAAACAAATAACTCCTCATCCAATAATTAACGGCAGTGCAATAGAAATACAAATGCCACGACGCATTAGTGGATGGTATTTTTGCATATGCACCCCTACAAAATACCCTTTAATTTAGATACCCTAGCTAGTGAAAAATTAATGGTCTTGTAATTCAATTTTTAAATCTCCATCCACAACAATTGCAAACAACTCTTTGGGGGCAACCTATGCAAATACGGATACTCACAGGGTTACATATGCAAAAGTAAAACTCCCAAGGCAGCTATCTAGTGAAATTAACCTACCAGAAATTTGCATAGCCTTCATAGGTTTGGCCAAAGATCCAACTATTAGGGATAACGCTAGGGAAATTAAGGATTTGCTTATCTGAACTAGTGATTATAAAAGATAAAGCCTGCCCGTTGAGGGAGATGCCATTTGCCTGCCAGTTTGCTCCCCAGTTCCTTGCTGTCGGCATCAAGCCGCTTCGGTCGCCCCTAACTGACACTGCACCTATTGAGCCGGGCCCACCAACATTCCAAAGAAGAAAGAGGTTGAAGTAATTGAAGCCATTTAATGTGATCCGGATATTACCCTTCTTCCAGCAAGTAACCCTGTGAAGGGAGTTCAATAAATAAAAACAGAGGTTAATTACGTGTTGAGAATTCTCGATTTGGTTGCATTTAATAACCGTACACTCTATAATATTTAAGAAAATTTGCTAGGATTTGGTATAGTTTGTTATTTCCTCTAGAATTAATGAAAACAAAACATTTTGGGGATAAAGTTTCTTTTCTAATAAGAAAATAATGTATAGTCCTTTTCCTATCCATTTCAGTACTTCAATTCTACAACATTCATACCGGAGAGTAAAGAACGCATGGCAATATTACTTTTTATTGTGGCAATACTACTTTTCATTTTGATATGCTTGCACATGCAAAATGTAGGTTTAAATTGATCTGTGTAGTTGACAATTTAATTAAAAAGAAAATCATGCCAAGTTATCAGTATAGGATGAAGATCAGAAAGTTATGTGCCCATTAATTAATTACAAAAATCAAGGTTTTATTAGCTCTTGAATATTTGGTGAGACTAGATCTGGATCCTTCAATCTGATTAGGATTTTGATAGCACGATCCTGCTGTCTCATCATGAAAAGCAGCAGAGAAACAATTCTATGCTGGATGTATGTTAGAATTTGATGAGTTGTATTGGTTATTTATAATATTTACAATTAAGCTATGTACGAACACAGTAACATGAAATCCGTAGTAAAGTGTACTACTTTATTTGACTTCTCTTCACTCTGATTCAGGATAAGGAGTGATGGTTTTTTACTTTAATTTAATGTTGGTGAATTTTCTTTTACTTAATTATTATTCTTTTCCTGTATACCTATGTAGTATGTAATTCCTTTTGTTGACAATTTGACATTAAATCAATAGATACTACATAGGCCAGACAACACCAGTTCCTATAATAATTCTGTTGAAAATATAATATGGTCAAATTGTACATGAAAACATGGAGCAAAACAATCACCTTCTGTACCATACTGGTACAATACCGGCACGATATATTGCTATCTTTTGAAATGCAGGTTGAGCCATGTCAAAGTGTTCTCGCGGTGGGTTGCACCAGCCACCACTGTTGCTTGGTATATTCCAATTTGGAGGGCAAAAATTGGTTGCTGTAATTGTGATTGAAGTTCCTGCTAGACACCACTGTGGTACCGTGTTGTGATCACAGATGATTTGGTAGCACTGCCCGCAAGAGGCACCATTATTGAATAGAGCCGTACTCAGTGCCGCAGTGTTCGTCCCGTAACCATATGTATAAAGGTTTCCATAACCACAAGCGCCACCTAGAAATTATTTATGATTTGATGAGATTGAAATGCTTCATTTGTTTGCATGAAAAGATTAAAAAAAAAGAATGAATGATGAAGGCATCATTTGTCAGTAGCTAATTACCCATAGTACCGGAGGCATCGCTTCCTCCGTAGAATGTTGCATAGGCGTAGTACCATTTAGTATCAAAACCTTTCACAACTTTTGCATGCATAAAACATGTAGATACTATGGTGAAAAAATTGATGAAGAACATGAACTTCTTCATTAGAAAGAGTATACAGGAGGGCTGGTAGATCACAGAGAAATGCAAATGAAAGTCAAATTCAGAGATATTCAATAGTGCTTTCCTGGGGTGATTATATAGGAGGGAATGAAGGAGGCAACCGAGTGCCACATGGACCTAGAGGCCAATCACATGTTAGGGTTTCAATTAAGCAGCAAATGAAATTTCAGGGTGGAAGTGCGTATTAATTAAATATATGGTTATGTATTTTAATATTCCGCATAGGCGAAATTTCTTCATCATGCTTTCACACTTACTGTAAAATTAATTGAGTTCTAGGCTCTGCTTAACTCGGTTTAGTATACATGCCAGAAATTTGTCCGTTGAATTTGCATGTCCTTTACCACTTTTTTTTTAATCAGTGTGTACTTTGTAAAAGCGTAGACAATAAATGTGTCCATTGCGTGAACCATGTAGGATGAATTTGATCAGTACGTCTGACAACAAGTACGGCTTCTGTACACATGTTATTAATGATCTAATATATATTATGGACAATACTTCAAATAACTACGGCCATACAGAAACACTCCCAAATTAACTATATGAGTTTAAACTCATATATATACGCCTTCTATACGAGCTTAACTAATTTATATATATATATATATATATATATATATATATATATATATATATATATATATAATCATCTTCAAATATTGATTTATATTATCCGATAAATACTTTATGTTAAAATCTCATGGGATATAATTTTTTTCTATTTTTGAGCTTTTAAGTATTTATTTCAGATTTTTAAAAGATTTAAAAAAATAAAATTATTTGTATCCCATAAGATTTTGATATAAAAAAAATTATTGAGCAATATGAGAGCTGATTTGATTTTTTTTTAATTAAGTTCATGGTGGTTTTCTATAAACTTAACTCAATATAATTTCCAAATTTGATTTATATTGCTCAAGAAATTCCTTATATCAAAATTTTACATATATATTTTTTTTGTGTTTTAGTATTTATTTTGGATTTTTAAAATAATCTATTTTAGCATGCAAACATTAATTATTTTGTTAGTATTTTAGAGGCATTTTCAAAAGAAAAAAATTGTAGTTTATAAGATTTTGAAATATATTGAGCACATAAATTTGAAGATAGTTTGATATATTTTTTAGTTAATATCATAAAAATCTTCTATCAACATAAACTCACGACAATTTTACTCTATATGTGCGTGTACATGTGTGTGAAGTCAGACTGTAAAACTAGGATGTCACTACCAGAAAAATTGGATTTAGAAACGGTTATTTAGAACCGGTTTTTAAAAAACAGGTGTTAAAAGATGAGAGTGGCGTATTTATATATTTTATTAAAATTATTAGAACCGGTTTTGTTTAACAACCGGTGTTAAATTATTTTTATTAAAACCGGTTTTATAATAACCGGTTCTATTGCATTTTATTACAACCGGTTGTAAGAAAACCGGTTCTAAAAGATTTGTTTTAGCACCGGTTTTATTAAAACCGGTTTTAAAACAATAATTTTAGAACCGGTTTTATAAAATCCGGTTCTAAAATTTTTATTTTAAAACCGGTTTTGTTAAAAACCGATTTTAATTGAAAAACAAATTATTCCCATTTTAAAAAACCGGTTCTAAATTAATATTAGGGTTATTTATCACACCCTCCTCTCACAAGTAGCGCTCTTTCATCTTCATTTTCACTATTCACCATTAGAAGCTCTCTGTTCCATCTGTTCCGAGCTGCAACAACATCCACTTACTGATTAATATTTTGAGATCTCTTAAAGGTAATTTTTCTATATATAATTTAAATTTAAGTTCATTTTCTTATTTTCTTATTTAAGTACATCCTTGTTAAATTTTAACACCCATTAATTTACATAATTAATGCATAAATTGATTACATATATATAAATAAAATTATATATGTGTAATTGATAGTATTGTCATATAAGATCAAACTACTAGAATTTTTATTAATTTAGGTCCATACTCGTTCGGGATTAATCCAATAGGGATTAATCCCGAATAGTCCCCGATTTGGGACTGCTTTTTGAATACTTTGTCTCATTTAGGATAGTGAACATATACTAGCTATAATTTGGTGTTTGAAAAAATTTGGTTAGTATTTTCCCTAATGTTCCTACGTGTACGTACGTATATGAAAATTTACGTTGACGTACTCGGAGAGCATAGGGGAAATGCTGCCGAATTTTTTTCAAACATCAAATTAGCTTGTATATGTTTACTAATGAGACAAAGTATTTAAAAAGTGAGTTAAGGTGGTTGACCGGCCCAGAATTAGACTTTAAATCTGAAACCCTAAATTCTAAACCCTAATTGTGAGATTGATGTTTTTTTTTACGGATGGATCGCAATACTTGGATGTATAAAATCAAAAGGAATACAATTGAATATTTGAGGGGAATTGATGAATTTTTGGAATGTGCCTCAGAAGATATGAGAAATAGGGGTGCACGAACACTTGTTTGTCCTTGTGAAGATTGTCAAAATTTACGAAGATTTGGAAATATCAAACAAGTGAGAGATCATTTAATTCGTCGTGGGTTTATGGATCGATACACCGATGGGTACGGCATGGAGAAAATATTGAAAGCTGATAATACTGAAAATAGTAGAAATTATGAGAATATTGTACGAGATGAATCGAAGGTGATGACTTAAATTTAGACAATGATGAATGGGATGTATTGGAGAATGAAAATGTGAGAAATACGAGAAAATATAGACAATGTAGAAAGTGAACAATTGGATGAAATTATGAATGATATTGCGGTGATTTTGTCGATATTCCTGAAATTTTTAAAAATTTGGGTAATGATTCCAATGTGCCATTATTTCCGGTTGTACAAAATTTACAAAAATATGCAGTTTTTAAATTGTATAACACGAAAGCTAAAAACGGATGGAGCGATAAAAGTTTTACCTCTTTATTAGAACTTCTAAGAGAAATGCTTCCAGAAAATAATTTAATACCGGACTCCACATATAGAGCGAAGAAATTATTATGTCCCTTGAGTATGGAAGTTGAGAGAATTCATGCATGTCCGAATGATTGCATATTATATCGAAATGAGTACAATGATTTGGATAAGTGTCGAAATGTAACGCTTCACGGTACAAACCGAGAGATAATGAAATAGAAGTTCGAAAACGACCAAGTGAACAAAAGTGTTATGGTATTTACCAGTTATTCCAAGATTTCAGCGTCTATTTGCAAACTCAAAAGACGCTCACTTATTACGATGGCATGTGGATGGCAGAAAAGATGATGGAATGCTCCGTCACCCTGGGGACTCTCCCGAATGGAGAAACATTAACGAGAATATTTAAGGATTTTGGCGATGAACCAAGAAATTTACGATTAGGGTTATGTACGGACGGGATGAACCCTTATGGCATTATGAGTAGTGGTAACACAACATGGCCTGTTTTATTGTGTATTTATAATCTCCCCCCGGTTATGCATGAAAAGAAAATACATAATGTTGTCGTTGTTGATTTCAGGTCCAAAACAACCTGGTAATGATATAGATGTATACTTGGCTCCATTATTGGAGGATCTGAATAAATTATGGAAAGATGGTGTGAGAATATTTGATGCCTATTTAAAAGAATATTTCATCATTTGTGCAGTTATTTTTTGCACGATTAATGATTTTCCCGCCTATGGTAACTTATCGGGTCATAGAACAAAAGGAGCAAAAGCGTGTCCAATTTGTGGAGAAGAGACTCGTACGATACGATTGAAAAAGCTGTGGAAAAAATATTTATTTGGGACACCGTAGATTTCTTAATCATAATCACCCCTACCGACGGAAGAAGAAAGCTTTTGATGGTACGGTTGAAAGTGGAGAAAGCACCAATATCATTATCCGGAAAACAAATATATTCTATTGTGAAAGATATAAATGTCCAATTAGGTAAGAAGTTTCAAAAGAATATCCCTAACGGTGTTTGGAAAAAGAAATCTGTATTTTGGGAGCTTCCTTATTGGCCGTATTTGGATGTTAGACATTGTTTGGATGAAATGCATATTATTAAGAATATTTGTGAAAGTTTGGTTGGGACTCTATTGAATATTCAAGGAAAAATGAAAGACGGGGTGAATGCAAGAAAAGACATGGTTGCTATGGGAATTCGGTCAGAGCTAGCACCACAAGAACATGAAAAACGAAATTACTTACCCCCAGCGTGTTATACATTATCGAAGAAGGAGAAAATTAGTTTGTTGGAGTGTCTAAAGTCGATTAAGGTTCCATCCGGTTATTCCTCGAATATCTCCAAAAAAGTTTCGATGAATGATCTAAAGTTGATTGGTATGAAGTCACATGATTGTCACGTTTTGTTGACACATCTACTTCCGGTTGCAATCCGAGGAATTCTCCCCCAAAATGTCAGACATTCTATCAATAAATTATGTTTTTTCTATAACTCGATCTGCTCGAAAGTGCTTGATCCCGTCACGCTTGGCGAACTACAGTCAGATATCGTGGTTACCTTATGCGAGTTAGAAATGTATTTTTTAGGTGTCATTTTTTAACATAATGATTCATTTAACTGTTCATCTCGTGAGAGAGATACGATTATGCGGTCCTATGTTTTTACGGTATATGTATCCATTTGAGAGAGCTATGGGTCAATTAAAAGGATTAGTCGAAGCCGATCTAGACCCGAAGGAAGCATAGTTGAAGGATATATTGCGAAGAGGTTATTGAGTTTTATACCAGTTATCTAGAAGGAGTTGAACCGATTGGTCTCCCTAAGTCTCGACATGAGGGTAGACTCCAAGGTGTTGGCACAATCGGATATAAATTGGTAACGGTTGGTCTTGAATTGCGACAAAAAGCATATCTTAAGGTCCTACAACAACTCGCTGTTGTGGCTCCTTACGTGAATGAGCATTTAGCAGTTATAAGAGAAAATAATCCTTTGAAAGATGAAATCTGGGTCATCAACGAACATAATTTAAAATAGAGAAGCAAAACAAGTGTTTTATATCACTGATCCAGCCGATAAAAAATGGCATGTTGTTCTTCAGGGCAAAAGACGTATTGTAGGTGTTGGAGATGTTGTTGACGAAGATGAATATGATCATTTTGATGAAATACCACCATTTTCTACAGGTTTCAAATCCGTACCCGTTACTGATAATGATGAGACAAATTATTTGCGTTCAGATCACGAAGAAGGTGTGTGGGTCAAAGGAAAATCGAACAAAAAGAAATCTTAATGTGAGTTAATATATTTCACTTGTAAATTCATCATTTATCATTTTATATGATTATATTACTGAATTATTTTTTTAAATAATGCAGATGAAAAATGAGAAAATGACGCGCGATGAATCTTACTATGTTGTTTATGTATAATTTATTTAGAGTTTTATTGAGTATTTTGTTATTAATTATGTTGTACTATTTATTATATATGAATGTAATCGGATCTAATTCTTAATTGTGTTGTATTATTTATTATATATGAATGCTAAATTATAATGGATGTTTTGAAGATATATAACTATTTATTTTGTATAATTTATATTTTAAATATATATATATATATAACTATTTATTTTGTATAATTTATATTTTAAATATATATATATATATAACTATTTATTTTGTATAATTTATATTTTAAATATATATATATATAACTATTTATTTTGTATAATTTATATTTTAAATATATATATAACTATTTATTTTGTATAATTTATATTTTAAATATATATATAACTATTTATTTTGTATAATTTATATTTTAAATATATATATATAACTATGTAAAATATATAAACCGAACCGTAACGTTTAATTGAAATTCAATTGGAACCAGGTTATTTGCAAAAACCGGTTTTGAAATTCCATTTAGAACCGGTTATTCAAATAACATTATGGTTCTAATGGTGTGTTTTAGAACCAGTTTTGTAAATAACCGGTTCTAATTGTTTATTTTACCGACAAAATCCCTTTCTTCTCATTCTTCCCAGCCAGAGAACCCGAGCCTCCTCCATTAAACCCTACAACTCATTTTTTTCTCTATCTTTCCTCCATTAAACCCTAGCCAGAGAATCCCTTTCTTCCCATTTTTCGCTACCTCGCCCATCGCTACTTCGCTCATTGCCCCTTGTGCTTCTCCGCATTGCCCCTTGTATTTCTCCGCGCTGCCTCTTGTGTGTAAGGTAACAAATATTATTATTTTATTTCATAATTTTTGTGGTGTCAACCCTATAATGCGAAATCAGTAGATTAATGGTCAGTTAAGAGTAATTAAGCCATTTGAATAATCAAAACTTCATAGTTTTAGCTTAAATTTTACAATTAGGTTTTAATCTCTATGTAGAATAAAAATATAAAATAAAATTTATGTGTAAAATTAATTACTGTTATCGGTAAATAAAGTATAAATTAAATTTATTTGTAATTGTTATTTGTTTACTCTTATCAACCATAGTTCAAAATTTCAAAACCCTAATTGGATATCATAATATATCTAAAAATTTATTATAAATATGCTAATTGAATTCTTTATAATTTTATATAGTACTTTGACAATAATGGAAGAAGGAACGGGAAAAAGATCAAGAACATCTTTGTCGGGTTTTCGCGGGAGTAAAAGAGTTGATGAGAGACATATTGAGTTTAGAAGTGACGGCGTACCGATTGGTGATAACGCATCAAAATTTGTGAATTATTATGCTATCTTGGTAAGAGATCGGGTGCCATGCACAATTCAAAGTTGGAAGCATGTCAATGTAGAGCTTAAAAATGAGCTTTGGAATGAAATTAAGGTATCTCCTAAATCATACACTAGTTATTACTATATTTATGCACTAATTTATTTGTTTATTTCAGGAATGGTGGAACATAAAGGACGATAAGAATAAAAGAAAAGTCCTAGTGTTAATGGGTGCGCGTTGGAAATCTTGGAAAACTAGATTGGTGAGAGAATACATCACCAATGCAGATCCGAAAAAACTGAAGACTCCGTGTGATGACTTCAATATCACATTGGAGCAGTGGGAAGAGTTTGTGAATCAAAAAGTCAGCGATGAGTTTAAGGTAACCAAAAAATCTTTCTAATGTAATATTTGTCCATTAGTATTGACATGCGATAAGTGCGATTAGTATTAACCAAAAAAACTTTCTAATGTAATAATATTTTTCAATTTGTATTGACAGGCGATAAGTGCGCAAGCATGAATAAATGCTGAAAAGAATTTACATCCTCACAGACTAGGTTCGGGCGGTTATAACACCGCAGAGAAAAAATGGAAGGAGAGCGACGTTGTTTCATCGTCCTCATCCTCCTCGGGCATCACTTCAAAAGCCGACATTATAACCTTTAGATGGTGCATGGCTAGGTCAAAGCCGACAGCCGAGGGAACTTATGAAATTGTGAATCCGACGACTAAAGAAGTACTTCAACGAGCAGTATGTTTAAAAAATCATTCAAAATATGTACATGTTACTTGTTATGAAATGTTAGATATCATATCGATTGAAATACTTGAATGAAATGCTATATACGCTATAATGACAAGAATCGATAATTCAAGAAGGATCATTTCAGCCGGACCGCTATAATGACGTCTTGACCAGTTCCATTGGGACGGCTGAGCATCCGGGAGATTGAGAGGATTTGGTGGCGCCGGTGTGAAAACTGTGTACGGGAAGGGGTCGAAAGGGAAAGCTTCTCACGCTGAATGCATCAGCAAAGCTGAGTTCAACGAGTTATTGGGACAACAAAGGGCGGAGATGACAGCGCAGTTTAATGATTTATTTCAGAGAATGTTGAGACAAATACCGGCTGATTCGGTATACATACCACCTTCCATGCCACCTTCCACGGATGAAGTTATCCTCCCGACTCAAGGTAGCTCCAATACCATACATCCGCTTCGGACTATCAAGGTCAATTTATTTATATATTTATTCTCAATTAATCTAAGTTTTGAATGATTACTGAAGTATAATTCATGTACTTAACAATTAATTATTTTTTATTTCAGGAATCTACACCCTACAAAATCCTTGTTGAGATAGATAATAAACGATATGAGGCGGCAATCGGGAGGATTATTCCGATTTGGACTCGCCGAGTATATGCACGGCTCTCCGGTCTTACTCGATGAGGTCCGTGTTACTCCCGATGAGGTTAAAGATGGATTTCAAAGCACATTTGTGTTCCGTTTCCGCCGCCAAATGGACCGGAGTGGCTCGGTGAGCTTGTTGGATTCTTTATCAAATGGCCTATACACCTTATCGAGCTTTGTGAGGTATTTTTTTATTTATCTCTATAATTTTAAAATTCATAAATTATTTGTTCACTAATATGTTTAAATGCAGGATAATACACCAAAGAAATCTATGTCCAACAAGAAAAAAATATTCGAGCGTAACCAATTTTAAAATCTCGTAGAGAGTCGCTTCTTGATGATGACACCTTACAACGTCTTTCTAGACGTTCATTATTTCTATATAAGGTGATCATGATGCGATCCGTTAGTACGACTTATTTTCCTATCGCATTCTCGAAGCTATTCTTCTACGATGGTGATGCTTATGTATACGTGACGGATATCATCGAGCTTTTTAAGGATGAATGGCTCAATGTCTCGATTCTACGATTTTACGCATGTAAGAATAGAATCATAATATTTCTTTTAGCATTGTAATAATTATTTTAAGACTAATTATTGTATATATTGTAGGGTTTCTCACGATACGTGCAAGAGTTTCTTAATTGACAATTGTAAATTTATCGATCCATATTTTTGCACGGAAACACAAATTCAAAGTGATATTGAGCGCACAGTCAATTATTTGGGGCAATGCTTTGTTAAATGCGAGAATCCAAACTCCTACATGTTTCTTCCGTACATTGAAAGGTTAGAACTTCAAAACTTAATTCATTTGCTTATTTATCTATTGCTTAATTGCTTAATCTCTCCATATTAATACATATAAATTGTAGGGGGCATTGGATTCTTTTGATTGTGCGGCTCAAACCCTCTGTTGTTTATGTCGTTGACTCATTGAATCGTAAAGATGAAACATATATTATCCAACTAGTATTAAATACGTAAGTTTTTTCTATTATCTTCGATAATTTATTATGTACTGTAATTGATAACTCATATCATTGTTTTATAAGGGCCTTACGCTATTATTGGATTGAAAAACAATTCGCTCAAGAAAAAAAACTCAAGTTCACTTGGAAAACGATTCAGGTTTGTAATTCCAAATTTTAAATGATTTGATTTTTTTCAGGTGTGTAATTTCTAATTTTTAAATGATTGTTATATAAGGGCCTTACGCTATTATTTCATTTTTTTCTTGTAACATTTTAGAGTCCAAACCAACCAAGCGGTAAAGAGTGCGGCTATTATGTTATGAAATCGATGCATAATATAATAACTACATATTCTAGCAACAAAAATTTACCACGGTATAAAAAATAAACTTCATATTAATCTTTAATTCTCTTACATATTTGTTTGCTTAATCAAACCAATGAAATTTTAATTTTTTAATAGGCTATCAAACCCAGCTCCTCAATCTTATTCACTTGGAAGATATCGAAGAAATTAAGGAGATGGTTGTAAATTATATTGCATCTAATATTTGATAATTTATTTTATATTTTTTTTGTTATTTGTAATGTTTAGTTACTTATATGATATTGATCAGTTATTTAGTGAGTTATATTTGTGTTATATTTTTGTGTTATATTTGTATGTGTTTGTTTATATATATGGCTGGTATATGGACCAGTCACAGAAAATAAAAAATTTATTAAAAAAAATATGTTTAGAGCCGGTTATTCAAAGAAACCGGTTTTAATGTGTTATTTTATTACAATCGCAGGAAGTAAAATAGAACCGGTTATTCAATAACCGGTTTTAATGGAAGAAGTAAATTAGAACCGGTTATGGGATAACCGGTTTTAAATGAAGTCAATTAGCACCGGTTATAGGAAAACCGGTTTTAAATGAAGTAAAATAGAACCGGTTATTCAATAACCGGTTTTAATTGTTCAAAATAAATTAGCACCGGTTTTGTTAAACCGGTTTTAAATATTTTATTTTAACACCGGTTATAAACCTTTAGCACCGCTTACTTTTAAAACCGGTTTATAACCGGTGCTAAATTATTTATAAAACCGGTTTTAATTCTTTTTTCTATGTTAGTGTGTTTTTAGGAGCAAGTCCCCTAGTTTTTTTAACTAAATAACACACTCTATTATCACTGGTTTTTTTTATTTACATTGCTCAATGAAATTTCTATATAAGATTATTTGATGATACACATATTTTTTTAGTTTTAGAGTTTTTAAATATTAATTATGCATGTGCATAATACATAAAGTTATATATATATGCAAAAGTAAAATATGCGCACATATATTTCATGTTGTGAATTGTGATATGTAATTCGAGAAATCCTCAAATAAAAGAGAGTAAAAGCCCACTATATATACATGTATATATAAATGTTGCCACTCTTCATGCGAATTTATACTCATGGAAGGTCAACATATACTCAAGGCTAGTAATGCAGGAAAATTGTAATAGTTTATCGAGTACAAACTCATTAGTTAATAAGTACTAAATAAAAAATTTAATAATTTGATATAAATTCTTACTAAATAAAAAATATCAAAATAATATTCTTTTATATATTAAAAATAATAAAAATATAAAACTCAAAATAATAAATAATCAAGTCGTTGAAAAAAAAAATCTCTACATAACTTTATATTTTAAAATTTTTACATAATTCTTTAATCATTTATGGTGTTAAATATTTTTTTCTCAATAAAAATAATCAACCAATACATAGAGATCAAACGAACAAAAATTTAACGCAAAATCACTATTTTTCAAAATTCAAAAGAATCAGCTTACCCTCTTGATCTTTACTACACCCGCGCCCCCTGCTTAAAATGTACATACTGAACAATTTTAAAATAAATACTTAATGCCCGACGCCTTGCCACTGAAATTACAAACGTTCCACACAATTAGTAGCTAGTTGAGGCTTTTGCAGATATACCTCCTACTAGGGGCAGAGGGAGGGAGGCTGGGGGTGCAATATGTACTAGGTATATGAATTTTAATTAAATTTTTAGTTATATATATAGATTGCTCTCTCTATTGAAATTATATATAGGTTGTTGAGTTATTAGTTATATATTAATTGTTAAGTTATTATTTCAGTAAGCTCTAAGTTGATTAGATAAGTTTATGTTTCATTTATATTTTTTTATTTATAATTATATTAATTGTTCTAGTATTTGTCTTTTACTCTATGTCAAATTCGTCAATATTTTCATTTAAAAATATTATATATTCAAAAGTTTTTATTTGATATATTTAATTTACTCCCCACTTTTGAGTAAGCTGAATTATATGGTTACATTGTCAAAGGCATAATTTTAGATTCGAATTAAGATTTTCTTAAAAATCCTTCAAGCCATCAATATCTTTTGACTCCCAACACTTGCTAATCAATTATATATTTTTAATATATTTCATTCAAAAAGTTATTTTTATTTTATTTCTAAAACATAAAGTTAGTGGCGTGCAATTATATTGATTGCACTTTTAAACTTAATGTAATTTATGTCAATAATTAGTATATAATAAATTATGTTAGAAAGTGTGACTTCTTATTGCATTTCATTTCACCGCACCAAATTTCATTCAACATAAAAACTTTAAACGAATAATTGTCATTATAAAATAAAACTCAAAAAAAATATAATATTTATTATTATAGCTAATAATGAGTATCTAATTTAAAATTATTACTTTATTCTATTTTTTAAATACATATTGTGATCTCAGTCTCTTTATTCGGAAATTCTGGTTCCGCTCAGCCCGAACAAAATAATGAATATACACATCCCTGCAACTTCAAAGCTGCCTGAAAATTGTAGCTGAACATACAGTTTTTTGGGCAATACACGCGCCAATATGATTCGTTTAAATATATTCACACATAATTAACATATGAAAAACACCCAGCAAATTAGAAATTTGCATAGCCTTCGTATGTTTGGCCAAAGATCCAGGTGTACGGCACTACTTCCGGGAAGTAAACAGATTGCCAATCAGTATTCATGATCCAGAAAGAGAGAGACTGCCTGGTGAGGTCGACACCATTCAGCTGCCAGTTCGCTCCCCAATTCCTGCTCATCTGCATCCAATTTGTGCTTGCACCCCTGATCGTTATAGCGGAGATTGAACCTGGACCACCAACATTCCATACAAGAACGAGGTTGAAGTACTTGAACCCATTCAGTGTCAAGCGGATGTTGCCACTTTTTCTGCAGGAAACCCTACAAAAAGAAGGCATATTGTTTATGAGTTGAAGTTAATTTGTATTTTCTTTAAGATACCTTACTTTTGCTTTGCACAGTCTTTTTGCTGCAAATTATTCACGTAGGAATTAATGCCTGATCAGTACATTTTTGCACATGCATTCATTGTACGAGCTGTACTAAGATACACTAAATAATAATAATACATGTAAAAAATAAATGGTAAATAACCAACAAGTAAATACTTCTAATGATTTTAGCAAATGCGCGCCTAGCTATCATCATTTAATTTGTCCAAAATATATAGAGAAAATACAGAAATATAAACATATGGAGCTTAATTATGATGATCACCTTCTATACCACACTGGTACGATGCCAGCACGGTATATTGCTATCTGCTGAAACGCAGGCTGTGCCATGTCAAAATGTGGCCGAGGTGGGTTGCACCAACCACCATTGTCGCTGGGGATACTCCAATTTGGTGGGCAATAGTTGGTCGCTGTTACCGTCACCGATGTACCTGGCAGGCACCACTGTGGGACCGTGGCAGAGTCACACAAAATGGTATAGCACTGACCACATGATGCTCCGTTATTGAAGAGAGCTGTACTCAGTGCGACAGTGTTGGTTCCATATCCATAAGTGTAGAGGTTACCGTAACCGCAAGCACCACCTGCATGCATACATGCACAGAAACTTAATTAGATTCCTGCACACTTCTTAGTGTAACGAAATAATGGTGAACGTGCTAAACTTGATTACCCATCGTGCCAGAGGCATCAGCTCCTCCATAAAATGTTGCATGGGCATATTGCCATGAACCATCAAAACCAAATGCAGTGCGCATGAAGTACATTGCAAGAACAACTGTCAAATTGAAGAACATTCCCACCCCCATCTTAATTCTCAGGAGATCCCTGGATGCTTGAAAGTAGAGGTCAAAATGGCAGGCGAGGAATGATTGTTAATTACAAAGCTAGGTATAATGCTTAAATAGGGTCGCTCACAGTAACCTCAACAAATACCTACCGTACGGTAGGAACCAGGAATCGAAATCCTTGGCACATGGTGGCAACTAACAGCTATGAACCATTCAGTTTCTTTAAAAATGCCCTAGCGTTGAGATTGGCAATTAATTAATTAGAAGGTTGGATTTTAAACCGATTTTGACTCTGGCCAATCATTTTCCGCTTCACATACTAGCAACTAATAGAGGCTAATCACATGAATAAATTCTCTAAGCACATGGGGTGCGGTTGGGCGAAGAATTCTTCAGCTATCAATCATATTTTGGTGAATTACGCGCAAGTTAAGGATATGACCGGCTCATTTATCATGGTTGGTTGGTAATGAAGGAGATAAATAGTCTTGGTAATATTACTTTTATATTCTAAGAATATGTAGGCCAAACAGCTGATGTAATATATTTTTATTAATACAACTAGCTGGCTGTTGCCTGCGACTTAAAAAAAAAAGAATATGTAGAGGATGCCTGCAAGAGAATTACTAGATATATGGAACATGTTGCTGTCATTTGTTAATTTTGGAACAACCCAACGGTCTCTAATTAATTTCCCCTTACGAGTCTTGTTAATTTATGGATGTTGATTGGCTTGGCCAGTAGAGACGGCTAGGATCGGTTCGATCGAGTTAGCCAGTGTTTCTCACAACATCAGGCAAGCAAGGGCGGATGTATATGGAGTCAAGTGGGGCAGCAGCTGAATTTTGAAAAATAGTATTTTTTTGATAATATTTTCAGTAACATGTTTTCCTTTAAAAAAAATTGTCCTCTCCTGAATTGTCTGATTATTTTTATTGAGAAAAAATATTTAATATCATGCATAATGAAATAATTATGCAAAAATGTCAAAATATAAAGTTTCGTAGAGGAAAACTTTCTTTATCAACTTGATTATCAATTATTTTGAGCTTTATTTTGTTGTTATTTTTAACATATAAAATATTATTATTTTAATATTTTTTATTAGATAAGAATATATATTAAATCATTATTTTTTTATTTAGTATCCGATTAGTTAATGGGTTTGAATCCGATAAGCTATTACAATCCGATAATTACCCCCCTGACAAAAATCCTACATCCTCCCTTGACAACATGTGTCAGTTAATTTTGTAAAAAAAAAAAAAATTGAACTTTACATTTAAAACTAGCAATTTACCCATGCGTTGCAGCAGACTCTTTTATTTAAACATTAAAATATTATAAAATAAAAAAATCACATTGATCTAATATTAAATTATAAATTCATCAAATTACAGAGAAAACCTATAATAAAAAATAGATTTAATCTTAGATGGGATTTTCTACACAATCATGGTATTTATGGTAAGAAAAATGAATTATTCTAACATATATTATAACCATTAATTTCTTACCAAATAGGTACAAAGTTGCTAATCATAGCGCTTATCTTAAGCCTTAAATAAAAATTTTAAGAGATTAATGGATGCGATTACATATGTTCGATCAACTATAAATAAATATTATTCGTCTAATTGAGGGATAAAATGGGTATAATAATAAAAATATCATGACAAAAAATGGACCCTACAATTCTTAGCCGCTTTATATAATAGTATAGATCATTTTAAGTCAACCTGACCAAATAAAAAACATAACCAACATTTTTTTATACGAATCTTAATATTTAATGGATTCTACGGGTTAAATAAAGTTGTAATTTTGATTTATGCCTCTAAAATATGTTTTTACATAATTTAAGTTTTATATATAACACATTAAGAACATATAACTAATGAATACCAAAAATAACATAGAGACAATTCAAAATTAACAAATGAACAAATAACCAAGGATAAATAGTTACTACGACAAAAACTTTGATTATGTATAAGGAACTTAATTAAGCTTCGGATGACTAATATTAGAAAAAAAAAGTTTAAAATTTATAGACATCATATCAAACAAATATTCGTCTTTCATTGATTGCGTTATACAAGTAATTTTTACTTTGTATCGGTTAAGTAATTAGTTGGAGATGTAAAATAAAATATTTACAATATGTATTAACATTAAATATTTACAAAATGTATTTTTTTAGCTAAAATGATAGATTAGTTAAAGCTGAAAGATGTAACTGACCTCGTACATGTAAGGTTCGAAATATATAGCAACAAGATACTGGTTACGGACTGTGGTTTCCTTCAGAGAGCTAGGGATCTGGCCGTTGGATCTAATCAGGCAGTTTAAAATATAGAATATAAATAAAAGCGCATCTCTTTGCTCTGCTTGTGTTGGCCCGAGTTGTGAGGTCTGCTATTAGGTTGCAAACGGATTGTAAAATATTTGATTTTATCTGTGATTTAATTCGAAAAATAATAACGGATATAGATACGGTTTGCCTATTATATATTCGTAACCGTTCGTTTAGCTATTATTCGTCAATATCCAACATTATCTAAAAATATCTGATCCGATATTATCAGATTTTATCCGAATACATATCAGAAAAAAATCTCATTATGTATTTTTAATTATATTTTTTTCATACATTACAAATCTAACTAATTTTATATATAATTTATGTTAATGTATTATGTTTTTTATAATTAATTGATACATTTGAACTACTAATATAATGATAATTAATATTTAACTTTTATAATTAATATTTAATTTTATAATTAATAATTCTATCAAAAAATAATATGCAATTATTTTTTTAATGATATATATAATATTTTTACTTAATATTAAAAATATATCCATATTTGTATATATATCTGTCTAATATCTGATTCAAATCTGTCTAATATCTGATTCAAATTCGTATCCGAAAAATTATAATAAATATAAATACAATAAAAATATTATCCGTCCGCATCCTATCAGTTTGCAACCTATCTCGATCCCACACTACACAGTACACACCACGTCCTGGCTTCACAGGCTCGTCAATCGTCATGTTGATGTTGATGGGGGCCCGGGGCCTGGGGCCTGGGGGCTGATTCTCTTCCCCGTACGTGCCATACTAAATACGGATTTATTAGCTTATCTGCGAGCCTGCAAATAAAGTGCAGCCTATAATACTTGGGTGAAAAAATTATTAGAAGTTCGTTCAACTGAAATGATCGAGTTCATATCCATTTTTTGCTAATTTACATTTTATTTTCAACAATAATCGAGTCTCTTCATTTTCTTTTATTTTTCGTTTTTTTAACAATAACCGGGAAGAAGAATCGAGTCTCTTTAGTTTTTTTAAGAGCTATATTTATGAATAAATGGCGTTACAAAATTACGTTTGATATATTGAAATTGCAAATTTCAGAACAGCTTTTGCAATTTTCTAAACCTGAAGGGGGCTGATAACAGTTCCCATGTTACCGTCTCCAAATTTATCCCCAAAGATTTTTATCTAATGTTTTGACCAGTCTTTAGCGAAATGGTGCAAGTCATTAATAATTGTCCGGTCTTTATCCCTAAAGACTCTTACCACGCTGGATTGTAATTTTAAGCTATTTATAACTGTGAAAAATATTATTTGCATTAACTCAAAAATCATTAATAATTATCATCACAACTCTTAAATAATGCGTGAAAAGTTATTTCCAATTGTTTTTAGTTATTTAAGGTTTATATTCAAATGTTTTTATGGAGCTATTTATACTTAATAGTCTTCTTATTAATAGTAATCATATTGTCCTTTAATAATAAAATAAAAATTACTCATGGAGCACCTTGTTTTAAACCACGTTAGACTATTTATATTAAAATTTATGTTTATTATTAATAAAATTATGATTATTTAGACTAGATATTATTTTTTATTTATAACAGCACAATGATGAAATAATTATTAAATAAACGGTTTAATTTATGACAATCATATGGATGTAGGGAGACAAATTTGAATAATTGACAACATATCTCAAAAGAAAATTTGAACATACAAAAGTTGACTCTTAAATTGAAAGAGATTCATTGAAAGAACAAACACAACCTATACATATTCTTAGTACAAATAAAATCAAAATAACTTATAAAATCGCTTGAATAAGTTTCTCGAAACTTTATATCATTTAATGTCATCTCAAAGAGATGAGACATCAAAATATTTTCATAAGAAAATAATTCGGCTACAATAACCAAAAAAACTTATTTCATGAAAAATAATGAACTACATAAAACATGTATCGGATAATAGTGTTAGTACACCAAAAATCAATAGTAAAATTATTTTAGAAGGAAATAAAAATAAAATTTAGAATTATACTTTTTTCGATTTACACAAATGGAGAAAAGAGTTTTCAAATAAAAAACTTAGACTTAGTTTCAGAACCAGATCTAGAGATAAAAGAAATCAATCACTGAATAATAATGAATAAGAAGGAGAGAGAAGGCGGATGACTTGATGGAGGCTTGTAAATGAGATTCAAAAATCACTTTTTTGTTTCTCTTTTGTAAATATATCTTGGAGACAAGATTTTAAACAACACTTTCTTTTTAAATTAATAAAGTGTATCTGTCACACCCCAAAATAAATAAAACGGATTTGGGGTGCATAAGACGTGCGTACGGAAGGCTAAATGAATAAAATAAGGCAATCACAGAATAAACAAAATAATAATAATAAGAGTACATGACCATACAGTCAAGAATGAACAAAGAGAATACAACGCCTACATAGGCGGGGGCTAGCTCCATCGGAATGGGCAGCAATCTCTCAAAATAAAAACCCAAAAGAAAGAAATAAGACTCAAAAACCCGATGGATCCTAACTGACTACCCAGCTCACATGCCAATGCAGCGAAGCATCCCTGTCATCGCGCAGGACTGTCCCTAGCCCTCACTCTAGCCAAAAATCCCGTACCTGAAAATACCTGGATCCCACATCCACCGTGGAAACGTGAGTAATTTTATAAATTACTCAGTACGGATTTAGATCCAAACCTTAAGATTTAATCTTCTTTCCTAGACGGACCCAAAAACCGAAATCGATGTTTGAAATGCAATATAACATTGATGAGTAAATATAATAATATTATTATGCACATTGACCTACATGATATGATATGATATGGTAAAGAAACCCGAAATAGAAAATTTCGTGGAAATAATAATATAATATAAAGTATAAGATACGAGAGTCAAACACCCGTAATAAATACCCGCATTGTAAATTTACCGGACTCATCCCGAGCGGGCACTACCAGGGCCCAACTTACTAACTCGGGCCTTGCCTGCTTAAGCGGCACTACCAGGGCCCAACTTACTAACTTAGGACTTTATGTTTGTGCAGCGACAACGCCGTACAAACGACAATTCGGGCTCCCGGGGCGATAACGCCCTAGGAGAGTGAACGGCTAATAAAGCACGTACTACAGTCCTTTCGAACGGTAATTCACCTTTCAAAATATAAACAAATGGATATAATATGTCTTCAGTTGCCATATCGTAAAAAGGAGATAACTACCCGTGAATTAACAAAATGAACACAAATGGGAGCCTACACTGGACCAACCAAGGGTCAGAGGACCGCATCCCGTAAAAGTATCAAAGCAAAATATAAACAAATGGGAGCCTACACTGTACCCACTAAGGTCAGCGGACCGCATTCCGACTTTCTCTGTACCAACTAAGGGCCAAAGGAGAAAGCCCTTCGGACAATACTAGAATCCTAAATAAGCCGGATAAATATAATAATATAGTATCACGAACTAGATTCCAGTCTCGGATATGGCCGCCCACACTAAACACTGAAGTACACGGTATCCTAAAACGCTCAAATTTGGATTAAAAATTTAATCATATTAAGAATAATAAAAATATAATATTGATCAAAGAAAAACACTCCGACACAGCCGAACCCGCCAAATGACGTGATCGGTGGATAATCCGACAGTACGTACGCGTATACATATATACTGAGGCCAGGTGGGTCCCACGGCCTATGGGTCACCGTACGTAACACAACGGTCCTGGTTATGCAAGGCAACTTAGACTGGGAATTACCCGGTCCGCCTCTCAGCACTCCCATGCATTTAATGCATGATTACTACCTAACTTAATTAATACTTAGTAATAGTAATAATATTTTCCTAATAAATATAATCTACAACTTGAATTATTTAATTCTATCTGATCCTAACTCGGGACTATTTTCCGAATCCTACTCCTATCCTGTCTACGTGCAGTATGACATGATATGACATGTGAATGCGGGTATATCTCAAATATCTTTGGTCAATTCTGGGATGCATATATGACAGTCGATTTAGTCTCTACAAATTTTTGGTCGAAGATACCGCAATTCGATTTATTTTAAACACGACTTTATTTGCGGTTTGGGTTCCTATTTTCGAAGAAAGAAAAGTAAATCCCAGAAACCGTACACGGGAGTCTTTGGTGAGGATCGCGGAGTCGCTCTACTCGGAGGTAGAACACCGCCCGGGTCGGTGTCCGCGTACGTCGGGTCGGGAATGACCTCGTACTCGCGAGGGGATCCGAGTCGATCGTATCACCTAATTAATTTAAATTAGATGGTTATTAGTTTTACTTGATTTACTAATTAGTAATAGGATTAGATTGATAATTTAATTAAACGTTTGTTCGGGTTTTATCGTCTCTTCTTGAAATTTCGGCGGCGTTTCTGCGCATACATGCGCGCGTCGGAAATTTCATTGCCCGCTTATAGATCCGTTAAATTGTGTTTATCATTCTCGATCGTTCTTATACGTTCATTCTCTATTTTAAATTCGAGTTCATTGATTTAAATCTTTAAATCAATTAATTTTAAAATAGAGAAATTGATTTATATATAATATTATTTTTAATATATTTAGAATTATTCTTATTAATTTAAAATAGAGAAATTGATTAATATATAATATATAATATATGTAATATTTTATTCTAGTATTCTTTTGCTTATTCAAAAATGAAAGATTTAATTAATATATATTGTTATTTTATATATATCTATTCTTTATTTCTAATATTCTTTTAAATCTAAAAATAGAGAAATTGATTAATATATATATATATATATATACTCGTATATATATTCATTATATCCTAATTATCTTTTCTTATTAATTTTACTTTTATTATTATGTATATGTATATAAATACTTAACCTTATATTTAAATAAATTAGCAAAAATAGTTTAAAATAAATTAAAAAGGAAAACTTAAAAGAAAAATTAAAAATAAGAAGAAGTAAATAAATTAAGAAAATTATTATCATTTTATTACTGTGTTGGTGTTTTAATGTTCGGGATCATACGCTGACTACCAAATTGTTGGTGCCAATGCACCGATATCCCGAATCGGGGGCAGTCAGGGAATTTAATCATTTCCCGATTATTAAAGTTTACGTTAATATCCATGGATACCGCCTGACCTTTCGGGGCGGCTTCCAATTAATTAGTCACATTTTTAATTTACTTACTTTTATTATCTTGAGACTTTTATAATTATTGGGCCTTATTTAAGTATTTCTAATTCCTAATTAATGTTTTAAGTTCATTAATTTAAATTTGTCGGCCCAATAAAAATCTAGTTATTTTAAATCCTGATTATTACATTTGGGGTCGATTTCCCATTACTCGTAAGGCCTTCCTTTAATCCAAGGGTCCATTTATCTAAATTTTCCTACTTAATCCAATAGCCCAATTAACATAATACCCTCTCGAGGCAATAGACAAGTCAGAGCAACAGTCAAAATCGAGCAACTGGGCCACAAGTTTACAGCTAGGCGACAGAGTAGAAAACAAGCAAAAGAATCAAGATAGACAACAATCACAGTGCAACAAGCACTATGACAAAGAACAGAGGCATCAAGTCTAAATCCCGAAACCACCCATACCGAGAATGGTACCAAGATATCGAGAGAGGAACATGCAAAGATAACCAACAATCAAGACAACATAACACTCACCATAAATCAAACAAGCAAACCGGCAAAAACCCATACCAAAGAAACATTAAAGGGACAACCATCAAGCAGGGGACACAAGAAGGAGGTGCACCGTCACGGACATAGCAACATGACAACAACAACAACAACAACAAGGTGATTTACATAGGCAACCAAAGCACCCATGGTAGCATTTGAAAGTGGCGGCAAGAACCGACCCAACAAAGCGGATACAAGCAAAACTAGTAAACCACTAAGCATTCAAGATACCGTAAAAGAACCCAACAAGGCGGCGGGAGGGGTAGCCTCGCATCATCGGTACCAGTCAGTACCGATGTACCAAGGCCCACTGCATAACAGATAACCCCATGACCATATTAGAGAAAAAATCCCAATCCAGCACAGTTTTAACCCTAACCCAACATCCGAAATTTTTTTTTTTTTTTTTTTTTTTTTTTTTTTTTTTTTTTTTTTTTAGTGTACCAGTATCAGAGAAAAAAAGGGACAACAGTACCAGAAAGAGGCATAGGGCTATGCCAGATAGCAACAACCACTCAAGCAAGCCGACCAACAAGAATCAAACAACACCCAACAATAAGGCAATCCAACGAGCAAACATTTCAACCAGCAAAGAAAATATCAAGATTCTAGGGTTTTTACCAGAAAAGGCCAGAGGCAACAGTGGCACCAAAGAGAGGCAAAAGGGACAGCACTAGCACAACTCATTAAGCAAACAACATACAACCACAAAAGATAGTCGGGCTAAGGTTTACCAGTAAAGAAAATCAAGCCAGCAGCAGAGGGCGAATAGGCACAAAACAGCTAGGGTAAGAGTCGGCCCAACAGGACTCCCGGCCACCACCTCCTCCCCCGATCTCAAGAAACTGCTCTAAATGAGTTAGCTTTTCTAGCTTGTTTAAGAAAAAGGGAAAGAATCTCAAAGCACGAGAGAAACGGCGAGGGGGGAGGCGCATGCACGGGCTTATATAGAGGGAAAAGGGTAAGCAAGCGTCACGGGAGGTGTCGAGGAGAGTGGAAGGTAAGTCAGCGAGGACGGACTCGCCAGAGGTTAGGTGGGCTTGCCAGAGCGCTAAGTCGCGCGATAGCAGGGACAAGTGGGGGTAGGGGTCAGTCGCTACAGAGAGGTGCAACGGGGAGGTGACAGGGGCGACGGGAAGGGAGAGACCCTCACCCGAGAGAGAGAGACGATTCGATGGGTGGTAAGAGTGACAAAGAGAGAGAATAGGCGGCGGCGCCCAGAGAGAAACAGAGCGAGAAAAACAAAGAAGAAGGGAGAATGACGGAAATGAAGAGACAGCGGGGAAAAGGGTGAGAACCGATGAGTGAGAGAGAGGTGAGAGCAATAAATGAGAGTCAGGGCCATAAATGCGGCATTAAATGAGAGGGAGGGAGAGGAGAGAGGAATGGGCTTTTGGGATCCTCGTGGCGTATTTTGTGGCATTTGGTGTAGTCCAGTGAATTTATTGATACATTATTCTATTTCATTTCAAATCTAAATGTGTTTGATTTATTATTTGTTTCAATCCTAGATTTACTTTTATATTATTTGGATTGAGAATTTCATTTAGTAAATTCATGTAAACCGTCAATTAAATATACATATATCCGTATCATTATTATTTTATTAGCTTTATTAATTCATTTTGTTAATAGATTTAATTACTTTAAATGTCGAATTTATTGGTATTATTATTATTATTACATATATGTTTATATGCACCATTTTATATTTCGAGTTTATTACACTTACTAATAAATGTTAAATCCTTTTATTCATTATCTTGATTAACGTATTTCTTATTCATGGTTTGACAGTATCTAAGAGGCGCATTCAAAATAAAAATAAAACCAACGGATTTTGGGGATATGTGTATAGGGATTATAATAATTTTCCAATTAGTAAGTATGACCACCTCCAAATTACCGACAACTATGCGATGAAATTTGTGTTGGGTTTTTGGAATGTCCAAATCCCGTTAATGCTCAAGCTTCGGAAAGACCGTAGAACAAAAATTTTACTTCTACTTAAGTTAGGGATTAAAGTATGTCGGATAATTACTGAGAGATACAAACATTTAATCTTTTACAAAAGACGGTAAAATATTATTTTACTTCTAACTTAAGTTTAGGATTAAAGTGGTATGTCGGATGATTACTAAGAGATACACACCTCTTTAAACCTTTATTGATCTACACCATGATTGATTTCTAAGATGTTATACCTCGCTTCCAAATTTCAATTGAAATGAAAATCGGCTTGTCTCGGAGCACCAAACGTCTGATGCCTCTGTAGGTTATCCACCAGGACTGACCAGAGAGCGGCTTATTTCTTTTGCCAGAAATACCGTAAACCGCGGTTTCTCACAAAAACACTATTCATCGAGAAAAAGACGAAATAGTACTATTCATGACTTGCAGTTATTCTATTTCACAAATGTGCAGAAATACCGTAACTTTCGTAAAAATACTATTCATTGATCCCATGAATTCTGAAACAACCGTATACCGAGAGAGAGAAAGTAGAACTGATTTGGTGTAGCTTTCTCTCTCACCCCACCCCTCTATTTATAGAAAATATGAGATTGACAAATTACCAAAATACCCTCCGATTAACTCCTATACGGTGTGACCCGACAGGATCCGTGTTATATTGGTAAATAGAGTTAAAATTGTTTTAACTTCTATAATCATAGGAGGCATCTGGCGAATGCACTATAACCATCCAATTACACAGATGATGATGTACTGTACAATATCATGATCCAATAAATTATTTACTTGTATTTAATTCTTTTGTCTCATAGCTATCAGATCAGTTTCAAGGTAGGTATGTGTCATCCTTGCAAATTTATTTTTTTCTTAATCCTGAGTAATTATCAAATATAATTACTCTTATAATTATACTACTAGTAGATAAGCTTACTCTATCAAGGGGTCCAGTGATGCTATAACTCGTATAGAAATACGAGGGACAATAGTACTTTTGGCAAACCATCTCTTCCTCCGCATAAGTTATGTATACCGAAGAGCTATTTTTATAGCCACATTTTACGGATAACGTTTGGTAGAAATCACACACATACATATCTTATGTAGGAAAGATGAATACCTCATACTTTAAAATTTAATAGTGAATGAAAACATTAATGACACAAACACAATTCCATTTAATGTTTCATTCGGGGTCTATCAAATACGATGTTCCTAGAATATCTATCTATGTGATTAAAATGACAATTTTTTGTCTATGGTCTGTAAAACTTGACCATCATTTAATCTACATACTAACCTGATAACAGTTAATTAGTGTTCCTGCTAATTATCTTGGCTAGTGACTTTTAAGAGTATATTCTATATTATGAAGTTTCGACTCGGAATGATTCATAAATTCAATAATACTCAAGGAAACAAAATATCGTTTAAATATCCAATTCATGAACAAAGTTTTATATAATAAATTTATCGTATTATTGACTTCAAGATTATTACAAACTAACAATTTGCTACTCTTCCAATTCATGAGCAAGACTCTGCTCTCTAGGATCCAACGGCGGGAGTCAATTTTATCTTCATCGAGATTCACGCAGTTGCTCTTTGGTGTTTTTTAACCATCTGATTTGAAAAGCAAATTTCTGCTCACGCCCCAAAAACAGCAGGTTCTCTTCAGGATTCAATGGCGGGAGTTACTTTTATCTTCATCGAGATTCACGCAGTTGCTTTTAAATGTGAATATTTTCATGCATGCGGAAAAACACTGTATATGTGGATTTACATATGGATAATATGTGCGGTCTTATAGTATTTTTTTATGTATAATAAAATGAGTTAAACCCTACTTCAATCACAAAAGCGCGTCTGGTGTGGTGGTCAAAGCACGTTCCGCACTCCTCCGAGGGCTTGGGTTTGATATTATTCAGATCTTCTGTGGCAGAAAAAGGTGTGGCATGTCTGCATGGGCCCAATATATGAGTTAATCCGTATGGCTTGATCTACATGATATTTTCAGCGCGATCCATGAACCGGCCACCTTTAAAAACACTGATTCTTTAATGCTTTTTAACCATCTGATTTGAAAGTAAATTTCTGTTCACGCCCCAAAAACAGCAGATTCTCTTCTGACAACCATACATAGCCTTTCGAATCAATTTGACACCTCCGGAATGTTTTTCATCGACGTTGGTAGTGGAAAAAACCAATTCTTAATGCTCAATCGATCCGAATTGAAGTATGAAAAATAGTGCTTCACCATTAAAAAAAATAAAATTATGGGATTTTTTATTTTGCTTCCAACACCACTTTTACACCACAACAACATTTTTCATCAATAATGGCTGAAGTTTGATAATGTAAAATCTAATGCCCATCTGAGGAGCAATAAGTAGGAAAAAACATTTATCTTTATTTTTTGGAAGAGAAATAACTAGGCGAGAAATGGATATAATAATTTAGTTCTTTTGAAAGCTTTGTGATTAATTCGACATTTTTTTCATGTGCTTTTAAAACACAATGAACCTATAAGTATATTTTTATTGTTAAGATTTTTAATAAATTTATATAAATTGATTGTCAAAATTATTAAAAAAAAAGTTTGTTAAGAGGTCCCACCCTTTTTATTGTTAGACTAATAGTGTAGTCTAGTTTCTGGAAAGAATGACCTTAAATATATAGACAAATTGTTTTCATTCACCTTTTATCATTTGAAATCAGGAGCTAAATTTTTAGGGTTGTCAATGGACAAGATAGAGTAAGGTAACGAAAAATTTTTTTATTCATACCTTTACGCGATAAATTAATATTTTTTTCTTATCCATACATTTATTCGATAAGTAAACGAAAAAAATTATCCATACCCATATCCAATAATTTTAAAAAAAAAAAATATTATTCATATCCTTCTTATCGGGTACGAGACGGGTCGGATAAACAACCAAATTGTAATATAATTAGTAATGAAAAAAATTATAATATAATTAATAATGAAATAAATTATAATATAATAGCAATGAAATAGATAATGGGTAAGAAATAGCTCTTATTTGTACCCTCACCCGATAAGTTAACCAAATTTATTTCTTATCAATACCCATACTCGATAACTTAATGAAAATAAAATCTTATTCATACCCGTTTTATCGGATACGATACGGATCGGATAAACGGACAAAAAATGTCACACACACACACACAGTTCGCTTCTATCTAAACTCGGAAACTCAGTACTCTTTCAAGTATGAATTTGAATGAAAATAGTCTTTCTTTTAAGCCATTTCCTGTTAACATGATTGTGTTCTTATTATGACAGACAAATGACGTGCAAGCATAAAAAAATAAAACAATTACACACTAAGTAAAATTAAGATAAATATTATACTTTACAAAGCAAACAAATTATTTAGTAAATGTTTGTCTTCGCGGTAATTCCTCAAGTCTATGTCAATCAAATGATCAAATCACATATCTCAAATTCTCGGCCAGAGGTTGGCCCAATAAGGAATATGACAAGAGCTTAAAGTACTCTTGCAATTTAGTTAGTCTTTGTTAGTTGGGCCTTATGTTAGTCTATCTCCCGTCTTTTTCTTTTGTGATATATTTTAGGCGAAATTAGATGTATATTCATCAAATATATCGGACAAACTTAGCCTTTATTTCCTCTATCTCTTTAATCTCTCTATCAAGAAAACACAGTTCGAAATTCTACTTGATCATCTAATATCCAGATTTTCTTTATGCTTCTCCTCGTCCTATTCACAAGAACTGAACAAATCGAGAAATTGAACAGAAAAAATTTGAAACAGAATGGCGAAGAAATTGAGCCGGGTTATTGAAGTTGCTGATATACTAGTTATCTGTTTCTGTTGTGAAATTTAACAATAATATAATTATTAAGTAATTTACAGGGACACATCTAAATTTTAACAATAATATATATAATTAGATGGGTAAATATCTAAATTACAAATTTTCATAAGAAATATCTAAACAGGTGAAATTTCTTAAAACAGATAATTTGGCCTATTTTGATGTGCATCGATTTAGACAAATAATGCGATGCAATTGATCGTTTCTCAAAACTTTGAACTTCACGGGGAACAGATTAATCAAACAGATGGTGCATCAAAATTGAATTAAATTCATGCATGAGTTAATTTTAAAATTACTAATTGCGTTCATGTCATCGAAATAGGAATAAATGAATTTCTAATAAATTTCTTTAACATTTTGTGAAAAAATCACACGAACTAGTTTTTAATTACGAATGCGGTCATGAGATTATGCACGTTTTTTCGGTTATTTTAGTAATCAATTAAAGGTAAGTTTTTACTTTGTTGATCTATATACAACAACAAATTTCAAACTCATTAACTAGCATAATTAAGGAAGGGGGTCATGTAAATCATATATTGCCAAGCATAATTTGCGCACATCCAGAAAATGAATCAATCATAAACTAATTCAACCAATGATTTAATTTATTGAGCGTACAAAACATTGGATGCTCCTGGTTGGGATTTTACAACTAGACATACATGATCTGCGACTAGCTACACTTAATTAATTAATTATAACCTTATACAAATGAAATGACAACATAGCATGCACATTTTGCGCGCTCAGGTAAATTATCAATCAGCATACGCAAGTTTGCATGCAAACCCTAGCTAGCTTGCTAATGAAGGTCAACTGACTTGCGTGCAAACCCTAAAAAATAGTATGGCGGGCATACCACAATATAAGCACGCCCCAGCCAAACTCAAGTTGAATAATTAACTTAAAAAATGATATTAGCTCTTACTAAATTGATGAAATACCCAAAAATGACACCATTACTGGTGTTAATATTAGGAATAAAATATAAAATATACAACGCATGAAGGGGTGAGAATAGGGATGTCGACTCTCAACCAATCAATGCTCCTAGGCCATGTGTGCTCCGCATTTATAAGAAATTTGTGAAAGCACATGAAATACCCTAGCTAGTAGAAATTCTGAGAGTTTGTAAAGGTTTGTCCGAAAGACCATCCATAAGGGGCTACGTTAGTGAAAGTAAGTGTTCTCCAGTCGGTGTCAGTTATTTGGAATGAGAGAGGCTGCCTGTCAAGGTTTGCATTTGACTGCCAGTTCGCCCCCCAGTTTCGATTCATTGACTGCCAACCCGTATTGGATCCCTTGATCTTTATTGAACTGATTGATCCAGCACCGCCGACGTTCCGCACAAGAACGAGGTTGAACCAGGTGTGGCCGTTTATCGTGAACCTTATCCCACCTCTCTTCACACATGAAACCCTGCATGCAACACACACGATGTCCAAAATTAGCGGAAATGTACATACTGATATAACAAATGAAAGTAAATTAATATGGCGTTTTAGTTTTTCAAATGGGGAAAAGGAGCCGTATGTACCTCTGGTACCACACTGGTACAATCCCGGCACGATAGACAGCTATTTGTTGAAAAGCAGGCTGAGCCATATCAAAATGCTTACGAGGCGGGTTGCACCACCCACCGTTGTTGCTCGATAAAGCCCAGTTTGGTGGACAAAAGTTGGTGGCTGTGACAGTGACTGAACGCCCTGCTAAGCACCACTGGCTGGTTTTGTAGTCACAAGTGATCTTAAAGCATTGTCCACAGGATGCACCATTGTTGAAAAGTGATGTGCTGAGTGCCACCGTGTTTGTTCCGTATCCAAATGTGTATAGATTACCGTAGCCGCATGCACCACCTATATGTAACAAATGATTAGATTATAACTCAACTGATACATTGCATTTTGAGTGAATGTGTGATTAGTTAGATCAGAAGCTAGCTTATGGAGTAATTAAGCTTTTACCCATAGTCCCGGAGGCATCAGCCCCACCATAGAATGTTGCATGGGCATAGTACGATGTGGAATCAAAACCATCAACTAGCGTGTGCATACAGAAGACTGCTAGTATAACAAGAGGCTTGAAGAATTTAGACATCTTGACTGAAATATGTAGAGGAGAAACTCGATGAACTTGGCGAAGAATAACTTGATCAGAGAGGGAAAATCGACCAAGGAGTGAGCAGAAGGCAAGGTTTGGAAGTCAACTAGAGATGAATATGAAGTTAGCTTCATGCTAGGGTTTATATAAGATTACAATGTGAGGCAAATGACTTTAGCAAGTGAGATCTAAAATGTACGACGTGAGCACATGTACAAAGTACAAACTGCAACTATCTGTGAGAAGCTTAAGATGCGAAATATATAAATAATTTAATTTCGTATATGTAATAATTGCATTTCCAAATACATTTAATGCCATGTGAGATTCTCTGCCGCCGACTCTTCTCTTTATATTTCTGGTGATTTATTAGCTATCACAAGGGAGCGTTTTGGAAATAGATTGTATATATTTGTGCTCTCATTAATTAGTCTTAATTAACAGTTATAGCTTTTCTTTTGAACACATCAAAGGCACAATACTAGGTGTTTTTAGTTTAAAGATAAAAAAGGAAACATACTCTAATTAGAATTTGCCAGAAACAGAGAAAAAACATGACAAAATTATTATAGCAATATTGATTATATCCTGGATTGGTCCATTCGACGGATAAAAATCAGAACAGGGATTAGCTAACTTTGAAGGGGGAAATTAGAACAGGGATTAGCCAACTTTGAAGGGGCTTTAGAAAATTGCACCTTGCAGAATTGACCAAGATTTATCAAGGGATTAACTAAGAAAGAGTATCACATGATATCACGTTCTCTCTAATCTTACTATCACCTGCATGCAATAGCACAGTCCCAAAAATCATGCCTAAATTTAAGATCTCAAGAAAGACATTTCTCCATTTGAAACAGCAATGGATATATGACAAATCTATCTCTCTCCTCACAGTATCAGGCTTTTGAGCAACTCAATTCTTGTCTGGACTCTGGAGCGGAGAAGAGTACATAACTTTTGGTTTTGGGCTGTACATGTTCGTACAATTCAAAAATCTGGGCTAGAGCTTATTTTAATAAACCAATTTGTCAGCGATTGGTAGCTAATGCATAAATTAGCACTGTTATTACCATTACTTGTTTCCTACGTACATTATTCATGAACGGAAGATATATTCCCTCAAGTTATTAATCGTTATTTTGTCCAATTAATCGGATTTTTTAGATTTGGACCTTTTGTTTTTTTTAATACACAAATGTTAATAGTTAGGTGGGGATCCTTGACAAAATCTTAACAATAAACTTAATATAAATTCATAGAAAAACTTAAAAATGAAAAAAAAAACTTAACAAACATATTTTTAAGCTTATGGATTTATTGTGTTTCAAATTTAGTGCAATTTGAATGTAATTTGATATTCTATCATGCACCATTAAATTTAAACCGTTAAAATTATTATGTAATTTTGATGACATTCAATGAAATATCAAATGACGGTTAAATTATACATTTTGAAACATAACCAATTCATAAACTTAAGAATACGTTTGTAAAGCCTGTTTCATTTTTAAGATTTTTCTATAAATTTATATTAAGTTAGTTGTCAAATTTCTCAAATTATTAAGTAGGAAATAATGAAAAAACGATGTGGTTTCTCTTTAAATCTATATATTTTTTAAAGAATTTACGTTGCAAAAAAAATCAAACAACTTTAAAGGGAAAAGAAGGAAAACTCTACAGATATCCAATTAAGAGAGATGTATTATTATACATATGAGTTGTGCTTAAAAATACACCTTCAAGTTACATGGTCATAAAAAATTAACTGTCAAAGTGTTTTTTTTAATTAGTAAAAAATAATAGAATAATTGCACCTCATGACCTGTTATATGAAGCAAATATAGTCATCTAGAATGCAGAGTACGTACCTTCTAAATATAGTATATGTGATGGTTTAAACATTTACACGGTACAATTGACCGACCGACTAACCAGTAAATAATATTCTAAAAAACATTTTAAAAGAGAAATATAATAACTCATCCAAATCATTAATCTTAATTAAGCATTTAAAAAAATAAAGTTCAAATTGAATAACCAATTTCTAGTTAAGTGGCAAATAAACAATGCTTTAGTAATTCGAAATCCTTTATGAAATTCAAAGTTTGATGACTTCATCCTCATTTTGTCTCAAAGTGCAAAATTGCATCGACACATATCTGTAATATATAGTTTGTGCATATTTTCAATGATGAAATTTCGAGTCTCAGATCTCCTCCTTTTTTCTCATTAAAAAAAACTTTATAAGATTAAAAAAAAACGTTTTTGGATCTTTTTTTCATTAAACGATCTTGACAATGGAAAATGATTAAAATGTTCCTTCTGTAATTAATGAGTTTAAACATGTAGTATAAGTAATAAATTATACAATTTCTTCAAATCACTAAGAATTTGGAGGGATCCAAAACAAATGGGCGGAAAAACATTAATGGTCGTATACTTAAAATTGCAAAGTCTATTTCTGAATATGCTAATCAAGTGTTGTTCTCTTACTGAAGGGAAAAAAATCTTGTTAGCTTTATCATATCTTAAGTCGCCATTTTTTATTTTTCTTTTTTTTGTTGTTGTAATATTTTAGTAAATATCGGAGTCTGTTATTTTATGATAAGCAATAAATAATATAAAAATTGAAGAACTACTTAGAAAATATTATTGAAAATGTATATATAAAGCAATATAAAATGATAAATATAACCCTATAGTAAAGAACTGTCTAGATTAAGATACAATTAAAAATGTTAAACCATTAAACAGACATCTTGTTAACGTGCTGTTAAATGTTTTCTAAATTTTGAGTTAATAAAAAGAATAGACTCATCGTTGTTATTATTGTCTACAAATTGATGAATAACTTTTTACTAAAGTTATTAGTATGATAGTATCTCTTGTCAGGCCGCCATGGTTTTACATTTTAAAGAGTCTACTTTGTCAAAGGTAGTTGGAATAACGTGGGAGAGCAGGAGACTACACCGATTTTTTAATATATTAATTTGATAAATTTTATTATTAATATTAATAATATAAAATTTAAATTTTAATAGTAAAAATAATAATACGCCAATTCGTGCGGTGTGGAAAAACACATCACTCTTATTGATATTTTTTTTTTACTTTTAAAAAAATAAAAACATATGTGCCAATAGGAGCAGTGCGCTCTCATTGGACTTGCTATAGTACCTATGAATTCAAACCTTTCATACCTCAATGCAAATCATTTTAAAAAAAATACTATTGTTTTAAATGTGTTAATGGGAGTGACTTTTATCACCATCGTCAGTGATGAGCTATTATTTTTAATATTAAAATTTAATTTATTTAATTATTATGAATAATAATAATACTTATAATATTATTAGATTAAAAAATCAATGAGGAGACTATCTCGAGGCATTGGAACATTGTCCTTAAAAAATAAGCTCCAACGCAAATTGGAGAGTAGAGTATGAAATTGTGCATATATATTTTTTTAATGAGTGGGGATCCATTGATAATGGGTTATTTTGATAATTTTGACAATGAATTTCTAAATAAATATAAAATAAATTTAAAAAAAATTATAAATGTATTTTTCTATCTTTTAGATTGATAGTCATTCAAATTTTATTATCATTTGATAGTCCATCAAATACCGTTAAATTAAAACCGTTGCAAAATATATGAAAATTTGATGGTCTTTGATGAACTATCAAACGATAATGAAATTATATGAAATTTGAATGACTATCAATCTAAAGGTAGAAAAACATATTTAAACTTTTTTCCATTTTTTTTTTTTTTATATTTATTTAGAATTCATTATCAAAATTATCAAAATAACTCATTGTCAACCGATCCCTTCTCTTTCTTAATTATCCTACAAAATGTAATTGCTAAATTCAGACTTCAACTTGAGTTCTTATTTTATAGAATCAACTTGAGTGAAATTTAGTTATTTGGAATGCGTTCTGAACGTGTTCTATCCAATCATAAATTTGAATTGCATGTGCCTCTAAATCTTAACCGCGCATCAAAATCAGATAAACGGATTAAATCAATTGGGCGTTTGACATCACTTCGCTCCCTTCCCATCCCCTCCATTCGCGTCTTCTAATCTTCGGGGCTTTTCTTGATGTCTCCTGCAGAGGCGGAGCTCTGCAGTTTTTTTTATAATAATTATTTAAATAATTCTAATTTTAATAATAAGAGTGATAAAAATAAAATTTTAAGAATATAAATAGTAACGCACTATTACTAGTGGGGCTATGTAAACGCACCAGTTTCACTGGCGCGTTTGGGCAAAGATGTCACTGGGAATGGTATCTTTTAATTTTTTTTTTTTAACAAAGAGTGGAATAGAGTGGACTTAGCCATACGCTAGTGGGAAAAACGTCACTCTCATTGGCTTCTTTTAGTTTTTTTTTAAATAACTGAAAAGTAAAATAAAAAAGGAAAGGCGTCACTGCCGGTAACGTCTTTGCAAAACGTCACTGTCGGTGACGTCTTTGCAAAGTGTCACTGGCGGTGGCGCCGTTGTCATTTATATTCTTAAAATTTTGATTTTATCACTCTTATTATTAAAATTAGGATTATTTGAATAATTATAATCATAAATCGTTGTGAGTTATGTGCAGACCATTCTGAATGTCGTTCTCTTTATTCATCCAAAATTATATAAACTAAAGTTGTAACTCGGGTTTTGTCTAAATAATATAATCCTGAAATAAATATCTAATAATATAAAATTTTAAATATATTTAATAATTTTTCACATTAAAAAAATTTAAATGTTTTTAAGTGCTAAATAATAATGATAGTTATAATAATAAATAATATAATTAAACACATAAATTATTGTACAATTTTTAAGTTTATACTATTATACATTAGTCCATAAATTAATCTACATTTTAAAATTGATATACTAAAATATATTTATATTCATTTTTTTTAAATAATGTCATCTTAAGTTTTCCTTATGGTCAAACTTAATAGAATATTTTGCTACTCATTTGAAAATTTTCACATATTTTGAAGTCTTTCAAGTGAAATATTAATTAATAATCAAGATGCAGATACAAACTTGTACAACTTTTTATCAAAATATCAATATATTTTTACTATATTTTCTTAGAAAATTGAATAAATAAATGCAAGCGTTTTTAATTTAATTAATAAAATGAATCCTACAACAAACCTTTTTATTTTCCATGAAGCTAAATTCATCCTAATATAAATGAAAGTACGAAGCTAAATTCATCCTAATACAAACTTCTACTTCCATTTAGAATTTGAAGTGGGCAGAGATATGAAGCTCGAGGCCTTTGAAGCGTGAGGAATTGGGGGAGATTGTCGAGGGAGAAGATTAGAAGCTTTGAAATCTTCTCAATTATCTCTATTTTTATTAAACATATAAATGCTTTAATTTTGTAACGGTCGGATTGATTGAAAAATTTTAATTAATTTTTAGATAGAACATGAATTGTCAGATATATCAAGATTTTTTTATGATGTTAAAATTGTAATGAAGATGTTGAAATCTTTGTTAAATTTATAATGATCTACTACATTAAAAATTATACAATTGATGATATATATTTTCTAAAAATATTATTTTACTGAAGAATTTATTAAATTTAAAATTTAATTATATATTTTTTAAAAAGTTATGATAACTTGTCTACTTTACAACTTTCCTCCATTCCAGACTTACCACTCTGAAAGCTAGCCTTGCTTTTTCAATAAATACCTACGCTTAATACGTCATAAAAATAATTAATTAATTTTATTTTTTTATTTTTTATCATATTTTATATTATAATAGAATAATATTTTTTAAATTTTGATGTAAAAAAATTAGATATAGAAATTATCTGTAGAAAAATACATACAATATACTAGTTAATCCATTATATTTATTAATTGTGACAAAGCCTCGTAGAAATAAATATAATCCAATTATAGCGCCGTCCAAATTCTTAGTGATCTGAAGAAATTTGTGAAATCTCTTGTAATCTATGCTAACCATGTATTTCATATAACCTGCCGAACATGAATCGGGTACGTATCGGGTGTGGGTACGCGCTTAGTACGGTACCGGTACATATCAAGTACGTCACGTACCGTATCCGATTATTTTAATCAATTTGACTAGTCAGTTCGGTCAATAGTACACATGGATACGATAAAATATGGTCCTAATTTAGTCCTAATACGTTTATAGTTCGTTTCTACGATACGACTTCATCAGTGAAGATTAAAAATTAAAAGTTCAAAATCCTAATCATTTCTTCCCCTCTCACTTTCATATTCTCTTCCCTATCATTTCACCTCTTCACTTCCTTAGTTTCCACACGACACCTTAAATCCTCCTCCGTTAACCCCTACGCAAGAATTTTCCTCTTCACGCTCTCTACATCAACCCCTTCGTTCTAATGACTCTAACTTAGTCCCTCTGCGTTAGTGACTTCACTACATATTTCATAATTAAAGGTTTGTCCCTCGATTTTATTTCAGTATTGAGTAATTAAAAATTAAGTCCTAGTTAATTAAAAATTGAAGTTGAAGTGGCGACAGTACATGGATGCATATTAAAAAGTAAAAAAATAATAAAGTTCTGTTTTTTGCTTTGCAAGCAAAATTGCTCCAGTCTAGTCTCATTTGTTTATTTTGTTATTCATTAAGGGTCTGTTTGGTAAATCAAGGAATAGTTTTAGAAGAGTGGTAATTTTAGAAGAGCGATAGAATAGTGTTTTTTTGGAAGAGTGGTATTTTGATATTGTAAAATATATTTTGATTATAACTCCCATTAGTTAAAATATGAATAATTATGATACTAATAATGATGATAATAATAATAATAATAGTAGTGAAATAATAATCATAATAGTAAGAAAATAATAATAATAAAGTAATAAAAAATAATCATAATAAATAATAATATTATAATAGTAATATAATAAAATATAAACATAATCATAATATAGTAATATAATAATAAAAAATTATAATTACAATCATAATTATAATAATATAATAATAATAAATAATCATAATATAATCATAATATAATAATCATAATCATAATCATGATAATAATAATTATAGTCATAATCATAATCATAATCATAATCATAATCATAATCATAATCATAATAATATAATAATAAAAATAATTATAAATAATTATAATTATAATAATATAGTAATAAATTAATCACAACTATAATCAACATATAATAATATAATACAACATAATAAAATAATAATAAAGTAATAAAAATAGTATTAGTATATTATTATCAACTAATTAGTATTAGTATATTATTATACTATTACTCGTACTACCAATTAATTAGTATTAGTATCATATCTTGATTTTTAAAGAGAATGATAATGTTGCCAAGTATAGAAAATGATTAACTGTGAGAAGTTATCTCAATTAGTCAAAGTCAATCCGGAGTTTAGGCGGCTGCTCCCACAGATTTTGTCTGTAAAGTACTAAAGTCAAATAACTCCCCTTAAATTAATTAAAGCAATTGTTATTAACTGACTTGTCAGCAATTAACAGTTATTTAGATAATCTAAGGTCGCTGTCTTCAATTTTATTGGCACGATTTTGTTGACAATCTAAGCCACCAATGAAACGTGAAAAATATATATAACAGAGACAATGAAACGAGGTACACAGAGGAAAGTACGTACTGGCACTGCTACGGAACTCCCTTCTTTGTTACTTGTAGTTCACTTTTGGAGGACAAATTAATGTTGAGAAGTAGCATGGCACTAATATTATGACTGTTTTGTTCTCCGACTTGGGAGTGGAATGAATCATTTATGCATGAAGCACTTGAGATTTTGATATTTAGGTTGTAGACAGATGGATTTGATTTTTTGTTCATGATTTATATCAAATTCTCAATCAACTGAGTCCACAAAAACTTGCAGTGCAGAGGTATTGCGGAAATTTTTGAGACAAAAGAACAATATGGTAAATATTTAGGGGAATATACTTTCCGCTGCGATAATTATATTTTTCTCTCTAGTATTGCTATACATAAAAAAATTGTATATTGGAGTATTGCTCCAACAAAGAATACGTATATTAACTTGTTGGAATAATGATGATAATTATTCAATGCGCATTCCTCACACTTTGTGTTTCTCATTTATCTATATTTTAAAAATAAATAAATAAAACTAGCGAGCCCAAAATGTGTTTAATTAATTATAAATTGAAGATCTAGTTAGCAGATTAAAGGAATCATGATTGTTGTCTCTAATGACAACTATATAGAAGTGCTTTATAGGGGCATGTCTCCGTAATTACATGTTAGCATTGACTAGTTGAACCAATTGGAGGTAACTAGCATGGTAATAAAATTCACGAATAATTTATTTTTTATCCTTACACATGATTCTATGAATTATACGTCAATTTAATATATAATATATTTTATTTATGAATTATTCTCGAAAAAATACATTATACAACATTTAAAATGAAATTATATCCTAACTATTCACGAATTATATTCAAATTATACAACATTTATATATTTTTAAAATTTAAAATTTTAATATATATTTTATTTATATTATATGAAATAAAGTATTTATGAATTATATCCAAATTATACACGAATTCACAAATTTTTGACCTTCCGAATCATCCATTTGTTACTATGGTAACTATTACGGCTGGTTACAAAAAGAAAATCACACAATATGTGGTACTTATATTTTGATCCAAATTTGTGGACTATGGTAAGAGTATATTAATTCTAATTTCAAACAAATTAAAAATGTTGATATAAATATTACAATATTTTAATTAACGGTCTTGTTAAAATTGTCAAGTTATCATTTGTAATTCAAGTACAATTTTTGAGGATGTAAAAGGATAATTACAAAGATATATGTAAGGGGGAAACAGAGACTAGGCAAAATTAGACAATTGTCTAAACATTATGCCACCCTTAAAATATTCAATAAAAAATTATCTCACAAGTTGAAATATGTATTGCATGGATGGAGGTGATTTGAAAGCGACTGAGAATGGTTGCTAATGTACGAGATGATTTTTCTTTGTTCTAGTTCTAAAAATGAAAATATTAAACAAGAGAATCAGTTTTCTTTAATGATAAAGTCAATATTTTTTATATGAGAGGTCGCAAATTTGAAATTTAGATGTGAGTTCTTTATAAACATTTAAAGTTGTCTAGCTTAAATTTCTATCTTTATTAAAAAAATACTAAAACAACATAAGAATAAAATAAATAAAATTAAAGACCAAACAAACCTTAATTAGCACTAGCTTTATGAAAGGCCTGATCACGGTCCAAATTAAATATAGAAAGCCTTATCATTCAGATTCCGGTATATATAGTTGCAACGTATTTTGTAGTACCACCAAGAATTCGGTATCCAATTTTGACTTTATAAAGTTGATATTCAGGATGGATTCATGTTGTGACTTTGGATGGTTCATTCATTTTGGATATTAATTTGAATGTTTCGGGGTTTCGGTTTTTTCTGAATTTTAAATTAACCCTGACATATATATAGTTCGGATTATATTAAATCCTGATCATATTGTAATTGAAGTCATCACAATTTCGCACTTGAGTTTGAATATTTCGGGGTTTGGATTTGTTAGGTTGAGATATAATTGTATTTTTTTATATTTTTTAGATAAAAAAAAATGGGAGTCTAAAACTATCCAACTCTAACTATTCATAAAGAATCCTTATCAGATTTTGAATTTACAACTCTCTAACACAGAACAAGATCAAAAGTTGGTTCTCACAACTTTCTATATTTAGAAACAAATATAGAAAATTAATTTGAAGGTTATCGAGAAGCAGCTTTTTGTACATGCTTGTAGTTAACATTATTATACAAATTATAGTTTCATTTTCTTTTACATTGCCTCACAATCTCAAGCCCAAGAATACATCAACATAAAAGCCACATTTTGTTAGTACTAGATTGCTACATCAAGTCAAAAGAAAGGGATCCAAATTCGGGGGCTGTTAATCAATATTCCACATTGGAACCCAAATCTACATAGTTGACATTCACAAAGAAATGATTAGTATTAATTTCTACGAACACATGGAAAGAACATGAGAAAGTGGGATCCATGGCTGGCCCATGTGATTTCTGTAGGAAGTAAATTTATTTAACATAAAATAGTTAAAATAACTACCAATAAAATCAGCCAAGATATCTAGAACAAAAACTAACATCAATTTTTGTTGACCGAAAACACCCAGAAAATATCCCTTTTCAGATTAGAGCAAGTTTGGGGACAAATTACATCTTTGAGCTAAATCAAATATGGAAAATGCAAATTTAGATGGACTATTTAATTTAAGTGGGCCACATTAGGCCCTTATTTTGTGGGCCTTGATTTTGAAAAAAAAAACTTAAATTATGTGTCCTTGTTTTTAGAAAAATTAGGGTAAAGCCCTTATTTACATTTTTATTGAACAATCATTCAACAGTACAAGATAGAAAAATGGAAAAAAAAAAAATGAGATAAAAAAATGGAAAAGGCTTCAAATTTTAAAGGACAAATATACTGTAGTGACGCGCTGGAAGTTAATCTGAATTGACAACATGTTGTATTTAGAAATCAGACAACAACACGGGTGGAAATATGGTCCGGAATTTATTTTCAAAGAATTTCATGTTTCGTAATTATAACATAACGTTTTCTCAAAAAAAAAATCCCAACATACCCTTTTCTCAAAACAAGTGTTTCATTTTTCTACAAGTTGTTTTATTAAAAAAAAAATGACGCCTAACAACAGGAAATGGACTTCTGCAATTAAAAAGATTAGTACTAAAACGTACTTTAGGAATCTAGAACTTTCCTTTCATCAAAGTTTTTATATGTAATAAGAAATGAAACCCAACTTTTCCATTGACGCATTTCTTGATTAGTGGTGAATGGTGATTCATAATAACAAATTAAAACACACTGTCATTAATTACAAAGGAAAATAAATAAATAAATAAATAAACATCGCACGCCAAACTCTTAAATTTACACATTTACCCAGGTATCGCATAATTTCCAACAGTCATAGTTTGGTACCTTAAGCAAGGCTCCAGCCATGATCCGGCCAACACCTTCTCCCTCAAAATGGGAAATACATCCACTGAGATATTTAATTATATGATAACTTGCTGTTATATTCTTTTGTGTCTATGATTGTGAGCCACATCTTAATAATGATAATCCTATATCTAATCACAGACATTAGACGAATTTGATGTCTGAAATTCGGTGTCATATTTTTACTATCGTAGATATGAATCCCCTCAAAATGCTCACAAACTAATATTTACCACTTTGTTGATAGCATAGAAAAGATGCGAGAATCCTTCGTAAAAACTTCAACAAGATCTAAAGTGCCCCAAGAAATGATTGAAGTGATAGAAAGAAGTGAGATGGGTGAGATGGCTTCAGGTCACTTATTTGGAAACTTAACCAATAGAAACACGTGTATTGGTGACGCACTTCATCCCATGACACCCGATTTAGGCCATGGTGGTTGCGTAGCTGTTGAAGATGGTGTTATTCTATCAAGGTATTTGGCGGCCGATGCTTCAAGATGGAAAGGTTGAGGAGGGTGTGGAGAAATTTGCAAAAGACAGGATGTGGAGGTGTGCAAATGTTGTTGCCACCTCTATATTTTGGGGTTTATACAGCAAAGTAACAATTAGTTTTTGACCTCTTCTTAAGGGAGAAAATTTTGGCTGGGATTATGACTAGAGCTTTGCTGCACACATCAGACTATGATTGTAGGACATGAAATAAATAACACATTTTGTTTTGTGGATCGAGAAAATGTACAAGATTGTGGCTTTTTTTTGCTATTTATTTTGTATCCACTACAAACTAGCTTAATTATGAGTTTAAGACAGGTGAGTTGCTGGTCTCCCCCCCTCAATGCTAACATTTAGATTTGTTGTATGCTCACTGGGCCCCACTGCTTGCTTCAGTTGTACGCATTATTACATATCTTCATCTAAAGTCTGCCTGATTTACACACATAATTTGATTTTTTTTGGAAATAATTTTACAATAAATACAATGTTCAAAGCGTGTTTGCCACATCTTAAGAATTTTAAACAAATATAGAAAATTATTTATTACAAGCTCACCTCCGAGCGCCAGGTCTGTGCCTCACCCTATAGGCACATATGGTGCTCGACTAAATGCCTCTGAGAACGGTACGACTCTATGCATACCTTTAACCAACCAGCAATGCCTTTGACATGGCTATCACTGGAATCTCCTCTCTCGAATCTATCACCGCCGCGGCCAGGCTCCTGTGAGACCATTCGACAAGACCTGCACGTGCTGCCAGGTTATGCACGTGAGATGTTGTTTGTGCGACTAAGACGAATGTACACGTGTGACTGATCCATGATAACAACAGCCTGTCATTATTTACTAATTTGTAGTATCATATCGTGAATTTGGTCTGGAGTGAGCTCGACTCGGCCCAGGAGTTCGATTGAATTATATTTAAGACTTGTGATTTGATTGATTGAATTATTGCAACTATCCGATTTACATTTACCCAAAAAAAAATCAATTTGAATTGAACCAACTGCTAAACATCCCTATTAGAAACTCCTAACGCATCAACTCCTCTTGTTACAGCTACTTTTGCAATCTGCAGCAAAAATAAAAAAAAAAATGCAACACAACAAAATTAGAAAACTCATGCCTTCTTTCTAATTTATCATATTTTTTGCAACACATGTTTTTTGGTGCGATATAATACCAGCCTAGAGTTGAAAGATAAATAAGTAGACATAAATTTACATCAAAAAAGAGTTGTCTTTAAATAAAGCTACTTGCTGTTATCCATATTCGACCTTGCAAATTGATGATTAAAACTTTTTTTTCTGTTGATAGTTGGAAACATGAATTTCGTTCTGTAAAGAGGAATGATCTTAAGCTCTTGCACATAGCAGATGGCTCTATAGTTAAAGCAAAGGGATGCAACATGTTTTATAATATGTTCTTGCCTGGCTAAAATATTATGTATACTGAACAAATAATAAAATAAAACAAGTTATTACATGGAAATTTTAAAATTTTAATGTTTATCTGAACGCGTTTTATTTTATTTATAATAGGTTCAACTATAACTTTTCGTATCCGCTAATAAAGTACGTAATGAATTTTACACAATCGACATTAACAATTACCAATTTTCACAAACTACAATTAAACCTAAAGACGATCGCAATAAAAGCATATTATAAGTTGACATAATAAGACATTGAAGCGCACTGCTACCAATACATGTCCTACTCTTCTAAAGTAGCTGAAATAAAACAGTTGATAGTAACCTCAAAAAAGAATCTCAATAAAAGACCGAGTAGCACAACGAAATAACTTCAACACACGCCCCCCGGCACAGCAACAACCCATCAAAACAGCAAAAATACAGTACAATTGTGACTCGAGTTATCTTCTAGCCAAACAAGAATTGCAGTCAAAAGCTGCAGGGAATTTTGACTTTGCTAATTGCCTGGAAATTTTGCATCATACTGCTGAGGAGTCTGTAAAAATAAAAAAAAATAAAAATAAAAACAAAGTTCAATAAACAGAATAAACTTTGAAAGTTCCAAAATGAAAACGTGAGGAATTGTTAACTTTTACCATATAAGTTGCAGTGATCATCTTTCCAGCAAACCATCTCCCATGCAAAGAGCTCTGTGCTTTCATGGCAGCAGCAACACCATCAAATCGAAGATATACAAATCCAGAGCTGTTCCTGTTCAGCCCGAAAGTAGTCAGCAATACAGTAACATGAAACAAATGGAATGCACAAGCACCTTGACCAGCAATGAGCCAGAAATTAGATATATCAGGGTCATGAGCAATTCTAGTGAAACAGTTCGGGCCATCTAATATACCAAAATATACACTAGTCAAGAGCATGAGGGTCAGTAGTAGATGTTCTTAACAACTAATTTCAATGTCAATATCAGGTCACCTTCCATAATTTCACCTAAAATAAGCATGAAAACCATACAGGAGCACCATCTTTTGAGATGAGACCATCAATTTAAATCCATTATATACTTTATGCATGCCCATGGCCTTGACTTACTTTTCAACATAGATATGCTTCAGTGAGCCATACTTCGAACATTCATCTTGAACGTCTTCCTTGATATCCAAATCAAAATCAGGTTCGGTCTGCATGTGCACAGGGCATTAGATAAATATAACAACTGGATGTGAACCACTAAATAAGGAAAGTGCAGACAACTACAGACTGAACAAACCTCTGTACTCGGATCAAACATATTCTTCAGTAAAAGACACTCGCTGGGTGGAACAGCAGCTTCTGTGGTAGGCATAGTGGGGTTTGGAAGAAGACCTGGCTTTGCTAACCCGGCAAGAGCAGGAATTGTGGTCTGGAGAAGAGGATTCGGTACAAGGGGATTTGGTATTACTGGAGGTGCACCTAAAACAGAAGCACTTGGTAATGCAACTGATCCAGCACTTCCTGCAGTTGCACCTACAATTCCAGTCGCTAAACTGGGGAAGGAAAAAAAAAACATGAATGATGATATCATGCGCATATAAGTTTAGTGAATCTTCCTATTTAATTAAAAAAGAGTAAGCACTTCATAATGAATCTGTCAGCAGTCAATACCCGGCTGTATTGCCGCTACGGTCCAATTTTGCCATGAGAAGAGCTCTGGAGCTCGCATTCAATTGCTGCATAAATTTTAATAGGTCTGAAAATCTGAACTAAAACATACAAACAAAATTTAAGATTAAAAAAAAAAGTTGTGCGCGATAGATACCAGTCCTCCACCTTCATCATCATCTAAATCTGCAGCAGTTGCTGCATTGGCCTGAATAGGCTGGTCCGTAACAGCAGAAACCTGAAACCAAGAATGAACAAAGCGATGCTCAAATTTGCATATGACGAAAAAAAGAAAAAATATTGAATCACATTTCATCAAAAGATAATATAGTAAAATAATCGAAATAAGAAAAAGAGCACCTTAATAGTCCTCCCAGCAATGTCAAGCTGACCATTTAAAGTCAGAGCAGCTTTTGCATCTTCTATTTTTGCAAACTAGATACCATACAACACAGCTCATTAGTAACTACCAAATATTTTAATGAAGGAACATTAAGAAAATCAAAGGCCTGTGTAGACAATTAAATACCCTAGGATCAAAAAGTGCAGTTTGATTTGTTAGACCTTTAGAAAATCAAACCAAGGAAGTCCACAATTCAGAAATGCTAAATGTTATTGCAGAACCATGATTATTAATAAAATAATAACCCCAAATGCATCCATAGTGCCAGTATAAGTTGGTTCCTTTGTACAGATATCTGTAAAAAAGAAAAATAATACAAACCTGGACAAAGGAAAATCCTTTGCACAGTCCAGTGACCTGATCATGGGGCAATTGAACAAGTTCCACCGGGCCAAATGACTCGAAAACCTGAAATTTGCAAAATAATAAAGGGAGACAAAGAATATATTTTAAATACCAGTGACACAAAACTAGTTTAGCCTGTTGAAAATAGAACATAAGGTAGTCCCCTCCCACATGCTCTGCATAAAAATGAAAAAAAACACTGATAGTCATTACTTTTGGTCTGCAGAAGCATCAAGTATTTTTTTAAGAAAAAATGACTTTAACTTAGATGATGAAATGAATATTTGACTCGAACAAAGTGATCAGGCCCAGATATCTCGAGGGTTCTTCGCTAATCCCCAGACCTGTGTGGGAAGCAACTCCGTTACACTTCACAATGTATTTAAGATGGGAATTTGTTCAATTCAGTGGGACCAAATTTGTCATGAATACCACCAGTATTTAATTATATGCAAAAACAATAGTACAATAGTAGCATTCTTCAATCAATCTGAAAATATTAAAATAAGGAAATAATCTTACAGTGCTCTGAAAAAGACGTTTATAACCTGTCACATCAATATACATATGACCACATCAACCAAAGAGTACACAGTATTTAATGACTACCTGACGAATTTGATCCTCTGTTATGTTGGGATGAAGATTGCCAACATAAACTTTTCGTCCACCACCTGAGGCTGAAGCACCTGTTGTGGCAGTCGAAGGCACCAAGTTCTTTTCTGCCTCTGATGGCTTAACCATCACTGGCTGACCTAGAAGAAGCTGACCAGAAAGAGCTATTGCCATTGGCACTGACATCACATCATAAAACTCAATGTACCTGTACAAGGAAAAATGATACATAAATTGTTAAAGTAACCAAAGTTTACCAAAGTCAACAAAGGGAGAAAAAAAACAATGTTATATGATTTGCATACCCAACTCCCTTCGAACGTCTTGAATTCCGGTCCATTATTAGACGAACATCACGGACCTAAGTGAAACAGAGAACAACATTAATCAAGTATCACAGCAAGGTGCAACATATATATATATATATATATATATATTATTAATCAAGTATCACAACAGAATGCAGCATAGGCTACGGTGCTATGCGTAGCACGGATGACTCATGTACTACGGATTGTTTCTCTATTTTCAAAGTTCAAATGATCGAGCTCAAAACGATTTTCATATGAAAATGAAAATCTAGTTGTAGACCAAATTTTATAAATTTTAGAATTTTTTTACTATCATTTTAGATAGTTAGAAATTCACTCCTTTTAAATGGCCCATAATAGTTAAATCAAATGATTTTCTAACTATCTAAAAAATAATAAAAAAAACCTAAAAAAATATAAAATTTGGTCAACAACTAGATTTTCATATGAAAAACATATTGTGCAATAAGATCGACCATTTGAATTTTGAAAGTAGAGAGATGGCTTATGGTTTTTTGCTTTGCAAAAAACCATTATTGCTTTGGGGTGAGATTTAATATCCCAATGTCTCAAATGGTCAATCTAAGCTGCTCAATAATTTCTTCATGTCAAAATCTTATGGGATATTAAATTTTAAGATTTTTTTTAGCTTTCGAGCTATTTTTTTAATTATTTTTAAAAAATCCCTAAAATAGGGTATTTTCTTGTGTTAAAAAATAGATAGAAAGCTCAAAAAATCATGAAATTTAATATCCCACAAGATTTTACATGAAAAAATTATTGAGAAATTAGATTGACCATTTGAAACCTCGGGATATGAAATTTCACCCCAAAACAATGAAGTTAGTTTGCTTTGCAAAGCACTGTAATGCATATATATAGAGAGAGAGTGTTAGGCTATATGGTGCTATGCATAGCATGAAATCTATTAGTAAACCAAATTTTACATTTTTTAGAATTTTGATGCTATTTTTTCTGATGAGGAGAAATTACTTGATCTGAGAATTCTGGTTCATCCAAAAATGACGGGTTTTCCCCTATCCAAAAAAATAGCAAATGAATTCCAAAAAATATATAATTTGATTTACTAATATATTTTGATATGGAGATTAGATTGACCGGTTTGGATCGATCATTTCTAACTTAAAATTAATAATAGAGCGCAAAGCACACAACGCTCTTGTGCTTTGCAAAGCACCATATTCTAATTCATATATATATATATATATATAGAGTGGAGATACCGTGAGCTTAAGCTCACGGAGGCCTTCCGTGAGCTTAACTCAAAAAACATCTTAAATCATCTCAAAATTTTAATTTATCATTCTCATTAAATTCTTTATATAAAAATCTTATGAAATGCAAAAATTTGGAGTGTTTTGAGCTTTTTAAGTCACCGTTTTTAATTTTTTAAAATGATGTTCAAGTATTGAATATATTATTATTATTTTTAGAGCTGATTTTCAAAAATTAAAACCATAACTTAAAAAGCTCAAAACGCTCCATTTTGTTTTGCATCCCATGAGATTTTCATATAAAGAATTTAATGAGAATGATAAATTAAAATTTCGAGATGATTTAATATGTTTTTTGAGTTAAGCTCACGGAAGGCCTCCGTGAGCTTAAGCTCACGGTATCTCTACTCTATATATATATATATATATATATCTTATGGTGCTTTGCAAAGTAAAAAACCGTTATTGCTTCGGGGTGAGATTTCATATCCCGAGGTCTCAAATGGTCAATCTAAGTTGCAGGATATTAAATTTCATGATTTTTTGAGCTTTCTAACTAATTTTTAAATTATTTTTAAAAACAGCCTTGTTTAACATAAGACAATAGCCTATTTCAGGGCTGTTTTTAAAAATAATTTAAAAAATAGTTATAAAGCTCAAAAAGTCATGAAATTTAATATCCTACAAGATTTTGACATGAAGAAATTATTGAGCAACATAGATTGACCATTTGAGACCTCGAGATATGAAATCTCACCCCGAAGCAATAACGGTTTTTTGCTTTGCAAAGCACCATAAGCTCTCTCTCTCTCTCTCTCTCTCTCTCTATATATATATATATATATATATATATCCAAATTTAGAAAGCTTACAACCGAACCTTTCCAGCCTTTGAGAAAAATTCATAAACATCCCTTTCATCTGCCCTGAGGGAGAGCTGCACAACAACCATGAACTGCCATGTTAATACCAAACTCAACTTGCCTGGACTAAAACATGAAAAGTGACATTTTTTTGCAAATTAAAACTAACCTGATAAGCAAAAACAGTCCTCTGATCTCTTTCTGGGTCTGCTTCAGGCTCATGTTCTTCTTTCTTACGTCTGCATTATAAAAGAAGGTCCAAGGTAACAAGTTGATCCATTAACATATAATACTCAATAAATTGCTTCTTTTTGTAAACCTCAACTGTGTAAAATTTGGATTGCCGTAGACCTACAAGCATGCAAGGACGAAAAACATATAACTCAGGAATTTCACCTCATAACTCCTCGACAACTTGCATCAATTTACAATAATATTGAATACAATAATATTGAACATCAGTTATAATTTTTTTACAATGTCACATGCAAGTTCAAAAGCAACGCTCCAATTACCAACAAAACAAACAAAAATGCTGCCAACAAAATTGAGAATGTTTTCAGAAGGTCGACAGAAGAAAAGGAATTCAACAAGCTTCCCTGCAAAACAGAGAAGGAAATAGAAAACAAAAAATGAAAAGCAAATCATTCTCTGTGCAATTTGCAATGCTTGAAAGCCTCAAAACTCCTCTAACCAATATTCTGCAACAGAACAAATATAGTTCAGATGTAATGTTCCACAATGCCCTTCCCAGGCTGTAGCATCCTCCTAATTCTACAAAGCTCTAGAAATAAGTAATGACCTGATTTTCTTGAGACAATAGTAGCCAGGACCACAAGAGGATTGCTCTAGCATATCTGCGATTCCCATATTATTATTTAATACCTTTGACAATTACTTTTAAATAGGCAATGCCATGCTTAAGCCGTTTATACTTGAGGAACATAGTAGAAATTGAACATAATAACTTAACCGTTGTTTTTTTTAAAAGTCTAAAAGTCAAACAAGATATATAGGGGCAAAGTATCTGAAAATTACCCCTTTTCTTTTGCAAAAAAAATGAAAAACTTCTCACCAAAATAAAAGATTTGGTATAAAATCAGCAATATTACATGAATTAAACCACTAATCTAAACAGTGGAATCAGGGGCAGAACCATGTGATCAGCATGGGGGGGGGGGGGGGGGGGGGCAATTGACCCCCATTCTTTTTACAAAAGCAACGGGAAATAATGCTATAATCTTTATGCTTGTTTACATGGAAAAAATAAAAAATGCCCCCCCCCCAAAAAAAAAATGTTCAGCTTTAGTAACCCCCATTCTTCTAAAAATAATTGATTTAAGCTTTAGTGACCCCCATTCTTCTAAAAATAATTGATTCAAGCAAAAATCTAAAGTGTGCATGTGAAGACTAATATTATTGATCACCATCAGAAAAAAAAAATTATGCATCCTCCCCAGATAGAATCCGTGGAAAACCAAGATGAACTTCATTAACAATTAACTTTGAATATCCATGAAATTGGTACCAGCTTCATGATTAGCTTTTCTACAAATCAACTGTAAAACAACTTCAACAACAGTATATAACAAGTAGAGGAATGTTAAAAGAGCACCTGTCTCTATAATCTCTCTCTCTGCTCTTCTCTCTATACCTCTCCTTTTCTCTCTCCCGATCATCATCACGGTGCCGGCTTTTGCTCCTTTCTCTCTCCTTCTCCCTTTCTCTTTCCTTCTCCCGATCTCTATCCTTCTCCTTATCTCTATCCCTCTCCCTATCTCTAGACTTCTCTCTCTCTCTGTCTCGGTCCTTCTCCCTCTCTCTATCCTTATCTTTTTCCTTATCCCTCTCTCTATGATCCCTGTGCTGCCGATCCCTCTCCTTGTCCTTGTCCTTGTCCTTGTCCTTGTCCTTGTCCCTCTCCCTCTCCCTCTCCCTCTCCCTGTCTCTATCTCTGTGCTCCTTCTCTTCAGATCGAGACCGCTTGGATCGGCGCTCGCTGTCCCTGTCTCGGTCCCGGTCATCGTCGCCAGAACGACGCTTCGAGTCACTGCGCCGCTCGCGCTCCGCTCCTTCTCGGCGGAACTTTTGTGCGAAACCACGCCGTTGGATTTCGTCTGCGGATTTTCGACAGCCTTTTCCAGGTACTCGTACTCGTCGAAATCCATTTTTAGGTAAGCTAGAAGGAAAACCCAAGTGGGAGAAAGAGCGATTAGGGTTTCAGAAAGAGAAAACAAAAACCCTAGAAAGCAAGAAACGTCGAGTCGAGCTAAAGCTTGGCGACGCAAAGAAATTGGGTGAGGATTACGGCGTGGTGGTAGGTTATATGCGGCGTTTACTTGTACAAATATCTGTAGAAAGCACATTGCAATGAGCTTCACTAGTCATTGTCATGTAGGACCCATATTCAGTCTGTCGGTCATCCTCGTCTGTGGACATGGAGCAACTATGGTTACCCGTATTCGGGTGGGGAATCTCGTGGACACGGAGCAACAGTCTAGATATTTCACCTTCTTGTGAAATGTGAAACTAACTTGAAAAGCCCAGATATATCCATGTTATTCTTTAAGGTGGGATCACTTGATGAGTTATTTTGATAATATTTATAATGGATGTTTAAATAAATATAAATATATATATAGATATATATAGATATATTTTTTTTATTTATATATTGATAGTGATTTAGATTTTATGCAATTTTATTATTGTTTATTAGTCCATCAAAATATTATGCACTTTGTAACAGTTTCAATTTAACGGTCTTTGATGAAAATGATAATAAAATTATATAAAATTTAATTCACCATCAATCTATAAGTATAATGTATTTATAAAAAAGATTCTATTTTTAAGATTTTTTTTTCATATTTATTTGAAGATTCATTTTCAAAATTGTCAGGATAACTATTTGTCAAGTGATCCCTTCCCGTTTGGTTAACTTTTATTTCTTTATTTATAATTATTTATCCAGAAACTTTTGATTTACCTAATACATTTTTAAAATTTAAAACTTGTATCATTTATATTCACCTATTGTTTCTTCAAAACGCCTTATAGAACACTTAACTCTTAAAAACTTTCATCTTAGTTTAATCAATCGACATTTTAAATCTTTCACTATTTATACATAAAATTAAATTGATGTCTTGACTATGGTTCATCTGTGCAGTTTAAAAATAAATTGGCTGAAAAATATTTTTGTTTTTTGCCTAAAAGATTTCCGTAGTGTGATTAGACAAAAATTGATCACGCTCTCAAGAATTAAACGTGAAACAGACAAATCTAATGAATAATAGAGCATCTCTATATAAAACTTATATTGGAACTTTATTATTATCAAAATATTATTAGCTCTTTCCGCTTGCTGAACAACTTTAGCCTTCATCTTTCAAACAGTTTATATGATTCTGTCATCTGAACGATTTCTGTGCCTCGAGCGCCCAATATTTAAAAATATTATAGTCTAATTTCAATTTCAACAGTGTAGTCACATTACCTTCAGTCAGAATAAACTGAATGTACACTTCTTTAAACTGAATTAACCAAAGGGTGCTTATATACATGATATTGTCTTTGATCCCATCATCAAAATACCGATTTTATTGTTAAAGTTAAATAAGTTATTATTAGGATTAATGATTTTATTATTCAACATACTTTGTATAGTACTTTAGTTTTCATTTAAATGTTGTTATTCAGATTAATGAAATTTAAACTGAATAATAAAAATAGTATAAAATAAATTGTATAATGAAATAATTAACATGAATACTAACTCATTTAATTAACTTGAAATAATAAAACCGATATTGAAGAAGATATTTCGATCTCTGATATTTTCCTTAAATTATTTTCATCTTTTAAGTTGGATCGAAAATCATAAGAAATATTTATACTTAAAAGCATCAAAAATATTTGTAATATTCCGTGATGTTTGAAAATAGATTCAGAAAATAGCAAGCCAATCTCTCTCCCAGCTGATATAATATGCTGTGGGGATGACAATGGAGGGATGTTTTCACACAAAGAAGCTGGGATTCCAGATCTCGGAGGGGGGTCCACTTTCTCTTGTCACGCAGCTGGGTCCCGACCTGGGATGGCAGTTTTCATATTGTTTTGCACCTCCAGATAGCCAGAACAGTTCGAGTTATGGTGGTGACTTCATCTTTGAAAGAGATGCGAAGCTTCATGGCTCAGTAGTATACACTACGCGACACTCAATGGCGTAAAGTGTAGGTGATGAGCAGCTTTTCATTCCACTGGAACCTCCGATCGAAAATCAGATGGCACCGGAGGCATCATAATATTATACTACTCGGAATTTGATTTGTTAACAAAGAGCCTGAGAAATGCAATTACAGTTGAGCCAGTAACCGGTGGGAGAGATGTCAGCCTTGTGCTTCAAGGGGAATTAAAAAAGGACTTGGAGACAGGTAACAAGGTACCAAATTTAACATTTCACTTCTCTAATCTTGATGTTGTTTTACCACCAGCGAATTATTTTGACGAGGAAGCATCAGGTGTCATTTGCTATAGTACCATGAAGTGATCTATCAATACTAGGCATTATGGCACAGCAGAATGGGAACATTGGGTATGACTTGGCTTTTATGTTTGTCATGCTGGCTGTTGATAGTTTGCAATTCGAGCAATTATATTGATTCATGATCATTTTTTTATTGTTTGAAACGTTTTTCTGTGCTCTTTCATCCTTTGGATTTCACATTTACATGACTCAGAACTGTATGGAGATCTAATAAAATTATTGATGAATTTACAATTTTACTTGCTGCTCGAAAGAATTTATAACTTTTAAAGAAGGATAAATTTATCTTACAAGAAATATCCAATGATCACAATCTAACCATGCTTCATGATATTCACCATGTGGCTGCAAACGAATCGAATTCAATCGAATTAGGTTCTATCCTAATTTAATTTGAAGTTAATTCAAACTAAATCAAATTTGAACTAAATCGAACTTAAACTATATCGAACTCAAATTAAATCGAACTCGAACTAAAATTAGACTCTAGACAAACTCAATTATTTTAATTTTTACATTTTTTATATTATCATAAATAATTAGAGCTAACATAATTAATATTTTATTAATTTTAAATTTAAATTTCAAAAATTAACTACTATTTATTAATTTAATAATAAATTAACAATATCTTATTAGTTTTATAATAAAAATAATTATATTATTACATATATTATCGACTAAACAGTTAAAATATATACAAATAACTACATATTTAACTATTACGAATCAAATTTAAACTAGTTCATTACAAATTTATCAAACCGAACTCAAATCAAATTGACAAAAAAATCTAATTAAACGAATAAACTCGAGCTAAAACCGGACGGAACAACTAACAAATTACAAATTACAAATTTTTCTTACACCCTAATTCGCGGCAGTGAAAAATACATCATATTCCTACCTATCAAGGTATAGACATTGCAAACAGCATGGCGCAGCGCAAAGCTCCAGAAAATTTGAGATTTTTTTGAACAAGTTAATTGTGATGGACCGGTTAAATCACCTCAGTTCTAGAAGTAAAAACTCAACTATCAAATTTTGGAAGCACAAGCACCATCTCTATACATTATTTCATCTTTCAAAATGGTAGGACTCAGCTACAATCAGGATTACAAGTTTTCATGTTTACAAGCAAATGTCAACATTAGCTGCTAACTGTTAGTCGAATAATCATTTTACGTTTAGCATCACCAGTCACTTCACCTGCTTTACTAAACATGGCTCAGGTCTAGACCTATAATGATATAAAGGGCCCAAGAAACTAGTTAAATACAGATCAATTGTTGTGAATTTAAAAATTTTGGATGGGAACTTTGATTAAATGCAACTATTTGACTAAAGAATATTACTTACCTTAATAAAAGACCGATAATGCCAATTATTTTTCTACCTTGAGCACATTGTTAGCAAAGTCGCCAATAGTGTCAAGCTCTCTATTGTGATCAACTCTCCAGTTTCCATCAACCACAAATTTTATCTGATTACAATCGATGGTATACATCAATTAAAATTTTAATACAGCAATATAATTTGGTGTACTGCATTATTTTCAAGAGATAAATAACATCATACCATAAGATATAGATAACTTGAACTGACAAATTTATATAATTGATATGCACTTATTTTGCTGAGCAATGACCATAACAATAGACACCACTTACAGTCAAAGTTTCCTTATGAGTTGATGCTTAATCTTGCTTGCTGGTATGTTTTACTTTTATCACAATTCATTCCTTTCCATATCAACTAGAATAAATCAAGCAGTACAAACCTCCTACATGCAATGGAAGTATGTACTAAAGTAAATAGAATTGTAATTCTTAATACCTGATAAACACCCGGATAAAGAAATAACACTATAGACCATACTTTAGGTTGCCTGTATGATAGAAGACATCAAATGTGAAAAAAAATAGATAATAACATTATATAGAACCTGCCAGAGAAATAGAATTAGATGTTTAAACTTCTAGGACCTGAAATTTGAAGCATCTTCAGATTCTGGTGATTGATCAAGGTTCATCTTCAGCCGATGCTTCCACCCATTAAAACTACCGGCAATTTCTACAACTTCAGCATCAGCCATGAACTCAATCCATACCTGTTACAAGTAAACCACGCATTATCATATATGCAATGGCAGCCAACTAAGCACCTAAATAACCATGAAAGCTAAAGTTGAACCTAACTTACAAAATGCTGGGCCATGTCATCATGCATTAGCTAGTTAAATAGATATGAGCTCAAAGGATGAAAGAACAGGAACTACCTCTTTTAGTCCTTTTAATTTCTCCTCAGCATCATTGGTAACAGAGAAATTATCTTTAATGGTTAGTTCCACATTTGCAATCTTGGCTTTTGCCTTTTCTTGCAACTTTGAAATTTCAACCTAAGAAAGAGTTGACAAAAAATCATAGAAAGCTACCTTCAAGGATCAAAATTATAGGCCAAAAAACATGGAATATTTTATGATATTGGTGGCCTAAAGTTAACTGTTCCCTATGTTAGCAAAAACATCATAAATACGTTACAATTTATGTATTATATAGTAACAATAATTACCTTTTCCTCTTCAATTTTCTGCTTCAATTTGGACAGCTCCTTATCTTTTTTATCCTTCAAAATTAAAATTTCCAAAGTTAAGATACATAAGAACCGCTACAATCAACAAAGTAGAAAAGATCAGAAATGTTATTTAACTTACAAGCAAGGCTTTTAGGTTGTTGATTGTAGCATAACTTCCTGGTTCATTAACCTTGACGAAAAATGAAAATGCATAGATCAATTTATTTATTAATAAAATTTAACTAATCAACTATATTAAAAAAGAAAGTAAACAATTTGCAATGGTATGAAAAGTAGAAGATTGCAACTACAGAATATACCATTTTTTCTTCAAAATTAATAAGTTCATCTGATAAACAATCACCGACCAATGAAAGTACTGGTTGCTCTTCATTATTGAGAAAAACATTTTCTGACATATCAACGCTGTAGTTGAAAAAAGTTAGACAAAATTATTACAGCAGAAAGTTATTCACCCTTAAAAGAAAAAGGAATATGTGACGGTAAATAAAAAAGGGAGAAGGAAGGGAAGGGGGGGGGGGGGGGGCAACAAGAACCTTTCAATGGTTATTGCCTTTTCAGTATCATTGCTTATCAGTCCATATCCTTCAACATGATGCATATCAGAGAATTCACTTGATGAAGCGGCGCCATTCATTCTTCAGACAAAAGTAGTCGTGAGATGCACACAAAATATAAAGGCATCATAACATATATTACACAAAATAAGAAGAGATAGTAAACCTGTAACTTCCATCCTCATCAGAAACATCTTCATCCTCTAGAATTCCGTCTGAAGAGTTTTCTTCAACTTCATCCTCTGTTACTGAACTTAGAAAGAGATTTGAGAAGTTCTTGTAACCTCTTTTCTTAATTACTTTTGCCAAGTCCTTCCTATAACCATTGTGAAGGAAAAAAAAAATAAGCAAGAAGATAATATCAAAGGGCGTGCAGATGAACTCTGTAAAGGCGCATAAAAAATGAAAGTAAGAGAAATAAGATGATGAATTAACAAACCTTCCATTGTCTGATAAAACTTTCAAAGAGGGCATCCGTTTTAAAGGAAGTCCAGCGAGTGAAACAAATTCTCGTAGTTCTGCACATATTTCCTCATCACTCTTCCTATTTCTTGAAAATGGTACCTTACAGCTGAAAAAATATAAATTATGAATAAAGAACAAGGATTATAAATCCTAAAATAGATCTAATTTATTCTAACTTGATTGGAAAATATAATAAATTAGAACAAGGTTTTACTACATGCCCAAGGTATCTTGGTTACCAATAAACACAAAATCATACTTATTACCTAAAATTGCAGCTTAATTTCGGTTCCTACTTCCTGAAAAATCAGCTTACTTCTAGCTTTTGATTTCAATTTTACATGCATCTTTTTTTGTCAATGTGATCGGTACCCTAATTCAAGAACAAAATCATAATTCCACTAAATTCCAGCTTAATTTAGTGGTACCAAATGGACCAAAGTGAAACTCCAAGAACATACACGGGACACCTCTTATTTGATTTTGATGATTTGATCTAAACCACTTCTACGAGCATTTTCACAAAAATAAAGGTGTGATGTCCACCCTTTAGAATAAATCGATCGTAAACTGCGATGAGTACGTAGGAGGGGATGGGAGAAATAAGCACTAAGCTCTATTTTCACCGGAGAACTAAAATAGTTATAAACCGAGATCAGTAAAAAAAAAAAAAAAAGAGAAGCAAGGACCTTGGTTTCCCGTTTGATCTGATCAATGCGAGTACTCTGACGGACGGGACCTCGCTTATTTTGAGTGTGACAGGAGGGTACAGACGCTTAGAAGAGAAAAATAAGGAGGTTGCGAAGTGGTAGTGAGATGAGTGACAAATCGCCATGAGAGAGGTGTCGAAGCATTTGGAGAAGGAGATCGTGAGAGGAATCATTCAGCCTTGGACGCTATGGTTTTTAAGAGCGTTTTTATCTTCTTTTTTCCTTTTTTTCTTTTTGCAGAGGATTTAAGGGTTGAAAATACCATCATCGCATGGTATTTTTTCCGCTGCTTTTCTTACTGAATAGCTGAAATATTTTCAATCCATCCGATATAAATCGTACGGTTATTGGGGATTAGAAAATTCTTATATAAATATCAGTAGAGAAAATCAAACCGTCGATATCAAATCGGAAGGATCGTATTTCTACAACAGGCCCTGCTTTCCAAGAAATAATAAAGCGGCTGATGATTCACACGTCTTTTACAACAGTACGAGTGTGGAGTGATACTGATTGTGGACAAATGTGACTGATGATGTGACGTTTTTTGTTGAGAAAAGTGGACAGCTGGACATCGGACAACGTCAATAAACATCGGATCTCCTTGGGCTTTCATAGTTTTTTATGGTAGGATTTTTTTTTTTGATAAAAGCTGATAAAATATGTGTTATTTTTCATTATTTTTAGAAAATTCATACAAATATAAAGAGTCTTAAGCTATAAAAGTAAAATAAAAATACAGTCCATCCAATTCCAACCAGCATATATTCAACTAAAATAAATAAAAAGGAATCTTATTAGTCTTGAACGTCCCGGAGCAGCTAGCGGCCCTTCCCCTGTCACCCTACAAAGATATGTCAAAGATAACTAAATATCTATCTACATAGCAAATAAGTGAGAGACCTTGAGAATAAAACAATTAAAAGACATCATCTCCACTTAAAAAATTCTTTCTATTACGCTCATTCCATCGAATCCAGAAAATTACAGAAATAAGAGACAAAATCAATTACCGAGTTGAACCCATGGGCGGACGCGAGATTTATAAAATTAATCGACAATCCAGGGGGGGGCCAAAAAAAATTTCCGGGGGGGGCAAACTACCGAAAATATTACCGAAAAGCACTATTTTTCAAAATCCAAAGGGGCGGCGCGCCCCTTGGGAACTGTGGATCCGCCCCTGGTTGAACCCCTCAAAGAACACCCATATTTCTATATATCTTGAACCGAAGAGGAAGGCAAATTAACATTAATATTATTATTTTGATTAAAATAAGTCCAAAATTCTTGCATATAAGGACGGGTAAGAAATAAATGATCAATAGTCTCCAAATAATAAGAACAAAATGAACAGGAAACAACCCCTCCTAACCCCTATGGGAAAGATTTGATCTAGTTAAAATTTTACCATGCAAAACAAGCCACATAAAATATTTAATTTTAAAAGGTAGTTTCAAGTTCCAAATGAACATCAGGGAATGATTGACACAACTGGAATGCACAAAGAATAAGTACATCGAGCAAACCGTGTATATACCAGTTGAGGTAAGAGACCAAACCGCCAAATCCTACCTAATAAAATTGGCAGATACAATAGAAATAATGGAAATAACTCAAATTTCTCCCTACGCAATGATAGATTAGTCCCTCGCGTTAATGGTATCTTAATATCCCATGATTCCAAACTTGTGCTAATGTAAGCACGCCTGGTGATTTAGCTTTAGCAAAAAGATTAGGAAATAAAATATAAAAGGGCACCTCCCCAAAACCAGACATCATACGAGAACAAAATAGAAGTACCAGAACCCACCAACCGTTTTTGATTAATACGCATGAAAGGAATTAATGAAAGAACAAATTTCCAGAAAAAGAAAAGTGAGCTAGTAGTCCTAAAATGATATTTGAGAATTAAAATTGACTTCCATAAATAGATAGAATCCATAAAAAAATCCCCCACCACCATTTAAGTAATAAAGCTTTATTCATATATTTTAAATTCAACAAACTTAATCCTCCAAATTGCTTTGGAATACAAACAATCGACCAACGCATTAAGGCCATATATCTTTTATTACCCTTATCAACTCATGTCCATAAGAAATACCGACGAATTCTATCTATCTTAAGTAAACACCAAGAAGGCACCTTATACAATGAAAGATAATAAAGAGGTATAGAAAACAAAATAGAATTAAGTAACACCACCTGCTCTCCCAAGGATAAAAATTTTCCTTTCCAAACCTGCAGTCTTGATTGAATTTTATGTACCAAATCCATCCAAACCTCCTTAGAAGGAGTTTTCCGGTGTAAAAAATACCCAAGTATTTAATTAGTAATTTACCCAGTTTACATCTCAAAATCTGTGAAAAATGAAAAGTTTGTGAAGAAGAGATATTTAATGGAATAAGTTCAGATTTAGCAAAGTTAACCTTGAGACCTGAAATTCCTTCAAATGAAATAAAAAGCCGCTTCAAATTTTCAACCATTTTAGCATTAGCCTTAAGAAAAATTAAAGTATCATCAGCGTATTGAAGATTAACAATTTTCTCATGAGAATTATCTGATGGCCCCAAACCCTTTAAATGCCCTGCCCTAATGCTCTTATGGATCATTTTATTCAAACCATCAGCAGCCAAAATAAACAAATAAGGAGATAAATGGTCCCCTTGTCTAACTCTCATTCTACACTCAAAGTAATTAGTCAATTCTCCATTAATCAATATATTAACCCTGCCCCCCCTAAAGTAATTTCTTCATCCAAAAAACCCATAAAGAACTGAAACTCCTTTGTACAAAAAAATTCAAAAGATAAGTCCAGCTAACATAATCAAAAGCTTTTTAGAAATCCACCTTAAATAATAAATCCTCTTCTTTATCTAAATGAACTTGATGAAGCACTTCATGTGCGGTAACCACACAATCAGAATATATCTATCCTTTAAAAAAAATCCCCAATTATCTCACTCAAAATAAGTTGTAATCTATTAGCCAATACCTTAGAAAATATTTTATAACTACAATCAGAAGAGTAATAGGCCTAAATTCAGTCACTAAAACTACATGTGGAACTTTAGGAATAAGACATAATGTAGCTCTATTAAGTTTAACAATATCTAAAGTACCTTTAAAAAATCACTAAACATGGCTAAACAAGTCATCTTTGACAACATCCTAATATATTTGATAAAAAGACATGAAAAAACCATCAGGCCCTGGAGCCTTGTCAGCCCCCATGCCAAAAATAACCTTGTGAATTTCCTTCATAGAGAAGGGTGCAGTGAGAAAAGAATTAGATATAAAAGAAACTTTTTCAAACTCATTCCAAACATTAGCATTCAACTTCCCCCAAGTGATCCCACCTTTTCCAAATATTTTTTTGTAAAAATCAAGAATGTGTTCCTGAATGCCTTTAGGATCCCTAACCTCAAACCCATTAATAATAATCCTAGGGATAATATGTTTTTTAAAATTATGTGAAGTAATTGTATGAAAATATTTTGTATTGGCATCCCCATCTTTTAATCATTTATCCTTAGCTCTCTGTGATCATTTAATAACCTCATCATGATGAATATCATACAACTCCCTCTTATAATCTAATAGTTCTGAAATTTCAACTTGATCTAAAGTCTTATCTTCTTGAATAAGCTCTAATCTTTCTACATGAGATGAAAAGGTTATTTTTTTTTTCAATTTAATAGAGTGAGATAAATTATGACTCCAACCTTTCATTTTACTGCTCATATGCTTAATTTTAAGTTGCTAACCCATAACTTTATTAAAACCTAAATTTCTTTGATGCCACCATACGGATACTAAAGATGAAAACCCTCTTGTGAAATCTAAAAAAATTCAAATTTAAAATGGTAATGTGTAGGAAAAGAGATACAACCCGTGTCAAGAATGATTAGAGAATGATCAGAAAATAATCGAGGAAGACAATAGTAATTAGTAGATTTATAATGAAGTTCCCAATCCCCATTAATAAAAAATCGATCTAATAAAGTCATCTGTGTACTATTGTCCCCTCTCGCCTAAGAATATTTCTTATTGATGCCGGGATAATCAAGCAAGTCAAAAAAATCAATCCAATCATTAAAGGCAGCCATATTACGTAAATAAAAAAAAATCCCAACATTCTCCCCTAGAACGAATAACATTAAAATTTCCCCCAATCACCCAAGCCCCAGGACCATAATCCTAAAGAATAAAGTTTCATCTAGAAGTCAGCCTTAAGATTAGATAAAATTGGACCATAGACAGTCGTTAATGCCCATTAAAAATTATTCCATTTATAACGCAATAACACTGTAATATTAAAATGCCTAACTTGCATAGATAATCTTCAAAATAACATCATTAAATCCCAACAGAATACCCCCGAATTACCAGAAGCTGGTATGAAATGCCAACATTTAAAAAGAGACGAGATAAATAAAAATAGGCGAGTAGAAAAATTATCTAGTTTTGTTTTCTATAAACAAACCACATCAATATGTTCTCTTTGTAAAAGTTCTTTCAAATAATGACATTTTTCAGAGGAGCGACAACCTCATAAATTCCAACTAAAAATCTTCTTGAGTAAACCATAACCCGTCCCTCTGAAAAATCTCTCTAAACCACACAATGTTTTTGCAAAACGGAAAGCAAACCCTCCAAAAAAGAAGATAATTTCTTTTTTCCATATTCTTAATATCTTAAATAATTTGTGTTTTTTAATGTTCAGTGGTATGAAAAACAACTCCATAATCCTCAATCAAACACACAATTTCATCATTAGATAAAGTAACAAAATGAATAAAATTACCCAAAACCGAAATAGGATAGTCTGACTTATCCATAGATGTGGCTGCCTCCGGTAACACTGTTGTCGAAGACTCAGGAACAACATCAACAGGAGGTTGATACACCACCATGGCTAGAGATGGAAGAAAGGGGAGAACCACTGCCGGTTTCTCCGGAGTAAGTGACACAACAAGTGAAGAGGTGGCCTCCCAAATTTCCCAACCCGATTCATCAGGACGCTCAGTCAAGGAGACTAGGTCATCCCAGCCAGCTGCCAATGTAACCCCCTCCTTAGTACCCAACGAATCATTTTGACCATTCTCGACAGCAGTCATAGTATCAAAACCCCCATTCACCAAGCCAGGAATATGACCTAACACACCTGGAGCAATACCCTTACCAGAACTACCAAATCCCGAATCCTTCGACCCTAAATCACTAGGAGAAGTAGAAATACCCTTACCAGTATAAGTCAAACCTGAAACACTAGAAGCCCCCACCATCAGAACCAAAACCACCAAAACCAACACCCGTACCCAAACTAGAAGGAAGCCCCTCACCAATACCAACATCAGTCCCATCACCATATTTTTTTGAAGCAAATCTCTTAGGATCAGGTTCAACCGGTCTCTAGTAGGTACAATGTTTACCTAACCCTGAGGAGAGGCCTTAGGTAAAACTTGATCGACGGAAAAAAAGATTTTAAAGATTTTCTTGACATTGGACCGCTTAATATATTCAATTCATTGATAAGAAGGTACAATCTCAGGATCAGCGATCTCCAATAACACCCGACACTAAGGTGTCCGAACAACGAAGAGACCCGACATCACACACAAGCATTGTAGCAAACTCATATACCAGATAAGTGATTGCCTCCCTATTACACAAACCCACAGGTCAGTTAGTAATTTTAACCCAGACCTGTACTAGATCAAGACCTTGAGAGAACACCGAATTTGTCCGAAAAACCCTAACTGAAACCTCACCCAACAAACATACCCTTTTCCCAACGTCAGTTCCCTCCATTTCGGTGGAACATGCACCAAGAATCTATGATTACCCATAAATTGAACCCCTCATTGATGTCCCCCACAAGGAAAACAAACTTTGAGCGTCGCCAACAAATCTGCCTGAGTAACCCCACGAGTCTCAAGAATCACCCCAGTAGACAGTTCAAGAAACCTAAGAACCCTACTGCGGGAAGACATAGTAGAATGAAAAGAGTAATGAGATAGAGGAATAGTAGAAGAAGACAGAGAAATATGAGGAGAAGAAAAAAATAGATTCGGCGGAGAAGACGAAGAGGGCAACGAAGTAATGGAACGACAAAACGAAGAGATGTGCCCTAACTGAACACACTTAAAATAAGTTAAAGCATTACGACAAGCTACGGTCATGTGTCCCACATCGCCGCAACGATAGCACCGCAAACGCCCATCCCTATGCTGACGAACAGTCGCCCGCGAGACACCAGAAACACCTTCACGAACCTTCGGTCATAAGGCGGGAACTCGACGCGCCACACACAGCATACGAAGGCAGAACCCTAGCACGAGAATGAACAACGGACTTAATGTAATCTTGGCCCACGTTCTTGATTTTCCGCCCAGTAGACTTCTTAACATTGCCAGCCATCGCTCAGACACTTAAAAATTAATTATGTTCAATTTTTTATGGTAGAATATTGCCATAATTTATACTGCACGTGAATTAATTTAACGGTTAACACCAGCGGTGTTATTTTTTACAAAATATAAATTAGAGTCTTAAAAAAACTGCACAATCCCAAAAGCGCTCCCAGAAGTCTTAAAAATCTGCACAGTCCCAGAAACGCTCCCTGCGCTGACTCTTTATTGTGAATAGAACCGCTCCATCAGCGCGCAGATGCCAGAAGGCCAAGACTGCAGTCTGCACTATCCCTCCAGTACCAATAGCAACATTTGGGACTTCCTGAATTGCCCTCCCTTCAGCTCAGAGTTGCTTGATCTTCTTTCATGAAGTCTATGCATATTTCAGTTATAGAAATCATTGGCTGAATTCATACATTTATCTTTGTGCTTTGGAGATATATGAGTCTCATTTATATAGATGTAATAAAAAATATGATATATTTTTATCATAAAAAGGTATAGCAGCGGATATAAATTCAACAAACATTAATTATATTGCCATGGAGATTTTCACTGATCGATCAAATTTAATAAAATCTTTTTCATATATTTATATATTTATGTAACTTAATTTCAGGTAATGTTAATTAAATTGTATATATAAGTTACTAGCTTCTGTTAAATTTTAAAAGAGACATAACATGTACAATTAAATGAGTCGATTTGACTTGATCGAATCTGATCAACTTTAGACGGATAAAAAAAAATCTAAATCTGTATCCGATTCATATTCCACGAATCATAATAAATCTTTTACTGGGCCAAGTCAAGAACTTGAGAATTAACACCATATTTCTAAATACATACTGTATTAACGATTTTTCTATTGTTGTGCGCTACACTTATCCTTATTTGAATCATCAATCTAACAAACAGCTTAATGAAACACATTTGTTGACGCGGTGTGGAAGTTATCTCATCTTTCTATCATCTTACTTTTAATATAACTCTCTGTGTTAAGTAATGATATACTATTTTCTTAATGACTAATGTAACCCTAACTTTAATTCACGGCTCAGATTTAACATTAGGAATGGCGGATCTTAGAAGGGACCGGGATCCTGATTTCCCCCATTTTTTTAAAAATTAGTATATATGTAAAAAAATTTATGATATTTTATAGTGTATTTATGATAATTTTGTTATTTTAGTTCATCAAAATTTAAAATACAATATCTAAAGAGTATACAAAATATTTTAGCCCTCCAGACTTTAAGTTCAAACCCGTCACTGAACATTAGTATATAACCAACGAATTAGATTAATTGCTGAAACTTTTATCCTCTCCATTTTGATCAATTATTTTGTTGGTTCTCTTTCGAACCAATTCGCCCACACTCGCCTCCCTTTTAAAAATAGTTCCTCATCGCTTTTCGCTCTCACTAAAACCGCATCATTGTCGATCACTCTCTGAAACAATATTGTCGCACCGCTAGAGGTGCAATCGGACGGATCGGGTCGGGTTAGGTTTGGATATGGGTTAGATGGGGTCAATTTGATCTTCTGAAAGAAATCGCGTTAGGTCGAGCCGGATCGGGTCAAGGTTGGGTATGGGTCGAGTCGGGTCAGATCAATTTATATATTGTGTTTTTTTAAATTTTTGATAGATTTCATTGCAGGTCATTTGATTTTGGGTCGGGTCGGATCATGTTAGATTCGGATCGGATCAGATTAATTTAACTTTTTTAAAAAATCATATTGATTGATTCGGATCTAGACGGGGTCGAGTTCCGCCACCTCTACCGACACCGCTTCTCTTCGTCGATACCGCTTTGGCCTCGCTTGCCCACTCCTCTTCGTCGATTATAACCCCTAACCTCCCGCGCCCTCCTTTCCGGTTGGAACACCAACACCCATCTAGGCAAAGAGAAGGCCAACATAACATAGAAGAGGAAAGGCAAGTCGAGGTTCTAAATTTTTTGTCCTTCTTGTATTTACTTTTGTTGTTAAACTCAGTTATCAGTGGAGAAGGAAAATAGCTTGTTGATGTTGCTATTGACCCTTAACTAGCCTTTTATGTCATTCTTTAGATTTTTATATGTATTATCATACTAACAAGGACTACTACGTAATTTTCATCATTCTGATCAAGTTATTCCCGATTCTGGTAAGTACTCATTAAATAGCTCCTGATTTAATTTTTGAAATTATTTATTTATCCTTTTTTATTGCTTTCAATCATCACTTCCTTTGCACGTTAGGTCGTGAGCTGCATATTAAACCCGCTGTGTTCTAAGATAATACCAATTAAGTATGAATTCAAGGTACTATTCTTTAGTCAAACAATTTGATTTCACCATTTCGATTAGAGACCAATTAATTGTATCTCAAATCTGTACCCTTGATCTGTACTTTAACTAAAAAAATCGTTGACTACGTTTTTGAACATCAACAAATCATCCATATGTGAACGATCATCGATGACTTAAAATCGAAAGTCCTTGGTCTTAATGCTAAAGAAATAAAGTCTTAATATCTAATATATTAAGTCATATTTTAAAATTAAAATTTATATTTGAACATCAATCAAGATATGAGTAAATATTTATATATGGCCCTCAATGTTTTAAAACTAAATGTCTCAAGTCTTAACAAGAAAAACACTACGTCTTAATATCTAATATTATAAATTATATTTTGAACTTGAAATTAATATTTGAGCGGTAATCAGGATATTTATAAATATTTATACTTGAAACTCATTATCTTAAAATTGAATATCCCAAGTCTTAACACGAAAATATGACGTCTTAATATTTAATATTACAAGTCATATTTTGAACTTGAAATTTATATTTGAGAATCCATCAGAATATGGACCAGTCTATATACCTAAATTTTAATGTGTTAAAATTAAATGTTTCAAGTCTTAACACAAAAAATAATGTCTTAATATCTAATATTATAAGTCATAATTTTGAACTTGAAATTTATATTTTGGCGGACATCAGAATATGAATAAGTCTATATCCCTAAACTATAATATCTTAAAATATAAGTTAATAATAATTATTTACTCTCTTATTTAAATATCGAAGATAATTTGTATAATTGAATTTCTATCTTAGATAAGTCGACAATAATAATAATATAATATCCATTTTTACATAAAAATAGAAATAACTACCTGACAAAGTCAAACTACTCACTAAATAATAACGGCTCTTCTGAAACTCTCTAGATCGTTCTAACGGACGATATTTGAAGTATTAATATCTAATATTTAAGGTCTTAAGAACTATCATATGATGTCTTAATATATAATGTTATAATTCATTTTCATCTTTAAAGAATATAAAAATATCAAATATCTACTAAATATTATTTAAACTAAATCTTTATATCTAATGTAACAACTAAGAAATGAAGTCTTAATAAAATAATATTTTCATGTAATTTATATTCAATATAAAATTTCTTAAATAAAGTTTTAAAAATTAGCATTAAAAAACTTAAGATCATTCATCTGATGTCTTAATATATATTAACATAAGTCTTAACTTTGAATAATATATAATTCAAAAAATATTTTTCAAACACTCATAGAGTCAAATCTCTATAGGTAATTGTTCTCATGTTAAGACTAAACAATTAAATTCTTAATACTGATTAATAAGTCATATTTAAGCTTAGAGGATATAAAATTTTATAATATTTTCTAAATACAAATATTCTTATTATCTTAATTAAGACCTTACAATTGATAAATTTATATTTAGTATTTTTCTTAATATATTAAGACCTTACAATTTATATTTATAAAAAATAATCTCAATAAAAAATCTTTATATCTCATATCATTAAGTCATAATATTGTCAACAATATATAATAAATATGTAACATAAAATAACATTTTAAAAATAATTACGACAAAAATAAGTTTAATATTTAATATAAATATGTCTTAATATCTACCATAACACATCTTAACGTATCATTCAAAACATAATTTTTAGTTTAGTCTTAATTTTTACTACTACAAATAAATCTAAATATATACTGATTAAAATTTATATTAATATATCATTCAAAATATAATTTATAGTTTAGTCTTAATTATCATTAGTACAAATAACATAGTTTTTGTTAGTTTTGTGTTGAAATTCATTGAATCTCAATTCTCAATATTACGATCCAAGTCTTTATATTTTGTATAATAAAATTTTATATCTAGTACAATTAAGTCTTCATATCTATTATACTAAATCTGACGTACATTTATTTAGTGTAACAAAATATCATTTTTGTGTCCTCTCCTATCTCTCAATCAATTCATTCGAATGAATACTCAAATTTTATCTTCTTACTCCCGAAATTGATCTAGCTCCACTTCTTGATCAAATAAGCTTCAAAATATGAGTTTCAACACATTCTCTTTGTGCATGAGAAGTGAAATGGTGATCCGAATACTTAGAACATTAGAGCACTTGCTTAAAGCTTCACAAATCATCTCTTTGGCCTAGAGAAAATATTTGATCAATCGGTTGAGACTCACCCGCGCTAGATCACCCAATCGAATTTCTAACCAAGATATTTTCTTTCTTTATTTCTTCCAAACCGTTGATCCATTTCATATATAATTTAGCTCATTGTGTCCTCCTCGTCATTAGATTTTCAACGATATGTAGCATGAAGGGTAACTCTCAAAGATGAGGGAGATATCGTTGGAGTTTTGGTTCAAATGGGTCAAATACGTGACCCGTATTTTTTATTTATTTTCAAATCTAAATTGAATAACAGTTAAAAAATAGTTAAATTAGTTAAAATAGTTGGGGTATAGAATGAGATATAAAAGTTGGGTATAAATGTTTTTCTTTTTCAATTATTATAAATTGATTGACTCCATATCCATTGCAAGATGACGTAAGCAAACATTGGTCTGACTTTTTGGAAGGCAGAAAAGGACATATTATCGTCTTATTATATAACTGCACGTGTAATTAGAATTTTTAAAGAAATTGCAAATTTAGATTTTTACTATGCTGAGAGTATAGTAGATATTATGATCATATTATTATTACTATGTGATCATAATGTTTGTTGTAATTGTTATTGATGTCATAACTGTTATTGTTGTCATTTTTATGATTATGCCTTTTATATATTTGATCACAGAATGATGTTATTGGAAATAATTTGTCTTTCTTTTCTATGTTCTCGAAAATTAACCCTGCAGAGTAATTTGAATTTTTAAAGAAATTATAAATTTAGATTTTCACTATGCTAAGAGTACACTAGATGCTATTCTAAAGTTAAACTGAGTTTTGAGCAAGTTCAAGGGCGTTTGACAGAGTTAACCTAGATTACTATCACAAATAAGTGTAGTGTAGAAATCTTTTTATTATTTCTTTGGATAATAATAAATGATGGGATTCTAGATGAATTTTTTTTTCTAAGATAGTGTTATTTATTGTGATTTTTCTTTTTTTTTTAGCCTTCCACTAAGGATACATCCTCTTATGATGCTTCATGTGTGTTTTTTTTGGAACTATGAGAGACAGAGATTAACCACCAAGAGTCTTCCATGGATGCATAAGGGTTGTACTATTATGGCCGCATCTAAATTTTCTTAATTGGAATGCACACAAAATTCACATATCGTAAAGTTAAATTGAGTTTTGAGCAAGGTCAAGGTATGAGATTATAATTTTTAAAGAAATTATAAATTTAGATTTTTACTATGCTAAGAGTATACTGGGTGTGATTCTAAAGTTAAACTGAGTTTTGAGCAAGCTCAAAGGCATTTGACAGTGTTGACCTATATTACCATCACAAATAAGTGTAATTTCTTTGGATAATGATCAATGATGGGATTCTAGATAAATCTTTTCTAAGATAGTGTTTTATTGTAACTTCCCTTTTTTTATCCTTCCACTAAGGATGCATCCTCTTCTGATGATTCTTCATGTATTTTTTTCTGGATCTATGAGAGAGAGTGAATCACCAGGATCTCCTATAGGTGCATAAGGGTTGTACTATTATGACCGCATCTAAATTTACTTAATTAGAATGCACACAAATTCACATATTCTAAAGTTACACTGAGTTTTGAGCAAGCTCAAGGGCAGCAAATTTTCTTATCACACCATATTTAGTCCATAATGTACTAAACACTGGAGAAAAGCAGTAATGATTTGCTTATGAGTTTCTGAACTTGTTTTTTTTTTTTAATTTACATTTGTAATTTTGCAAGGGATCTTCTTTTACCACATATTTCACAAAAAAACTTAATTATTCAGATTTCCAAACTAATTTTTAATTTAATTTTGTACCATTGTCAAGAGAAGATGTGGGTGGTAGATGACCAGTGGGTTTGTCAAATTCCAACTCCAAAAGCCATATGAGAACATACAAGGTTCATACTATGAAGTCTCGGCTTGTATAGGCAAATGAATAACGGAGAAGAATATGGCTTAGGGTCATAAGTTCTTGAGATCAACCTAACATTTGCTTTACTTATATTTGTAAGCGATAACAACTACATTAGATATGACACTAGTTTTTTAATATAATCTAATAAAATTTATTATTAATAATAATAATAACGTAAAAAACTAAATTTTAATATTAAAAATTACAGTGCACCACTGCAAATAGCGTCTAAAAACACGCTACCCCAGCGACATCTTTTTTTTTTTTCATTTTTCATAAGAAAAATATGTGCGCAGTGGGAGTGCGAACTCCCACTGGTTACGACAGTACTCGCGAATTCATTTGTCTTTTTGTTCTTTCTCAACAAAGCCAAAAAATGAAGACGCCACTGTGAGTGGTGTCTTCCCTAAATGCGTTAGTGGGAGTGGTAAAGCGCCACTCGTAGTGGCACACTGAAATTCTTAGTATTAATTCTTTTATGTTGTTATTATTAATAATAGGATTTATCAAATTATTAGATTAAAAATCAGTGTAGGTATGATGGTGGTTTATGAAAGTGAGAAAGAATATTGAATTAAGGATTTGAAGGGTGTAAGAAAGACAGAGTTCATAATGGATTATTTGGATTTTTTTTACTACATTCTCATGTATTTGTGTTCCCATATAATTACTCGTCAATAACAATATTTTATAAAAATATGAAAAATATTGTTTATTAGTAGCAACAAATAAACTTTCATTAATTCCTTCATATTAAAAATAATTATTATAAATATATGAATCCATACGTAAAAACGAGTGCCTATACTAATATAGTCAAATAGTCCCAAATATTGTGCAATATATATTATTTTGTATTGTTTTTTTGATAACATTTGATGAAAATGGTAAATTCCACATAAAGTTGAATCTATAATAGTTCATTCTTTACAACATAAGATTTATTTGATAAAAGACAACTTGGGATATTAAAAAATAAAGTTATTCCACATTGAGCAGGATAATTGACAATTATTTATTTTGACAATATAGTCCACACAAATTTATAAAAAATCTTAAAATAATTTATAAATATATTTTAAAATTCTATGGATTGATTGTGTTTTAAATTTGATATAGTATGAATGCCATTTAATATTTCATAAAAGTCATTAAAAATATATAATAATATTAATAGTTTAAAATTAATGATCTTAAAATGAGATTAGTGATAAAGATCAAGTTATTTTCTCCCCATTCAAAAAATAGCAAATAAGTTTCAAAAAAATATAAAAATATTTTCATATGGAGATTAGACTAAACAGTTTAGATCAATCATATCTAGTTTGAAAATAAAAATTTATATTCGAAAATCGCTCCCACCGTGCATTGTGAAACACCATAATGCAATTATATATAGAGAGAGATATATAGTATTAAAAACTAAATTTGATGATAATTATCTATTAGCTAATGATAAAAAAGAAAAGGTAATGGAGGTATCTTCACCATATATTTATATTAAAATTGTCAAATCATATAGTTATTGGAGGTATCTTCACCATATATGTAATGGCGACATTAGATTGATGAGGAATGGAGAAGTGAGATGAGGCCAACGTGATCTGTATGGTTGGCTCGTCTTCTTCTTCTCCTTCATTTTTTTCGTTCGAATTATTTTATTTTTCATTGTGAGGAGGTTATTTAGATGGTTTAATGTAAGATCCTTCTTTTTTTCATTCATATTATTTTATTTTTCTAAATAGGGGTTCATTTAGAAGGTTTTAATGTAATTAAGATCCGACATCAATAATTTATCAGTTGATGGGCTTCTCTCACAGTTGTTACCAATTTTATCATAACTGAGCCAGACATTGGCTCGAAAATCCTTCAAATTAATGATTCACAGATCAAAGCAGTGAATTAGCTGCTTCAACCACCATCATTTTTAAATATATTTGAGGAGGATATAAAAATAATTATATATTTAGATGCTTTTAAACTTTTTTTATATATTTTATTTAATCAAATCTTTTTAGTACTAGTATGAGTTCAATAAAGACCAATGTACTATCTAAATTACTATTAAAACAAAAAACAAAAAAATAATTATTTATTTCTTATTTAGTTCTTCCGTAAATAATATTATCCTTCTCTCTCCCTCAATTCTCCTTATCTTCCTCTCGTGCTCAGATATAAGTTCACTCAATTCTCCTTATCTTCCTCTCGCGTCCAGATATAAGTTCAAGTGTTGTAAATAATATGTAAAAACAATAAAATTATATTAATGGGAGATTTTTGAAAAAAGAAAATAGTATATTGATATATTATATAGGAAATGTTTAGGATACCATGGTTGATATTAAATCGATGTCAAATTATTATTAAGTTAAATGAGTTATTATACACAATAACTTTGTTATTTAATTTATTTTGTATGGTATTTTGTTACTCAACTTAAATGTGTTATTATTTAGAATTGTGGTACTTGAATTGAATAACAAAATATTGTACAAAATAAGTTATATAATAACTCATTTAATTTTTTATCAAAAAAATAATAACTCATTTAATTTTTTTATCAAAAAAATAATAACTCATTTAATTTTTATGAAAAAATAACTCATTTAATTTGAATAATAAGTTGATATCAATTTGACATGAACTATATAGAATTTGTATATCCGCTCCCTATCCTATATTAATATATCGGGAGTGAAACCTCATTGAGCCAATTTGGGTCATGCCCTCTTTAATTTAAACAATACTTAAAATTTTACTAATTTTCTAAGCTAAAATTTGTTTGAAGCATTAGATGGCCCTCCTACTCATAAATAAAATTAACTAATATTATTGGCCCCGGCTTAAATCCATCTCAAAGCTGTCCTGTATTGTTTCGGGGCTCTCACATTCACTTGTCAAATGATACTAATGGACCAGGAGTAGGAAAGGAAGTACTCAGCACGGGCGGGAACCCATCGGACATCGTCGCACAAGTCACTCATCTCGCGCTTAAACCTTTCTAAAACCCAACAGAATAAAATAAAAGAAACAAGTCACGGAGCAAGCAAGGCGGTCGTAGCGATCGTGCCGTCCTCAACTCAACGCTCCTTCCCACCACTCTAACATCGCCATTATTGACACCGATATCGTCTCTGTACCTTTTTCTTTTCTCCTCCTCGTTTCCTCTAATCATCGATCTGGAGGGTTTCCATGGCGTCCGCTGGAGGGGCCTCGAGGATGTCCGTACGCCCGGAGAGGCATGTACCGACAGGGAGAGGTGGCAATGGCGCCTCCTCTTCTGCCCGTACAAAATCGGCGCCTCCAAAAAGACCGCCTTCTAGCTCGATCGTGAAGTCATCGATTGATTCTGACAGTGCTGCGGGTCTCTCTCTTTCTCTGGCTATTGTGCATTTCTATTGTTAATTTGAAAGTGAATTTGGAAATATTGCTGGAAATACTACTTCCCCTCCCCTTACATGCAAAATAGTCGATAAGACAAAATTTGTATCTCACAAGATTGGTCTAAACAATAATAATGCAGACGCGGTCAGAGTTAGAGTAGCTGTCAGACTTAGACCAAAGAATAAGGAAGATTGTGACGATGATGGAGAGTTTACTCCATGTGTTGAACTTCAAACAGAGGTCTTATTTGTGTAATTTATTGCTTATTTGGGAAGAAAAAAGAAAATGTCTAATAATCTTTTAGCAGATGCCAAATACAGGCATGGTACTTTCTATTTAAACATATAAAATTTATGCAGGCCAAAAAGCTTAGACTGAAGAAAAACAATTGGAGTTCTGATATGTACAAATTTGATGAAGTCTTCACAGAGAGTGCATCACAAAGGCGCGTCTATGAAGCTGTTGCAAAACCTGTTGTTGAGGCAAGTTATGTTTTGTTTGCTTTATCTTAATTTGAGCCAATTGAGCTTTTACTTTATATCTTGTACTGGTAAATACTGGCTAAGAGTCTTGAGCAGAAACATACTACACCTGATGTGCAAGGCTATCTTAAGAGCTTGCTATGTTTCAAAGATGATTCAACCTACGTCTAAGCACTTAAAGGTGAAGCCAAAGTTGTATGGTACAGAAGAGAGTCATAATTTATCAGCACCCCAGTTTTAATTATAAAGTTTTGAGTTCATCTTTTGAATGTAGAGATTACTCTGTCCCATTTTTTTTTTGTAGAGTGTATTGGAAGGGTATAATGGGACAGTGATGGCTTATGGCCAGACTGGCACAGGAAAAACATACACAATGGGCCGGCTTGGGAAAGAAGACCCCTCAGAGCGTGGTATAATGGTCAGGGCTTTAGAAGATATCCTTGATAGTGTCTCTTCCTTGACAGACTCTGTTACTATATCATACCTTCAGGTATGTTGAAACACTGGAAGGTGTTTTTTTTTAAACTTTATGATTGCCTTTTTCTGCAGTTTTCTGTGCCAAGAATTGCAGTAAAATTGAAAGATATCGGGATTATCACTTTTTGCCAGGACGGACTGGGCCCATTGTTTGTTAGAGTGAAAAATGGATTACATAATCCTAGTCATCCTCACTCAAGAACAATGGTGAAAATGTGATAAAAATGAACCCACCTCACCACGCTCACAGTGGCTGTAATCCTTGTCGCCCAGAACCTGGTCTGATGTGCATTCATGCCAGAGCAAAAACCACTTATGGAAGTCATTGAGCTCTTTATGAATTATATCTGTTAGCCATAAGCCATATACGACCAGAAAGAATATATATATAGGGAGACCTTACGGTGCTTCGCGAAGCAAAGAGGGTTTTGCTTCAGTTTCAAATCTCATATAAAGAAAGTTCAAATTATCAATCTAATTAATCTACAATAATCTAGATATTGAAAACTTATTGAATACCAAATTTTACTATTTTTGGAGCTTTGTAACTATTTTTTTGGATTTTTAAAAGATGACAAATTTGTAGGTGCATCTATCATTATTTTATTATTATTTTTGGGGTATTTTTTAAAATTCCGAAAAAAATAGTTAGAAAGCTCCAAATGTAATCAAATTTGGTATTCAATAATATTTGAATATGTAGTTTATGTTGGGTGAATTAGATTTGCAATTTGAACTTTGGTTTTGTGAGATTTTTTAGGCCGAAGCAAAACGCCTCTTTGCTTTGCGAAGCACCGTAAGATCTCCCTATATATATAAATGTGTGTGTGCTGAATTAGGAATCAATAACACACATTACCACCAAATATTATGAACACTTAGTTTTCTGCATTTACTGTTGCTGCCATACTTTATGATGTTGCCTTTTGTTCCATCCTTTAAGATAAGATAGCTATGTTTATGTGGTGCTATCATCAACAACAATAAAGCCTTTAATCCCGAATAAATTGGGATAGGCTAGAAATGAAATCCAATCTGAAATCATAGAGATCAGAGATCTCAAAGATAAAAAAGAGATGAAATAAAAAAAAATGATTGGAATGTCCCATACTAGAATATGACCAATTTCCCAAATCCACAAAATGCAAAATTCCAACTCAGCCTTGCAATTAAAAATGTAAGTGGATGAACTGTCTTTGAATAGATGACAGTTGTTTTATAAAGTTCATAGCAAAACGGACAGGAAGAGCAAAAAAATTTGGTGGTCTGGGATCCTTTCCATATTTTCTATGCCTTTTAATCTGCCCTGATTCTATGTAGTACATAAACTAGTATTTTTTGTTAATTTTTATGTCCAGTTGTATCTAGAATCTTTGCAAGATCTACTAGCACCAGAAAAAATCAACATTCCTATAGTTGAAGACCCAAAATCTGGTGAAGTGTCCCTTCCTGGTGCAGCTGTAGTTGAACTAAGAGATATTAACCATTTCAATGACCTTCTGCAATTTGGAGAAACAAACAGATATGCGTCTAACACTAAGCTCAACACAGAATCTTCTAGAAGTCATGCTATTTTGGTGGTATGGACCATGACTGCAAAAATGATATTTTTTCCCTACTTGAAATAAAATGATATTTTTTGAAGTAGTTATAGAAAAATAGACTGTCTCATGAAAAAAAAAAGTTGTTCAAGACACCAAAGTGCCCTGGTTAAGGCACATTTCCCAGACTTCGATTTCTTAATAGATTTGTATTTTTCACATTCACCTTCTCAAATTTAGCTTATTAACTTGTTTTCAACTCAAGAATGGTATGATTCTGGTGGGTTGTCTGAACTGGTTTGACAAACCTTTAAACTAGGCTCAAGTATCTTGTAATATCTTACTCCATGAACAGGTTCACGTACAGAGAAGTGTTAACATTAAAGAAGAAAATGATGGGGCATCTGTGTCTAATAGTACGGATGATATGCCTACTTCTAACCATGTACCTGTAGTTCTCAAAAGCAAATTGCTTATTGTTGACCTTGCTGGATCAGAAAGGATAGACAAGTCAGGTATAGATCAGTGACATCTTACTGACAAATTGTTACTGCAAAATGATTGTAGTATTGATGTATTTCTTGTTTTTCAGGTAGCGTTGAAGGTTACATGCTTGAGGAAGCGAAGTTTATAAATCTTTCCCTCACGTCACTAGGAAAGTGTATCAATGCATTAGCTGAGAATAGTCCTTATGTCCCAACAAGAGATTCTAAGCTGACTAGGCTTCTTCGAGATTCTTTTGGAGGTACTTATGTCTTTACCCTCACTTTTTTGTCACTTTGTTCTGTTTGGGACTTGGGGGTAATTAATGTAGGGACAGGCTGACTCATGGGCGCTCAAGTCAGCAGAAGGAAATTGGTTCATAAGCGGTGCATATGCTGCTGATTGTACCTTTGATCCTTCGATAAGAAATCTTGGGAGTCATCAGACTGTTATCCATGGCATATCTTTTATTCGTTGGAGAGCCTAGAAACTTGGGTCATTTCGGCCTTTAACTTTTGGAGACACTGTAACCTTTCTCCATGCACAATAATTAGCAAAGGACCCACCCAATGAGCAGGAGATTCAATTTTTAAAGTGAATATAATGGGTGTAATTCTGTTATGAATGGAAATTTGTATTACAGTATGATAAAAATAAGGCCAAAACTAAGAACTGTGATTCATTAAAATACAATAACCGCTAAATCTTGATCCATAATAGATGCTCTCAAACAATAATAAGTATTATTATAGAACATCAATATTTACACATTTTCCAAGACACAGAACATACAGGTCCTAATATTTTCAGTTTTTTTAATTGCTCCAATGTTCTGTTTAATGATGCTATAAAAGTAATAATCTTTCTAATATTTATTCACATACGTTTATATTGTAAACTCATTTTTTTTTCTCTTATAAGGAGGAAAAACAAAACCAATATCAAAAATTGAATCCACACTGAAAAAAGAAAAAGAAAATCAAATTCTCATTAAGAGGGACAAACTTAATAAACATAAATGAAATAAACAAAAAAAAAAGATTCTGTTGGTGTCTTCCTTTTTGAAAATTCATTGCAACTTCTAATTGATTTTCCTGCTCAAGAACAAAGCATTCAATGTTATTCCAATTCCTTACATTGTTTATGAAATTAATAAGGATACCGATCTGTTTTTGTCTCTAGCAAAATTCCTTCAATTTAGACATCAGATGCTGAACAAACCAGATGGATTTAGTCTTTACGTGCTTTATAGTACAATATTAATGAATACAAGTATTACAGTTTAGATGTGTATGGACTAGGGTGCCAATAGGATAGGTCGGGCTTGAGTTATTATTATTTTATACCAATGATGTTACTGTCAATTACATTGTGGGTCCTGTTCTTTTTTGCTGTCTAATTGGAAACAACTGACCACTCATTTATTACCTTTTCCATCGAAATACTATTATATACTCTGACTTTCAGAAGTTAGAAATTTTTAGGCTTTATTTTAATTTTTTATAATTCAGGCACTGCAAGGACTTCCCTTATAATAACAATTGGGCCATCTGCACGCTATTATTCCGAAACTTCAAGCACAATTATGTTTGGCCAGAGAGTAAGTTTTGTTGTTTTATATTATATTTTATGTATATATATTATTTCCCTTGTGTTTGTGGACTGTCCACTTTATTCTTGTAACAATTCTCAATGAGCAAATCTGGTATTAAAATTATGCCACATTATTTTTTTTTGTTTTTTATCTTTGTTGAGGACATCTAATATATCCTGTTCAAGCTGTTTTTGTCCTCTAGTTAAGATTCATGCATTTTTTAACCATTGACTTTCTTAATTTTTATTCTATTGAGTAATCTATTCATATTATTACTTCTAGATAATGGAATTTATTTTCACGAGTATCATCGCATATGTTTTCTGTTTATTTTTAGGCAATGAAAATAGTGAATACTGTAAAGCTGAAGGAGGAGGTGGACTATGAGAGTTTATACAAAAAGCTGGAGGGTCAGGTGGATTCTCTTACCTCAGAGTTAGAAAGGCTACAAAAGATCAGGCAGGAGGAGAAATCAAAAATGGAAAGAAAGTTGAAGAAGTCCGAAGAGTCTTTAGCTGAACTTAAAAGGACCTTTACTATGAAGTGTGAGGTCTGGTTCACGTTCCTAAGGCTGGCGTGCTTTCAATAATTGTCCCTCTCTGTTATTTCCCCCTATTTTGTTGAGATCATACTCCCTGCCTCCCTAAAAGTGTGGATATCATTTTTACTAATTCTTGTTAGTATCCCAAACAGAACTTGATTATAATTTCCTGACAAAATCATTTCTTTGTTAGAATTTGGAGAAGGAAAATGGCTCTGTAAAAATGGAGATAAAAAAACTGATGGAAGAGCTAAACAATGAGAGAAAACAAAACAATTTACTCTCTGATAAAACCGTTGAGATGGAGATGTTGCTGTGCCAAAACAAGGTAAAAATAATCTCTATTTCATTTATGGTGAATGTGTTTCAACCTACTAGATCAGGATAAAATAGTACCTTTCCCGATTTAGCTCACATCATCTATCTGCCATTTTATCTGCATTTCTTTCTATTTTTTCTATTTCATTTTATGTTGTGTTCATTTTTTCTTCTTTGATGTTTGTGCCGTGTAATTTTGGTTACTTTGAGGTGGAAGAATTTGGTTAAATGATGCTTGATTTTGTTGAATTGAGACTTTATTGTGCAAATTAAGATGACTGTGAATAACTGCAAAATTTGAGTGTAAACTATAGTACCCAACCATTTTTTATGCCGCTACACAGGCTAGTTTTTGGGAGTTGAAGCCAAAACCCACATGTTAGACAACTTATGTTATGTCATTTACATTTTTCATAATTTGATCATTTACGTTTTAAATGTTTCTTGCCATGCTGATACAAAATTTGTTGTTACTTGCTAGTAGCAACAACAGCTCGAGAACTCCACATACAGTAAAGCATTGTCAGATTTGACTCAAATGTACGAGGATAGAATCAAAGAATTGTGTGGGAAAGTAGAAGAGGAGCAAGCTCGGTGTGCCTATTTAGAATTGGAGTTGCGTGGGGCCCGTCAAGAAGTGGCTAACAATGATAATTCTTCAAAGGTAAGTATCACATAAGAGCTTCTTGTGAACTGACCGTTTTGGCATTTGGCTTAGGTTCTGTTGAAGTTGAATAGATGTCAGAATAATTTGAAAAAAATAATTCTGAGTGCAATTATTAGCTAGATATGATTTCTCTTGAAGAAGGCGATCTTTGTTTCTCAAGGAAACTTTTGAGATGCAGGAATATAGCAAAAGCCAGAAGGATCTTCATAAACTTAAAGAAGAGTCAAGGAGTGAAATTCAGCAGTTGGAAGCAAGAAATAGTGAACTTCTGTCAGAGAAGGTTAAATTCCATAAGTTACTTTATTTTTTATGAATTTCATTGTTGAAGTAATTACCTCTACTGCACTATAAAGGTGTCTTCTGTTGGCGCAGGACTTGATTTATGAAGAGCTTAAATCTATGAAAGAAAAAATTATGCTGGAAGCAAGACACAGGAGAAGTCTGGAAGATGAAATCCTTAAGCTGAGAAAGGCTCTCAGTGAGAATAGTGCAGAACAACTGGTACCTAATTATTGAAATTGAAACTAAATCTTCTTGTGTGTTCTGTTTGTTAATTGTTTTTTGTTGTTGCATTGTTAATTGTTTAGAGAGGGAGTGGCATGCTTATGACTACATCTGGATTTGGTGGGGGTGAGATTTACCAGCCTAAGATAGGCAGATCAAGGGACACAACATATGGCCAAAAGGATATGATATCCAAGATTTTTGAAGAAGGTTATTTTATCGTTAATCAATGTTCAGAGGTTTTTTATTTCCTATATTTTCATAATCCAAATTTTAGTAGTAGCAAAATTTGCTTGGTTGCATTAAAGGCACTTTTCATTTTGTCAACTAGCCCTCAAAGTTTATCTGATCTTATATCGAGCAATGTTGGCATTTTACGTGTAATCTTCCCTTTACAATAAGTATTGGGAAATGGACTGGCTATATGAATTTCATAGACATGGCATTCTTAACTTCTCATAGGTTCATGTGCTAATTTTCTTTTTCCACTCCTAATCTATGCATTTCATCTTGTGACTTTCTGCTTTTGTTCAGTTGGGCTGTCAAATATTCTAGCTTTGCTAAAATCTGAAGATCTGGATGTGCAGCTTCATGCCGTGAAAGTGCTTGCAAACCATGCTGCTCAAGGTGATTTTTTTTTAAACATATTCTACTTTGAGGCTTGCTTTGGTGTTCACTTCAAAACTTGTAATTTGGTGTTACCAATGTTTTAGCCATTATCTTGTAGTTACCTTTATCAAAACCATCTATAGATGAAAAGATAAATCATTAAAATCAAGTAATTTCAACAGGAAGGGATATACTAACAACCATTATAATTTGACAACGATGAAAATCAACAAAATAACTATCAACTTTAACAAGTTATATGTCTATAGTTAAAAGTAGGTTGCACATTTTAGGATTGTTTGGTTGCTGATCAAGTCCTGATGAATTTCTGTTTTTTGAAACTGCTAATAGATAATAGCTTGTGTCTGTTACATGAGTTTGTTTTCAATATACTCAGTCTCAATTACATTGTCCGCAGTTTTCTTTGGTGTCTCTTTTTACATTCCCACCTAGTATTATTTACTGGTTATAATGATTTCACATATACCCAAGTCTAATAATAGCTGCCGTATGAGGACCATCTCATATTACCCGATCAAAACTTTGGACATTTAATGAGTGCTTTATATTTATATGATATGGTAGTTTTGTTTGACATGCATGAATTTGGTGCACTTTCTTCTTAAGGAACATGGAGTCTTTTGATATGTCAGACGTGAAATTTTTTAATAGCATCAGGCGGACAAAATTAATCCAGGTGGAATTTGCATTAGAATAACTTGGAAAAGTGAAATGTTCTCCCCCCTTTTTCTGACAGAAAAATCGAAATAGTTAAATGTTCAATCTATATTCTAGGATAATATGTATTGCTCTTGTAATCAAAATTCATAATGCAATTTTGAAGCTTTATGATAAATTAAAAGTTTGATATAATATTATTTCTTAGTTTCTGGTCATTTTCAATTCTCTATTATCAGCTAACATGTTTCCTTTTATTCTCTGATATGAGAAAGTTTACATAACATCGAAAGGACTCATGAATTATCTATTGTATGATTGGACCATGCTCATTTAGTTCTTTTGGCGTACAGAGAATAAATTATACTAAGAAATAAGGAAGTATCATTGTAACTAATTTGATCCTTGGACAATTTTCAATGAATGCCGAGATTACTTTTATTTATCATTACTCCTTTATAAAGGACTTGAAACATCTCTGTAATTTTCAGATATTAATCAGGAAAGAATTTTGGAGGAAGGTGGGTTAGACACTCTACTTTCTCTTTTAGAAACCTCAGAAAACATGACCATACATAGAGTGACAGCTGGCGCTATAGCTAACTTGGCAATGAATGGTCAGTGGCCTTTTCTAAGAAATATGGAGATAACCTTATCCCTTTTTTATAGAAGGAGAACATTTCTTGTAAAAAGGTATTATTTAATGAAGTCCACATCTATTCTTTGTAGGACCGATCCAAGCATCAATAATGAATAAAGGGGGTGTCCGTCTATTAGCAAACGTGGCAGCTAAAACTGATGATCCCCAAACTCTTAGGATGGTGGCAGGTGCAATTGCTAATTTGTGTGGAAATGGTATTGAATTATGATTTTATTTTTGGCATGCCTATTCTAATGTTTAGATTTATTAAGTGTGGTTCTCTAATAATACAGAGAAATTACACATGCAACTGAAGGAGGATGGTGGCATAAAAGCACTATTAGGGATGGTGCAAAGTGGTCATGACGATGTCATAGCCCAGATTGCTCGGGGAATAGCAAATTTTGCCAAATGTGAATCTCGAGCAATTTCCCATGGTCAGCTATTTGTCAATATTTACACAGCTGATGACTCCCTGATGGATATGCAATTTTGTTTTTTTGGAAAACTATTTACTTTTCATTGTAAATGTAGGTCATAGAAAAGGGAGATCCCTTCTTATTGAGGATGGTGCTGTAAAGTGGATGGTCACGAGCTCTACCTCTTTTTCAGCTCCAACTAGACGGCATATTGAGCTGGCATTTTGCCATTTATCCCAGAACAGTATGCCTTTTCCTTAATTTTTTACAAAAAATTCTGTGTTTTGAATCTGGATTAGCTAATACATTTCACATGCATCTTTCAGACATGGTTAATATCACCTGTACTTCTCTCCCATTTTCTTTTGTAGTGCTTAAATTGCTCCTTTAGCTTCCTATTATGTAGAGCATACAAGGTTCTTTTGAAATAAATGAGAAAATCAGGGGCATGTAATATTTTTGTGTGTTATGTAGTATGGATAAAGACCAGGGTGTATAAACATCACACGAAATGACTCAGCACCTCCATTTTGTGAAAGCATAGACGCAACAACTATTTGAACATGACATTAGTTGCTTAATAACTAATAATCCAAAAGTAATGTAATTATTACATTTTGTTATTTAAAAAAGAATCAAAAACATATTTGGATTCTTGTTCCATCCCATCTCCAACAGGCCCACGCTAAGTAGGTTTCATGTGCTATATTTTTATAGAAACTGTGAAAACTTTTATTTTCTAAAAATGCATAATGAAAAGGACTAGCATATTTTTAATAAATGGGGAAGCCAGTGCTTTGTGAAGAGGGCTGAAAATATTTTCACTTTTTCTTCTCATTTACTATTATATTTATGAAATCTTGTTTCTGTAGAGGAGAATACACGTGACATTATCACAAGTGGAGGGATCAGGGAATTGGTTCGTATATCACAAGAATCCTCAAGGGAAGATATTCGCATCCTTGCAAAGAAGGCCTTGAATTCAAATCCAGCATTTCTTAGAGAAATCCAATAATTTTTTTTTTCTGTTCTTGTATAAAAATGATCTAGTGCCATTTTCTAAAGACTAGAAAAAACGGGTGGTGATCCCTTGACAATGGATTATTTTGATAATTTTGATAATGGATTCTTAAATAAATATAAAAAGTATCTTAAAAATAGAATTTTTTTTTATAAATATGTTATTTTGCTTATAGATTGGTAGCATTTTAAATTTTATGTAATTTCATTATTGTTTGATAGTTCATCAAAAATATTGAATTGTAATAATTGCAAATTGTATAAAATTTTAATGGTCTTTGATGAACTATCAAATAATAATGAAATTGTATGAAATTTGAAACACTATCAATCTATAAGTAAAAAAAACATCATAAGTCTTTTTCTATTTTTAATTTTTTTGATATTTATTTAGAAATTCATTGTCAAGATTTTCATAATAATCCATTGTCAAGTGATCCCCATGCAAATCTATCTACAATGATTGAACGATCCCATGCTATATATATATATATATATATATATATATAGTGGTGCAGCATCTCTGATCTGCACAGAAGAAGTAATTACATTAGTCGGGCCATGCGCCATTATTTTTCTTGTTCATAGTTTTTTTTTTAATTTGTACGGTTCGAGCGATTAATTTAGAACCCCCACCTCCTTCCCAAAACAAAAAACAAAAAAAAAAAAAAAAAAGAAAAGGATCTCCTAAATTCGTCTTTTTTTTTTTAATTTATCATATTTGGAGTTAAATATCATATTCAGTAATTCTCGCTCCGGAGTTAAATATCATGCTTATCATATTTGGAGTTAAATATTGATCAGTAAAGAACTGTATGCCTTTCCCTTAATCTTCATTTTGGCATTTCGCCATTTTAACTACAGCTCTCTGGACTCTGGAGTTGTATATCATAATTGGTAATTCTCGCTCTGGTCGCAGATGTAAACAGCCTGGTGGTCCCTCACGAATTTACATCCGCTGCCATAATTTTTTTATGGAAGGAGTGTCATATATTTTTTCCACCTATGATATTAGGCCTCACAAAACTGATCCCACCTCAATTTTCAATCCCATCCGTTCAAAAAGTATGACAGGATGCTGTCATAGTCATTTTTTACGGATCTGTCTCTCACCATTCTCAACTAACTAACATCTTTGACGATTCTGAGCTCTTTTGTAAATGCATCCAGTACGGATGTTGGCCCATCCTTTGATTATACTGTTTTAATTTGAAACAGAAATGAAGATCTACAATAAAAGGTCTAATAATATGTGTCAGAGATATTTTTAATACCTAAACTGTGTAAATCACATAACTGGAAAATCCCGGACATTTTTTTGGATTGAGATCAATGTAATCACAAGCATAATGCAACTGACGGTACAATCTGCCAATTGAATGTTAGTAGGGTATTTGAGATTATGGTTGTGTGATTTTTAGGAGATTTAATCTTAATGTTGTTTTGGGGACAGTTTGAGTCACTTGAAATAGAGGAACTGTATGGAAAAGCCCGTAGACAACCAAAGTTAGCAAGCTAAGCATCAGCTCGATAACAGTAAAAGAAGTCGACTAAAGAATCAATCAAACCAAATTTCACTACGAGCAAGAATGGAAGAAACAGTAATCGGGGGGCAAAAAGAAACAGGACCAAAGATTTGCAAAGAAGAAACAAATCTAAGAGAACGAAAATAAAGCCGATCGCCCAAGGCTCACCAGCCGGAGCAGAGGAAGAGAAAAAAATTTGGACCATTTCTCGATTTGTGCGTGTCATCCTTGCGCAGGGGCCATGCTAATCTTCTCTGTATCGTTCCAATTTTATCAGATGTCTCCGAAGAGACAACCTGTTAATCTTCAGTGAATATATACTTACTTTTATCCATTATATTATTTTCCTGGTGGGACTAAGCTACGATGGTGTTCCGGAATACCAAAGCATGATTGGCATTTGAGGACATTGGATGGATAGACGATCCATTACAAGACCCGCGCTTTTTAACACCCGCAATGGACCAGATCCATGCAAGAAGCCCATTTAGATACAATGGGTGCAGGCCCAATGAAATGTGAGTTATATATGTGAGAATTCACATCTACTTTCTCCATGACAAAATTGTGCTATCGGAGAAGATATTCTTTTGGTTTTCGAGAGAGAGGGCTGCGTGCCTTTGTTGCATCAATTTCTTAATTCCGCAGTAACATAATCTCATTATTTTTTCCGCATAAAACATATGCTTCTTTATTCTTAATCAAAATATTTATTTTTTACACAAAACTTAATCAAAATATTTCATTACAGAATTTTAAACTGCATTTCTGAAGGATTATTGACTGTAATTGCCCGATGACCCTATTCATTCTGAAGGATTATTGACCCTATTCATCACTACAACAAATGTCCAAGAAATTCATTGTTCTATAGTTTGGATCTTGCTTTCTCAATCAGCTCTCTTCTAAGAATTTTCCCAGAAGCGGACTTTGGCACGCTGTTGACAAATGTAACTTTTCTCAATCTCTTAAATGGTGCCACCTGCATTTTTGTTAAAAATATGAACAAAGAACATAGGTTTCAGTACTTAGTTAAACCATGTGAAATAATGGATGAAAGAAACATAATTACCAAATTTGCGATGAACTTTTGCACATCAATTTCAGTAAGCGAACTATTAGGAGACTTGACCACATAAGCTACTGGAACTTCACCAGCTTCATCATCAGGAAACCTAATATAACATCGTGAAATCATTGTTTATTATTTATCCCATCAGTTGAAATTAAAAATTAACAACATTTACTACTACTTACGGGATGACAACAGCATCAAGTATCTCTGGATGAGAAAGGAGCAATCCTTCAAGCTCAGCCGGTGCGACCTACAAATGTTGCAATATACTAAGCAACTACAATTATTACTCTCTTAATTACTGTACTATAAGATAAATTATGAAAATAACCTGGAAACCCTTGTACTTGATAAGTTCTTTGAGCCTGTCAACAACAAAAAGCTGCCCCTTCTCATCAAAATATCCAATGTCACCAGTGTGCAACCACCCTTCTTTGAGAGTTAATTCAGTGGCTTCGGAGTTGTTGAAATAACCTATGCAGTGAGATTTACTTGTTAACAAAAGATACATTTAGTCAATTTCAGAGTAAAAGAAAGAAAAGAACAGTGTTTCTAACAATCATTGTACAGCTCTAATGTATTACTTAATAATCCAACTTGACATTTCTGTTTATTTCAGGTCTTATAGTACATATAAGTATCTAATCAGTTTAAGTACTTCCCTTTAATTTGGATTTTAGAGTCATTTTCTCCAGTGAATCAATTTAATGAATAAAGTTTTATTCAGTTTCTATTTGACAAAAATAAAGTTCAGCCACATGCCCACATCAATTATTGAATGAGCAACCAACATAGATAAAAAAACTGGACTTGAACTACTATACTATGCCTGCATTGATTGAAAACCTTTGGGGAAAGCTAAATCCAGACAAAAATGTACCTTGCATTATATTTGGTCCTCTGACACATATCTCCCCTAATTTATTTGGTGGGAGCAGCTTTAATGTTTCAGTTTCAACAACCTTAGCTTCAACTCCTGGTACCAACGTACCAGTTGAACCAAACTGACGAGACTCTCCTTTTTCAGGATACTCTAATGATATAATGCCACACGTCTCTGTCATGCCATAACCCTGTTTAAAACAGGTAGCCAACAGCAATATAAATCTACAATTTGAAATTCTGGGAAACATCTCCGGTAATCATTACTTAAAAGTGTACTACTGACTACTGAGTAGCTTTACAAATTTATAAATATAAGTTTGATTTGGAAGAAAGACCAAAGCTAAGATATAATTTTTTTAATCAAAGATAATGTCATCTATCAGATAATAAACCTGTTCCTATCTAAACAAGTGAAGGTTGTTGATTCTATTTAATTAAGTTGGAACCTATATGTTGAATATTATATAGGATATTTAGATAAAAGTATAAATAGATTAGTTATAGGGACTAATGTGTAAAAGTAGATTATATATGTAATAAGTTTACCGATGAATGAAAAATTGATCGATCCATTGAAAATAACATGGTATCAGAGCGACGAAACTCACCGCTGTTAACTGTCGCTGAAGTCGCCGTCGTTGCTTCTAGCTCTGGCGCGAGTCGCGCCTAGTGTTCTACGTGTGGCGTGTGAGGTCGCGTGTGTCGCGGCGTAGGCTCCGTCCAGCCTAGGGTTCCTCCGCCTCGCCTCCGTTCGCGTGTGTCGCGTGTTCCTCCGCCTAGGGTTCTGCGTGTCGCGGTTCCTCTGTGAGTCGCGAGCGACCTCTCTTCTGACGTGCGTGTCGCGTTTCCTCTCTGAGTCGCGTGTGTGTCGCGTGTTTGCTTGAGCCGCGAGCTACACAGAGAGAGAAAATCGCGAGAGAAAATAGCAAATTATTTGCGAGGTCAGAGAGTTCCTGGTTTGCTTGAGTTTGCTTGAGTTCCTCCACAGTTGCGAGCTACACAGACAAAGAAAATCACATTTGCTCTGTGAGTCATCTCCTTTTTTAAAATCGCTACGTTTGCTCTGTTGCATTCGGACAGTCAGTAAAACTCTTTGGTTTGGTTGTTCAGAGGAACAAAATGACAGAAGATAAGAGTTTTAAATCATCTCAGATTATTTCGGTCAGACTAAACGGGACTGAAAATTATTTACTATGGTCAAGACAAATACTCATGTATTTGCGAGGTCAGAGATTAACCGGTTATGTTACCGGTACGGTGAAAAGACCAGAGGCAATAACTGAAAAAGCGATTGAGATTCAGAAATGGGAAGCAGATGATGGACAGATTATGTCGTGGCTTATTAACTCGATGGAAGTAAGATTACAGAATCAATTCATGATGTTAGATACTGCCTTACAAGTGTGGGATCGAGCAGCAGAGATGTATTCTCAAAAGGGGAATCATGGTCAAGTCTATCACCTCCAAACCAAGGCAGATTGTCTGGTACAAGGGGAAATGGGTGTAACTGAGTTCTTCTCAGAATTAAATAATATGTGGGAACAGATGGACTTCTTTGATCCTTTAACTATGACATGCACGGTAGATGCACTTGCCTTCAAAAACTGGTTAGAGAAAAAAAGGACCTTTCGCTTCCGGGTCGGTCTCACCCCCCGAGTTTGAGCGCATCCGTCGAGTCTCTCGGCAAAGGGATCCACTACCCGCTCTTCGTGACACATATGCAAAGAGTGGTTCGGGAGGAAAGGGGAGAAAGGCAATGACATCTCGTGCGTGCAAGAGGGGTCACCATGTTGAGCCAACCCTTACAATCTCGTCTCAAGGTGACAAAGTTTGTGATTACCGTCATAGAAAGAATCACACTAGAGAGACTTGTGGGACCTACACGGAAGACCAACTAGAGGTCGAGGTCGTGATGGTGGCCATGGTGAGCCAAGGTAGAGGTCGTGGACCTGGGGCATAGTGGATCGGGATACAAGCAAGCATATGTGGCCGACACACCGGGTCAATCGGGTTCAAGATCCGATGACATGTCGCCCGATTGATGACTCGCCTTGCACGCAGACTTTCAACCACCGCCCCGACTAGTGCCACCGCATCGCTTGCTTCCTCATCGGGGTTGATGGTTATAATCTCTCTTCTCTTCTTACTACCGTAATTAAACCAATTAGCACCATTATGAAAGCCCCGGTATGAACCTAGCCTTGACGAGTCATGGATTGTAGATTCTCGGGGCATCTAAACACATGACTCCTTATCCCATGATGTTCAAAACCTATAAACCTTTGTCCGGAAGAGACAAAGTGCAAACAAATGGCTCGCTATGTCCAATAGCGGGAGTGGGAGATGTAACATGTACTTCGAACTTCAACTATCGTCGCCTTACATGTTCCTAATTTCACCAACAACCTCTTGTCACCAATCGGTTAGTGGATGATCTTAATTGTGTGGTTTCCTTGTCTCCTACTCATGTTGTGTTGCATATGAGCGAAAACAGGAAGAGTAATGGTATTGGGAAGAGGAGTGAAGGCTTATACCGACTCAAACAAGGAGGGAACACACGAAGCAAAGGGCTTGCTTGGTCGAAACTCCGTAATTAGAGTTATTTTTTTGTTGCATCGCCGTTTGGGCCATATACCTTTTACTGTGCTTGGAAGGTTGTACCCCAAGTTGTATTCTAGGTGTAACAAGGCTAAATTAGTATGTGATGCGTGTGAGTTTGCTAAGCACACAAGAACAATGTATCCCTTTTTTGGTAATAAAAGTTCCTTTTGTTTTGATATTGTTCACTCTGATGTTTGGGGGCCCTCAAGGGTTGCTTCTCCTTCGGGTTCGAGATGGTTTGTTATCTTTATTGATTGTCATAGTCGGATGACTTGGTTGTACTTGCTAAAGAGGAAGGATGAAGTTCTTGAGTGCTTCAAGGGTTTTCACAAGATGGTAGAAACACAATTTGAAAAAAAAGTGAAAGTGTTGCGTTCAGATAATGGCACAGAATACACCAACAGGGCAATGCAAACTTTCTTACAAGATAATGGCATTATACATCAAACCACGTGTGTGAGTACACCTGAACAGAATGGTGTTGCTGAAAGGAAGAACAGACACATTCTTGAGGTGACAAGGTGTCTTCTCTTTGCCATGAATGTTCCTAAATACCTGTGGGGAGAGGCAGCACAAACCGCTACATACCTAATCAACAGAATGCCGTTGAGGGCGGTGGACTTCAGTACACCGATTGAGATGCTCACAGGTACTACATCATTTAAGGTACCTCCCAAGAAGTTCGGGTGTGTGTGTTTTGTGCATAACACTAGTTTGAGTACCAGTAAACTCGATGCAAAATCGTACAAATGTGTGTTTGTTGGGTATTCGAGTGGAAAAAAAGGGTATAAGTGTTATGACCCCGTGAAAAAGAGGATGTTTGAGAGCTTGGATGTGACGTTTGTAGAGACAGTAACCCTACTTTGTACTCTCGAACGCACAATCAAGTGCATCCCGTGACATTTCAGATACTCTTGAGGTGGTTGTTACTCGTCCCTGACCCGGTTGGTCGAGAGGGGAGCATTGGGTATCAGATCGGATAATGATACGGAAATACTATAGATGTGAGCCCAAATACAAGTACAAGTTTGGATTCGGATGCGGATCGAACCTACCACCTCCAACTAGACAGATCCATAAAGTGTACACTCGAAAACCTCGTCACGAGGATGTGAGCAACTACGGCTCGGGATCAATATCAATTACTCCTACCTATCGACGCTCTCCCACATCACAGCCTCCAGTGCAACTTAGAGTTGCCCTCGTGTACTCTTTCTCTCGATCTCGATCTTCCTATTGTCGCGCGCAAAGGGGTTCGATCAACCGTGTTGGAACAAGGAAAATGTGTCTCAACATCTCACCCTATCTCCCACTATGTGTCATTTGAGACGTTACCACTGCGCGTGCAAAGCATTTATGACCTCTTTACATTCTAATTCGGCCCATGTGAGCGAGAGAAGCAACGCAGACCCGAAGTGGAAAAATGCTATGTTCGAGGAAATGAGAGCATTAGTCAAGAATGACACGGGATATGGTCCCGAGACCGTCAGAAAGAATACCGTGGGATGCAAGTGGGTATACTCAATAAAACATAACCCCGAAGCTGAAAGGTCGACGATTCAAGGCAAGGTTGGTAGCTAATGGTGGCTACACACGTACATATGGAGTATGAAGAAACCTTTGCTCCCGTTGCAAAAATGAATACCGTCCGAACACTTATCTCGTGTGCAAGTGAATTTCGGGTGGGACTTATGTCGCTTAGACGTAAAAATGCATTTCTTCGTGGGACCTAAAAGAAGAGGTGTATATGGAGATCCCACCGGTTTTCAAAATGAACAACTAAAGGGCAAAGTGTGCCGGCTGAAGCGCTCCCTGTATGGGTTGAAGCAGTCACCGCGAGCCTGGTTTGATCGGTTCTCCATGGCAATGAAAAAACTTGGTTATCAGCAAAGCAACGCCGATCACACTATGTTCATCCAAAAGAAAGGGGAGAAAATTTGCATTCTGGTCGTGTATGTGGATGATATAGTGTTGACAGGTAACGATTCTGTGGAGATTAAGAGGCTCAAGGCTAGTCTAGCCAAGGAATTTGAGATGAAAGATCTAGGTGAAATCGCGCTACTTCCCAAGCATCGAGGTTGCTCGGTCAAAAAAGGAGTAGTTTTATCACAAATGTAAGTATGTTCTAGATCTACTAAGTGACACGGGGATGTTGGGATGTAGACCGTCAACACACCCATAGATCCCAACCACAAGTCGAGTGGAGGAATGGCGATCAAGTGGAGAAAGTGGCAATATCAACGCTTGGTAGCAAGCTAATTTACCTAGCTCACACCTGCACCGACATCTCCTACGCCGTTGTGAGTGTGAGTGAGCGGTATATGCATGATCCTAGAGTATCACACCGGAGGTTGTGTATCAAATCCCGAGGTATCTCAAGGGTTGTCCCGGAAAAGGTGCTTTCTTCAAGAAAAAGGGGATAGTGAGGATCGAAATCTATACCGACGCCGATGGCCGGGTACAGTGTCTCGATGATAGAAAGTCCACTTCGGCTATGTGCGTTCATGGGAGGTAATCGGTTTCTTGGAGAAGCAAGAAACAAAATGTGGTGGCAAGGTCTACGCCGAGGCCGAGTATGAGCCATGGCCCATGGTGTGAGTGAAGGGGTGTGGCTACGAAGATTGCTATCGGAGTTAGGATTATTTGAAGATAAACCCATCATGTTGTATCGTGACAACAAGGCGCTATAAACATAGCAAATAATCCAAGACAACATGATAGAACTAAACATGTGGAGATTGACCGACACTTCATTAAAAACAATCTTGACGAAGGTATCGTGTGTATGCCTTTTGTTGGGACTAAGGAGCAAATTGCGGATGTCTTCACAAAAGGGTTGAGTATCACCGACTTCTCCAATGTAATAAGCAAGATGAACATGATAAATATCTATGTATCATCTTGAGGGGGAGTGTTGAATATTATATAGGATATTTAGATAAAAGTATAAATAGATTAGTTATAGGGACTAATGTGTAAAAGTAGATTATATATGTAATCAGTTTACCGATGAATGAAAAATTGATCGATCCATTGAAAATAACACTATAAAATTAAATATAAGCTGTTCACTTCATTATATTATACAGAAATGAAATTGGTTTATTTGATGTGTGTATGAAAGCGCTGACACTCTCTTTAAATTCAAGAAGTGATCTCTACCTTAAATTTGTTTAGCCTGATTCATTAACGGTATTATCCATATTAATATACTGTAGTGCAGGTCTACTATGACTATTCTTATTAGGATTATTGTTAGTATTATTACTATTATTAGTACTACTTGATTCCTATCATTTTTATTACTATTATTACTATTATTACTATTATTGTTATTATCGCTGCTGCTGCTGATGCTGTTATTATTATTACTACTAATATTACTATTATTATTATTCTCCATGATTCCGGACTGAGTTTCATTTCTACCCTGCTCCAATTTATTTGGGATTAAAGGCTTTGTTGTTGTTGTTGTTGTATTATCCATATTATTAGAGTTGTTCTAAGAAAAATAGGAGCATATACATATTTGTCATTTTCTGATTGTTAATCCTTATAAATTAGTAAATAAAAGTCTGTTGCTTTCAATAGGATTATCCAAATGTTACTAACAGCTAACTAATGGCCGTAGCCACCTGTCTTCAAGTTTTTCAATGGTATAGAGGCATTTTGCAAGTTTTTCAATGGTATACACATGGCCTTCTTTTGAAAATATACAGATCTATTCAATTGACAGAATACAAATTCTTACAAAAAACAGCACTTGCAGTTACCACATTTATGAAGTGTTTGTCATTTTGATTCCATATTGGTAATAATTTCTTATCACAATGCAAGGTAGCGAGCTACCTGAACAATCTCAGCATATGGAATATTGTTGGCGACTGCCTCCATAACATCTTTACCTAATGGTGCGGCACCTGACCCAACAAATCTTAGCGACTTCAGATTGTACTTCTGCACCGTACCCTGCTTCGCCAAAGCAATCATGACAGGTGGCACACAATAAAGGTGTGTTATGCCATACCTGAATGCAATATAGAAAATTTGTGGTGCGCATCTAAGAAATTTGTTTGAACACCAGCATATGATGCTTTAATCTCAACAAATGGTATTTTCCTAAAACTAGTTGCTGTATTTATATGTTGTAAGGATTTCCAATGAAAGTGAGATCAAAAGCCAATATTTTATTTCACACTAGGAGGATTAGCACAAAAAGATTCCTAATGTCCAATAAGGCTGCAGAAACAACCATTTTTCATTAAGTAGCTTTGACTATTCTGCCCAAAAATAAAGAATTGCAATTTGGATTAACAGGATGGAATTACCTTCTCAATAGATATTATTGTGATTTACTTATAGTTTATCAATTGCACAACAAGGAAGCAACCTCTTGAAAATAAACAGACAAAAGATTTCATGCAAATTTCTCTAAAATAAAAGTAACCATATTTGCATTACCTCTGGATAGCTTTCATCACCACATCAAGCTCAAATCTTCCCATAGAAATGATTGTATTCCCCCGACACATCTGACCATAAGTAATAACTGCCAATCCAAATATATGAAACATTGGGAGGAAACAAAGGAAGACATTACGGCCTTCATTTCTCAAGTACTGATCAGCTGTCACCATGGTGGCAGCAGCAATGAAGTTACCATGGGTGAGTATGACACCTTTGCTCTCTCCAGTTGTGCCTGACGAGTAAAGAAGTGCAGCTATGTCGCGCTGATGAATCAACGACGGTTTGAAGTCGGTTTCACTGATGCCAGATATCAGGTCAGCATAGTAGGTGACTTGAGACTTCCTGATGGGAGATAGAGAAGCATTTGCTGTGTTGTTGATAATAACAGTTGGTAGGTTGAGACACTCAACCTATTAATATCACAAGAAAATATAAGAAAGAGAGATATTATATCAGAATCTGCAGAACAAATAATTTTAAATACATTAGCTCCGAGTAAATTAACGTAGACACATTAAAAAAAGAAAAGGGAGACTATTTCTATTAATTCTGGGCTTGTATCATGGAAGAATTTGATGATTAAGTTTTCATAATATTTTGCGAATCAATCCAAATGAGCATAACACCCAATAGTAAAATATGGCTGCACTGTTGAACTTATAGATGGACTACCTAAGAACTTCTGTGCAATTTCAGTGCTGTTTGTTGAAGCATTAAAGCTTGTTAAATTCAGATAACATTTTATCATTCTTCAGAAGCATAATTTTTGTAAAATGTTATCTAAAATATTGGATTTTAATATAAACATTCATTTTGACAAGGTAAAAAAATCTTAACCGCTTAAAGTTAAAAAATCTTATGTAGATAATACACGATAGTCTGCTGCTTTTATGACCAAAACAATCCAGCACCATATGGAGGTTTTGATAGAAACGAGTGAAGGGCATTCCAGATGTTTTCCTATTCCCGACTGCAGCAAAGTCGATCAAGCTTTTAATAGATTAATTAATATATAATTTCAATTCATCATGATCTGACTAGACAATTTTTTGAATAAAGGATGAAACTGAACAATCCAGCATCACATGTTGCTTGACTAGGCAAGGATGAGACTGAAAATTGTCTATTTGTGCCCGTAATTCTACTTCAAAAGGTTCAAATTACCATCAGGTCCTTAGATGTCAAGACCACTGAAGTCAATTTTTTAATTTATAATTAAATATCAACAGTTTGAAATGAACAAATTGACTCCAAGTAATACCAGTCTGTGGCCTTCTTAAGATGCTAAGAAATTTGGCTATCCCTTTGGTCACATTATAGATAGAGACGATTAGACAAAGAACTAGTCGCCATGCCTCATTATTGATTGTTTTTTTTAAGTTAACTAAAAAGTAAAAGAAAAAAAGAAATGTAAAGACGCTATTGCCATGGCTGCCGGTCGTATTTTTCAAATTTCGATTTTATCATTATTATTATTAAAATTAGAATTATTTAGATAATTAAATACAAAAATTACTGTGCGAAAACGTCTCTACTAATAAAACCGGTACTGCTCAATCATTATTATGGATTGCCAGCGGACTACATGCTGACGTTTATATTTTGGATGGCCCAAAAGGTTGATTATTATTAAATTTCTTATTTAAACATACCAAGAGAACTCCTTTTATATTTTGAATGGCCCAAAAAGGTGTGGCTATCAATTTCTGCATTTAACCATACTAAAATAAATCTCTCAGTTGAATGTTGAATGTTGAATGTTGAATGTTGACTTCTCTTGTTTAATCCTCAATTTCAAACGTGAACAAAGGACCAATACCAGGAAGATCAGAAATTCAGTGACTCACCTTCGGCCAGAGCTCCGGCACAGTAATAACAACCTTGGCTTTTGAATCCTTTGCCTGCTTCATCAACTCCCGAACTGTGTAGATCGGGTTGACAGTGGTCGCCACGGCACCGATAGAAACGACAGCGAAAAAGCACACTGGAAACAGGATTGAATTGGGAGCGAATATCAGGACCACATCGGATTTCCCCACACCGAGGCGGGAGGAAAATGCCGCCGCGGTGGTACGAATGGCCGACTGAAGAGACCGAAAGGAGAGGGATTGGTTGGAGTCCGAGTCGGCAATGGCGAGCCGATCCGGGAACTGAGCGAGCGGCCTCTGGAAGAGGAAGGTGGTCATGGAGAGATACGGATTGTCTGGGAACTTCACCGGAGGCCGGGACGAGCGGTAGATGCCAGTCTCAGCACAGTAGTCTGAGGGGGACATTGTTTTCTTTTTATGATTTTATCGCACTTATGATATTTGAGAAGAGAGCGATTAAAAATAGAGTCACACTGGAAGACGATTCGTTTCTGGTCTATTATATTTATATATATGGAGTGAGTATCCTTTCTACTTTGCATCGCAGAATAACGATTCGTTTGAATTTTATTTTTATTTTTAAATTTATGAGACCCACTCAAATTTAAGTACTTTATTCTATAAAATATACTCGGCTTAAATTTTATTATATGATCCGTAGTTTGGGGCCTGGGGGAGGGCCAATGGGAGTGAGATTAGACGAAGCGAATCTGTTGTGGAACGTTGTCGTGGATCTGTAATTCTGCATTCAGCGTCAGAGATCCAATTTTCTTTCTTTTGATTTTTTCACTATTATTAAAAGCCTAAGCCTGATTCATATTAGAGAAAATCTTTTTATCTTCATAACTTCGTCCTTTAAGAAAATCTCCTATATATTTTTTTATACGACTTTTCGTATAATATGATTTTTCGTACAACTCATATGTTATTATCATTTTTCTATTTAAATATTCAACTCACTTATCTAAATACTTGGTTCACTTTAATACTTAAGATATATATAAATATTCAAGTCACTTTTGTTTTTTGAAATTTTTTTTCTCTCATTTGTCACATATATTTTTTCTTACAACTCATATGATATTTATTTTTTTCTATCTAATTATCTGATTCATCTATCTAAATATCTAGTTCACTTATCTAAATACCGCGTTCATATATCTAAATATTTAATTCATTTATGATGTTTGATATTTTCTGTCTAAATACGTTGTTCACCTATCTAATTATCCAGTTCACCTATCTAAATACCTAATTCACATATGAATTACCAAATTTATCTATCTAAATACATAGCTCATCTATCTAAATACCTAGTTCACTTATATAAATACCACGATCACATATCTAAATACTTGATTAATTTGTGATGTTTGACATTTTTCTGTCTAAATACGTTATTCACCTATCTAATTATCCAGTTCACCTATCTAAATACCTAATTTACATATCTAAATACCTAGTTCATCTATCCAAATACCTAGTCACGCACGCTTTTTCGTACAACTCATGTGATATTTGTTAGTTTCTCCAATGTGATTTTGTTTTCTGAAATTATTTTTCTCTATCTTGCTATTATTTTACTATAAAACCGAATCACATATCTAAATACCTAAATCACATATCTAAATACCTAAGTTATATATCTAAATACCTGAACCTCATACCTAAATTCCTAAGTTATATATCTAAATACCTGACTTGTTTATCCGACTCATTTATGTAGACGAACATACTTTTTTTGTCAAAAATAAAAAGTTAGTTACATATGATGTACATTTTTTTTTTTGCCAAAAGTAAAAAGTTAGATAAAAAAAATTTCTTAGAGAATTTGCTTCGTGGGACAGTTAGTCCATCCCTTCATATTAATCCTTTTGATATATGCATTCAACTGGCGTCTGATGCACTATTTATGTCATGGTGCTCATATATTTGATTAAATACAATAATTATCCAATTAAATAAATAATGACCCATCTATTTAAACCTCTACACTCAGAAAATTCCGATTCTAATGAAAGTGATGCTCCTCTGCACCAGCACAGTAAAAGTATATCCCGAGTTCTGATCCTAAATGGTGTGCTTATTCATAATCAAGGTTACGATATACAAAGGCAGAATAACAAGGTATAAGGATTCCGATACAGCTTTTTCAAGGCACTTAAAAGGCAAAAATCAGTTCTTTGATATACTTAATTAATTCTATAATTATTGTTTAATTAAGATTTGAGCTATATGTTTTTAAGCTAATGTTTTATGCTTTAATAATAAAGAGGTAAGTGAAATTGTTCAGATTATACATAAATGTACATATCTTAAGCTATTTTTTTTCCTACTATGAAAGAGAGAATTTATACAATCTAAAAGGTTATGAGTGGAAGATTGTTCCGCGGAGTTTCATTTTCTAGCAAATGTATAGAATATTCTCCACTTATCGCGACTGACATGATGTGTAATTTTCATATGTCTACGCATAATAGTTTAAGTTATTTTTTTGAAGTATAATATAATATTAATCGCTTGACATAAAACTAAGTTTTATTAATTAATAATATTATATTATATAAGTCTTGCTAAAATTTATTTCATCTAGTATTTTATAATATTTTTAAAGGTTCTAAGGCCGATGTGTGATACTGATGTCTTAGAGATTAACGAGAAGATTCAGATGTGTAGTTATAAATAGTTCACGTTAAAGCCTGATCTTTAATGTATATATCAAGCTGGTACGTGCATGGTGCATTTATATGAAACCCTTGTGCATAAATATAAGTATACGATTCTTTCCAATGATCCAATATTGTTTTGATGTTTCTTCTATCTATTTATTTTAATTTCTCTATTAAATATTGAATTAAATTTCTTATTTTATCTATTTAATTCTCTTTATTTATAATAATATACATATGAATATTAACTCAAGCTTTGCATATGTGCGGTTCTTTGTAATCGTACGTGTGCAGTTTTTGCTACGTGTCAGGTCCTCTTAGGACGTGACAATTTAGCTGGTCACCATATTTTGGAATTCAGATTCATTATTGCGCAGCACGTGGTCCGTTCGATCACTTCAAAATTTGAGTTAGCACGAATCTCAAAGTGATTGAACAGATCACATGCTGCGCAGCGTGAATATAAATTTCTTATTTTGGCGGAAGCACATAGAGTATAAAAATATTAATGCTTCTTTTTTTAGAATTCACATCTATTATCACGATTGGAATCGTAAGATCGAAAATCAAAGACTTATATTTTTTTCCTCTCTCATTTTCTTTCTATTCAAGATGCATCCTATTCACCCATTTTTGATCTGACAGTTCTGATTGAAATAACAGGGTCTTGTTACCCAAAAATAATAAAAGCAGATTCGGATTCTTTTTCTAAATACCATCATGCAAAGTAAATAAAATAATAAAAATTATTCGAGGATAAATACAAAAGTATGGGTGCCGGACTGACGGTGACTTATATTGAAAGTACTCTCATCCGGTGTGTCCCCTTCGTAACTATTTATTTTAATAATTTTGATGACTAACTTTATATAAATTTATATAAAATTCTAAAAATAAAAATATATAAATATAAATTGATTGTATTTCAAGTTTTATGTAATTTGAGTATCATTTGTTATTTAATCAAAGACTATTAAATTTAACATGTTAAAATTATCAGTATGATTTTGATAACTACAGTGGAATATCAAACACTACTCAATTTGCATCAAACTTGAAATATAATCACTACATAAGTTCCAAAATATATTTGTAAAAAAAGTAGATTTTTTTTCTGAATTTATATGAAGTTAATTGTCAAAATTATCAAAATAAATAGTTATGGACATGCCTACAAAATAAGGTGGGAATTTATCAGGACTCAGGACTATTAAAGAGAGTGAAAATGAAGAAAATTATCGTTCTTTTACCGGTAATATAAAACTAAAGTATAATGAATTTTACATGCATAAACCTATTATAAAAATAATCAAATTTAATAGTTTTATTTGAATAATTACTTTACATATCATAATTGAAATATAAATAAAAATGGGTTTATGCCATTTAAATTTTTTGTGAAATTGGAACCTTCCCAAAAGTCAACAGAAACGTTTTGCATTTCTTCTTATTTTAATACTTATATGATTTCGGTTCGTATCTGATTTCTCATCACCTAATTAAGCTTTTAGCAAAGTATTATAAATCTTGAATCTCACTTTCTCAGAGTCCAAGTCTATACAGATGTCCTTTTTTATATTTGCCAGTTGGAACTTTCATTCTTTTCTATTTTTCTCTTTTATCTCCGTCACCCGAAAATAATTAAAGATAATCCATCCCAAGACTGTGCGTCACTAGCAGCGTCAGCGTGCAGTTTCTTTATAGATTTGTTGCTTGGTTACTAGTGAGAACAAATCATTCAAAAAAAAGACAAAGAAGGAAAGGATGGGATAACTAGAGAAAATTGCTATTGATATAAAAGAAAAAAACAAATAAGATCATTAACCGCAGGTTTGAAGTCGGGATAGATTTTATGGCAAATAAATAAATAATATAAATTTTAAATATATTAAATATTTTTTTATATTTAAGAAAATTTAGACATATATAATAATAATTATAATAATAAATAATATAATTAGATACATAATAATCTATAAATAATTATATAAAAAAGTTAGATCATTTTAAGAGTTAAGTTTCATCTTAAATATTATTTAAATGAGGATAGAGAAATTATTTTATATAAACCCTTGAATTGAAGAAGATGAAAAAATTTAAATAAAATCAATGGTGAAGAAAATGATGATGTGACATATTTAAAATTTTTGGAAGCTTAAATATTTTTATGTATTAAACTATTAATAATTTAAAATTGAATAGCTTAGACCGCAAGTTTTGCCTAAAAAAATATTATTAACGATTGCAATTCATCTAAATATAACAACTATTTATAACATAACCAGTCAAATAGAATGCAAAAGTGTCATGCTTTTGGTATTCCGTTCGAAAGCAGGGAGGTAGAATACCTGTCTGAAAAAAAAAATTGAGCTTGAATATTCCGCTTTGATAATTGCATGCAATATCAGATTTCAGTCTACAGGTGGGTGGGTAATCAGATAGTTCGGCAGTTTTTTTCAGATCTTAAGTAAATCAGATAGAATTAGGTTCAAACTAATCTGACTTTCCTAAAAGTCGTATCTGATCAAATCTGTCTAAACGAATTTTATCAAATCGGATCAAATCTTATCATTTCACGATCCAATAATTATTTAGTCTAATCAATCCGAATTGATTAAGAGCGGGGGACCTCCCCCATTCCATTCCGCTTACGCATTCATACGTATTTCTCTAGTTTTTAGTAATAATAAATTTTATTAAATTAATATTATTAAAAATAAGAGTGAGAAACGTAAAATTTCAAATATACGAATGGCAGGGCGCCACTGTCAGTGGCGCGTTTCATTATTTTTATGAAACGCGCCACTGACAGTGACGCGTTTTGTCCAAACCCCGCGCAAGTGAGATGGAGAGGCGCTGCGCGTTTATATATATAAGAAGCAAACGCGCCACTGCCAGTGGTGCGTTTCGTAAAAATAATGAAACGCGCCACTGCCAGTAGCGCGTTTTGTAAAAATAAGAAAACACGTCACTACCAGTGGCGCGTTGCCATTCGTATATTTGAAATTTTACTTTTCTCACTCTTATTTTTAATAATATTAATTTAATAAAACTTATTATTACTAAAAACTGGTATTTCTGCTTCGTGCTGGCATGTCACGGTGCCAAGTGGTTTTTCCAGGAATTGCGTGCACCATTTTCTTATAATACTTAGCTTAATTATTTCTGATTGATACTGAATTTTTTTTAGCACTTCGGATGGATAACTAGTCTATTTCAAAAAAAAAAAAAAAAAATAGTCAACTACAATTTTACAGGAGAGGACGAGAGGTAAGGTGTACATGGTATATAATGTCAAAGTATTTTGATCATCATTTTTTTATAAGGTAGAAGTTTTGACTAACCATTAATTTTAAAAAAAGTATTATCCGTTCCTTCCATTTAGTTAGTCTTCGTCTCCGCGCCATAATGCGTCTTTAATTAATCCAACCCCAGGTCCAGTATTATTCAAGCAATCAAGTCCATACATTAGTGGAAATAAAGCATATATTGCCAATGCCAGCTAGTATTCAATCCCGGTACTCAAGTACATGTGAATAACAAAATTCGTCAAGGCCATGCTTGTTTTATGGTATGGTTTCACACTCTGATATTCGTTCAATACTGAAAAACCTAATTTCTATTAAATATTTGTTCATTAATTATAAACAGTAGGTGAGTAAGAAGATGTTAAGAAAAATATTAGATGCACATATAAAGAGACTTTATTTTAAAGAACATCGTTAAGTTGATCATAAAAAAAATCTTCCTATTTCTAATTTAAAAAAAATTGCACTGGGTCTTTCAGTTTATTCTTGTTATGGTTGATGCGTACAGAAAACACATGAAGCGAATTTGAACATGTTTAAGTTACCACATTACTCTTTTTCTAAAAAAATAAATAAATGTTACCACATTATTCTTCTAACAAAATGGCTCACAATGATTTTAGGATACACCAAAACTACCGAAATAAAAAAATGAAACAAATCATCACTGGTCCACTGTACCAGCATGTTATTGCAAGTATCCATACATATATATATTTTTTGATTTAAATCCATACATATTCAGTATATGCACCGTGACAATGAAGACCGGATTGGGATCACTCATGGTAACTTCTTAAGAACTTTAACAATACCTTTTCATGTCAACTTAAAAAATTGTAAAAATAGAAAACAATTTTCCTTACATATAGTTTTTATTACATATTATTAATGCATTAATTTTATATCTGAATGTATCAGATTCCATCAAAAAGAATCATGAAATATTTTAAATCATGTGGTAGCGATAGATTATATCCTACTGTAACGTGCACTAAGTATAAATTATATCCCGCTGTTAGCATATCAGTATCATATATATTTTTTTAAATATTGTTAACGATGTCAACATGTAACCAACGAATCTCAACTTCTAAGAGAAAAGCACATGGGCAATTTGCAATTTTAGGTATTATTAACAATTGTTTACAGAAGAATCCACCAAACAATCAACGACCGTTAGAAGAGAGGAATTGCCATGTACAAATGCGAACAAATTTCTTTGGTTAGTCATTCTTTGTTTTACAGAAAATCCCACTGCCAATAGACCTTTTCCACGATGCCGCCACCATTTCGCACAGCAAATTGTAGAGACTCTGATGCAGGGGGCACACCCCACAGCAGAGGGACAGCTACTGTCATGTTAGTTTCTCTTGGAGACCCTCACTACTTGCCTTCTCTGCTGTAACAACCTACAGAACATCACATTTATCAATCAAAACCAGCAGAAATATTTATTTGTCCAAGTTTTTTAATACAAACTTTTAATGGACATAAAACTTGATTTATCTAGTAATAAGAAACTGAAGGCAATTAAGACTGAACCTGAGACGAAATATTTTGGAACTAGAATTATCACATACATTATTCGCAATCCGACTTTTTAGTATGAAAAAATGTTTTCATTTAAGTCTGAAGTCTTATAGTTTAAGAAAAAGAATGGATTCCATTCCCCTTGATTTCCTCTTTCATAGTATTAATGGAAGGCAAGTGCAGCAAAAACTAAATACAAATAATAAAAGATCCCTCAAAGAACATTGTTATTAATACAAGGAATTCATTTTGCAAACACTTCCAACAAACCATGAGCTCCACATCTGAATGTTCACACATAAATAAAAAATATTGCTTAGGGAATATCGGGACAGTTCACAGAGAGTTACCTCATCAACTAATCTAACACTTATGCTAGATCTACTTTATAATTGTGTCACAAAATTTAGCTGAGAGAAATGCTGTCTCTTTTGGAAATAGAGTGCCCTATTATTACATTTGCTGTGAAAAACAATTATGACAAAACCTCATCAATTTCCACTAGTATGATAAAGCTGAACTTCAATAGATTACCATAATTAATAATCCATATGTAGACAATTATGAAGCGATAATTGCAAGAGAAGGTATGCATACCTCACCACCATGCTCTAGTACAGTATCTTCAACGACGTCACTCAACATTTCAATGGATCGACAAAACCCAAAGATGCACAATCTTCTACCCATGTCTAATCCCTGTTAAATACCATACTTCTATTTAGGAAAAAAAAAGCATAATAACCACAATGATGCATCAACACAGGTTGATAGATAAAAAAGAAAGCTCACATTTGTTGCAGCTATGTTGAACAATGCACCAAGGCAAAGACCTTGATCAGGATCCATGTAGTTGCTCTCTTGAAATTGTGCATATCTTTGTGCTGTTTTATCTTTTCTTTTCCTTTTCTAAAAGAAGATAATAGTTTTTATTTTAGCAACAGAATTTGACTCTGTTAAACCGTCAAATAAGAGCCCTTAAATCTCATCTTTGTATTAAAAAAAGCCCTTAAATTAGAAATTTAATCTATACGGATTGTAAGGAATAAAGAAATTACATCTGAAGCAGGAAATCTCCGAGGGACAATGGAACCCCCAATCTGAATTAATCCTTCAGAAGTAAAAAGTGTTACTCTGTCTTCTTGGATCCACTGAATTTCTATAGGAATAAAAAAGTTATATTTAGAGAAAATTAAGATATAATAAAACATATCCAAAAAAATCTTTCACAGTATTTGTTTAACAGAAAAAATATATTAGTCAAATTAGAAAAGGTTCTCATCTGGTGCTAAATACACATAATAGCGCACTTATTGTAAGCGAGAATTGAATTGAATAACTCACTTTTCAATCTAAGCATAAAAAAAGAACTCACCCTGTGATGGCACCATTATACCAATTGGCCAAATACAGCTAATTCTCCAATAAAATAGGCTTTCAATAATAACAACTTTTCTTTGCAAGAGAAGGGGATATGCTACAAGATTTTGTAAAATGAGTTCTATGCAAAAAATATATATGTGAACAATTATGATGTTTGATACAATCTTTGATTTTATTATGTTTCTTTTTTACTTAAATTTCATGAATAAAGGTTTTTGTATCACTGTACCAGCAGCCTTTGGATGGGCCTGAGGCCTTGTAAGCCCCAACCGGTATCAATTAGCGCATTTCAGCCTAGAAATAAAGAAAAATCATATAAAATCATCTGCTCATCCAATTGCCTCGAGGACTTCACGGATTATTAGATATAAATCATATAAGCATGTGTAGAATGTTTTACAATTTTCTGAAATTTCTGTGATTTTATACAATTTTTCTAATCACCTAACAAGAATCAACATAGGATGCAAAAATTTCCTCCGTTGTTCAGCTGTTTGATTAAAATGCTATACTTTTGGTAAGTAAAGCACCAGATCACTTCATGATTAAGCATCCCCTTTTCTCCAACAAAAAAAACAAAATAAACGACCAGTTCGATAAAATCAAACCTGATCCAAGAGATTCAGACGTGGATTCCCACGGGTATGGTCCGTACGGATCGTCACCGAAAATTCCACCAGCATCCGAACTGTTCGCTCGAGACTTCAAGGTGGAAAATCGGGATTGTGCTTTTCCGGTTGGGGGAGAGAAGCTCGAGGGAGTAAATCGAGATTGAGATCGGGCGTAATGAAGGAATGATGTGGAGAAGAAGACGCAGAGAGCCGAGGAATCTGTCATGGTGGAAAAAACAAATTGGGAATGGGAGGAGGTGAAGGAAGTAACTTGTGGTCTGGTCGGTCGAGACTTGAGAGGAGGGAATGAAATAGCGCGCCGCAATGACAAGTGGGGTGCAGAATCAGAGGCCAGGCGGAGCCGCGGAAACCGAATTTTGGCAAAATGTGATCCATTTTCCGGTTTTCTTTCTTTTCTTTTTCTTCATCGTTTCTTCAGCCATTTTTACTTAAATAATCTTACTATTAAATAATTCTACATTAATAGTCTAAGAATCAAATTATTTACATAGATATCTAGCTAAAGGCGTGAATTCAGTTGAACTCATGCCTTTTAAATCTTAATTTTTTTGCCCGCTAACTGTCCGTACTGTACCGGGTTTAAAGAACGTGAGTTCAACTCACACCCTTTAGTTTAAATTTAAATGACATGAGTTCAACTCACGTCCTTTAATTTAATTATCTATAATTTTATATTATACACGTAGATCTTTTCACGAGCTTTCCGTATTGTATTTAAATATCCAAATCGGAGTTCCCTATCAAAAGTTTGCTCATTTGTTTGATTATTCATTAGTAAATTTATTGAATTTCTCAAATTATTTTATTTTTTATCATTTTTATATAATTTAAAAAATATTTAAGTATTTATTTATTTAAATTTTAAATTATTTAGATTATATTTTATATTTAATTATTAAAGATAGTATAATAATATAAATTTATATTAATTATGTGTATGTCAATAAATAATCTTACTAATTAAAATTTTAAAAATAACTTTAATAATTGTATATATGATGAATTGATATTGAAAGTTTTCTCAAATAGTGCAGTAAAAATAAAATAATATAATACAATTTCAGTAAAAAATATTAAATAATAACTTAAATTCCAAACAAGCATAAATTTTTGATAGAAAATTCTAATTTGGATGTTTAAATATAATCCATAAAGCTCATAAAAAGATCTATATGTATAACATAAAATATAGTTAAGTTAAAGGATGTGAGTTCAAATCACATCTTTTAAATTAAAACTGAAGGGTATAAGTTAAACTCGTGTCCTTTAAATTCGTATAATACAGTTAGTTAGCGGATAAGAAAATTAAAATTTAAAGGGTGTGATTTAAACTCACGTCCTAAGTTAGACCATATGTGTAAATTATTTGGCTGTTATATTATTAGCTTAGATTTATTTAATAATAAGATTGTTTAAAAAAAATCATTTTTTTTCGTGTGGTTCTTGAATCTTGATTTATCCTCCCCATTAAACACTTTACGAGACAGAGCAGTGTTATAACTTAACCTTTTCTTTAAATAAAGATGAGGATAAAAGTTTATCTAAAAAATGAGAACCAGACGATTTAATTTTAAATATCTACAAAAATATTCATTATAATTTTAAATATGTAATAGTAATTCAATGTTTACAATTTATATAATTATTAAAATTGATATTTTTAACTCAAATTGATTTTTTTAGTGGTGTAGAAATTTTAATATTTGTATTGGTCCAAATTTTCTTGTTTTTTTTTTCTTTATGAGAAATTAATACAAGAAGCATGTGTTTTTCGGTCAGTTTTTAGTAATAATAATAATTATTAAATTAATATTATTAAAAATAAGAGTGAGAATCGTAAAATTTCAAATATACGAATGGCAACGCGCCACTGCCAGTGGCGCGTTTGCTTCTTATATATACAAAACGCAATGCCTCTCCATCTCACTTGCATGGGGTTTGGACAAAATGCGCCACTGGCAGTGGTGCGTTTCATAAAAATAATGAAACACGCCACTGGCAGTGGCGCGCTGCCATTCGTATATTTGCAATTTTACGATTCTCACTCTTATTTTTAATAATATTAATTTAATAATAATTATTATTAATAATAACTGGTTTTTATACAGAGCGGCTCAGATTTAAATTCCAAAAAAATCATATAAAAATAATATACGTCAAAATTATTGGGAGTCATATTTTTTTATTAAAAATATTGTGTTGGTACTACCAATTTATTAAAAATATCTCTATTCCCGATTTCTCGGCGGTGGGAATAGAGATCCATGAGCTACTGCACTCCATCCAGACCGTCGATTTTGTGGGCTTTACTTGATGTACGGTTCGGGTGTGATCAAATTTAGATAGTACCGGGGTATTCCCGAAATTTTCACTATAGGCCTATTAATGTCCAAAATTATCCATAAATAAATGACTAGAACTGGGCCTAAATGCAAGGCCAGAAACTAAGACCAGATCTTTTCCTAAGTATTGGAAAGAAATACAAATGCCCTGCACTCAAGTGAGCATTACTTCTATATAGAGGGTCCATATAGGTAATAATTGTAACCCGCTACGTATGTTATCATATAAATGTGAGGCGAAGCAGGAGCCTTCCAAAACCCCTTCTACCTCCCCGACTCTATCCGGTATCCACTGGCCTCGCTCCTCTCTCCGCGACTCCCCCTAGTGGCTAGTGCTACCTCCATCCTCCTCTCGCCATGGCAATGGCGACTCTCACCTCCTTCCAGCACCTCCCTTCCATCATGGCTAAACCGAATTCTCTCTTTTCCTTCAGGCGCCTTCCTTTCATCTGCCTATCCACTTCTTCCTCTTCCACTTCTAAACTCCTAACCCCCGACACCTCCCTTCCGTCCTCTTCTCCCTCTGTAATTCCTCTAATAGTCCCAGGGATATTGCGGGGCCCAGATGGGAAGGTCGCTCTCCAGTCCACCTCTGCTGCATTCCTCCATTCCATGACAGATGCCAAGACAAAGACCAAGCCAAAGAAAGAATATAAAAAAACTGAACGGGGAAAAGTCAGTACTGGTAAAGATGTTAAAGGAGGTATTGCTAAATCAACACCTCCCAGGTATTCTAAGGCCGCAAGAAGATTTTACAATGAGCATATAAAAGACAAGTTGGAGAAACCAGAAGAGGGGCCTCAACGGTTGAATAAAGTTCTAGCTGCAGCTGGAGGTGAATACAAATGAAAAATAAAAGTAAAACCGATTTCTTTTTAAATAGTACTGCACTAAAGCTACTAATCCGGATATGTATTTTTGTAGTGGCTTCAAGGAGAAGTAGCGATGAACTTATTTTCCAAGGGAAAGTAACTGTTAATGGGACTGTTTGTACTGCCCCTCAGGTACAGTCTTATTGAAGGGATGAGGACCTAATTAGATGTTAGCATCTCTATTTTGTAAAATTTTGCATATCTCTTTGGTCTTTACAGACTAGGGTCGATATTTGGAAGGACTCAATCTATGTCAATGGAAATCGCCTCCCCAAAAGATTACCTAGGAAGTTGTATTTTGCTGTTAACAAACCAAAGGGGTACACTAGCAACTTATCACATCTTTTTTTTTCCACCTTTTAAATGATTGTGTTGAAATTTAAACTAAAATATGTTACAGGTATATCTGCTCATGCGGTGAAGAACCAAAGTCGATCATATCTTTATTTGATGAGTACATGAAAGGTTGGGTATGTGCTTTGTAAAATGCCAAATTGCTTAGTGGCTGCTTTGCTTGGGGAAAATAACACTGGAATAAGCTTGAAAATCATTTTATAATTTATTTGATATTAATTAGCCTATATGTCTTAGGAAGCGGTGTAATTGCTGATGTCTGTATATTTAACATAACAATATTTATTTCAGTTACATATTTGATTTCTCTTTAATAAAAGGAGAACGTCCATCTGACCAGACTTTCACTTTATTTATCATATTTTATATTTGATAGTTCTTATTTTTTTCTGCATGTTTCCGGCATTAGCATAGAAAGCATCCAGGGATACCAAAACCTCGTTTATTTACAGTCGGTCGCCTAGATGTTGCAACCACCGGCCTTATTGTAGTCACAAATGATGGTACATCATGTCTTTATTACTATTCAATTTTTTTTTCATATATTATATTGCCACAAATGCCTAATTTAGTCACATGACACTCCCTGAACAGGTGACTTTGCTCAACGGCTTTCTCATCCTTCTTCTCAGATAACCAAAGAGTATGTATTTCTTTTGACAAAATATGATCTGAAAATGTGGTACTTCAATATACTATCAGGTTTTATTTTTCCATTGTAGATACATAGCAACAATAAATGGTGTGGTAAATAGGCGACATCTCATAGCTATAAGTGAAGGAACTTTGATTGAAGGTGTAAGATGTGTGCCTGATATTGTTGAGTTGTTGCCTACTCAAGGCAATGCTTCAAAACCCAGGATTAAAATAGTGGTATGTTTTCTTTCAGTCCATTCCTGATCAGAGGTGTAGGCTGATTAGTATTGGAACCTGACCAGCCAGATTCTTGGGATCAATTGGGATTTCATTGACTTGTACTATCATTGGGAACTAAGATCTAAAATGAGAAAACTTGTGGTGCTTCTATGTAGCTATGTTCTTGTAGTTGGTGCATATTTGTATTGACATAGATAAACATTGAATGATAGGTAACAACTATGATTATTGGTGCTCAATAGGTTCATGAAGGAAGAAATCATGAAGTAAGGGAGCTTGTGAAGAATGCAGGACTTGAGGTATGCTTTGTTTCGTAATCCCCCCACCCTTTCACAAACATATACTATGAAATAATGAAAGTAAAGAGAAGCAAAATAAATAAATAAATAACATGGACAGATATTATCTTGATCGCAACTTCCTCAATTGATTTTGTCTTGCTTCTTTATAGATAAATTCCTTGAAGAGAATACGGATTGGCCGATTCAGACTTCCGTCAGATTTGGGGTATTACTATATTCTATTCTTCCTGTTTATCTTCTAAAGAAAACCTTTTTATTTTATTTATTTATTCTCTGCGTATAATAGTTCCTTGCAGTGGTAATAGCAGACAGTAATGCACTGATGAACTTTTATACATCAGGGCATGTTAGCTGCTGAAGTACAAATAATTGTTGAAATAATATTGTTTTAGTGGTCATAACAGATGTCTCAGGTCCAAATTCCATATTAGTTAACTTTTCCTTTCCTTTCTCAACAGTAAGAAAATTCTCTCAGATGATGTACTATGGTTAGGAGAATTGGTCCACATGTTAGCAATAGTGAACTGAACTTAGCCTTAAGTTTGATCTATTTCTTAAATTTTGTCCATTGTCGTGTTATGTCCAAATTTCTGGTTAGCTTTTCCTTCTGCTTTTGTTTTTTAATACAAGAAAAAATTTCTGTTATTCGGACAAATATGAATTTAACATTAGCATTTAATTCATTTAAAATCAGAATAACTGAATTATCCAAAGCTGTTAAAATTGAACCACTAACTTCAATCATCTGATGTCTCATAGGGTTGTCAAAATTAGCCAAATTTGATGGCCTGCTGTCTAAAATAGATGTCACATCTACAATATTTTTCTATTCAGAAAAGTTTTGACCAAAGTTATTATCTGAGGCATCTTCAAAGGATTGTTAAAAAAATATCTAAAAATGATAGACCCTTCATCTAAATGATGGGTTTGAAGTATACTACAATTATTTTACTTAGTTATGTATTTCTTTATTTTATTCTTGACCAAAACAACAAATAGGTTGGTTCTTTATTTTGATTGATCTCCTCTTATCCAAAAGTAGTGTAAAAGAATCTAAAAAAGTGATATTGAGTGGTTTTGTTTGGTCAATATGAACTCTAAAATCAAGATTTTTGAGTTCTACAGCCCAATTAGTGCTGCAAATAGCGCGACAGCCTTCACCGTGCATTTTAGTTATGTCAGGCTTGTATTGGGTATTTGCATTATCAATCTGTACAGGGCAATAGGTTCTACAGTGGGATATGTATCTGGTTTTGCTGATTCCACATATCAGGTTGGGTAAAGGGATCCAACTGTATACCTCAGAAATTCACAATAGGGTTCATAAGGATCAGTCATACTCAAATGTTGGACTTGATATTCCACATCCATACTCTGAGTTGGAGGTTCATAAGGATCAGTCATACTCTTGAGTTTAGAACAGAAGCATTTAGTCCCAAATGAGTTGGGGTCATTTGTATTTGGTTATGTGATGCTTTGGAATGTTTTTGAATTTGGTGTCACTCAGATTGTCAGATTTATTCACGTCATTTTGTACTCAGATCATTCTATCAGTGGGCCATTTTCAGATATTAGATAGGGTTTTTTTCTGCTTGATTTTCAGATTGCTTTGGTGTGGGTTGGTTAAAAAGAAAACAAGGATTTGGGTCATTTAGGGTGTGGTCAGGTTCAAACTGGTCTGATGCCAGCTTTGTAATAACTTACCATGCTTTAAATGGCTTTGGGTTGTAACCACATTGGCACATTTGAAAGGCAGCAGTTATTCTAGTAAGCTGGCTTATAAATACTGTATTGCTTAATATACAGGCTGGGGAAATTTGTTGAGCTCCAAGATTCCGACATGAAGTTGTTAGAAGAGAAATCATGAAAAGCATCAGATAGATTTGCAAATGCAACTCTTAAATGGAGCCTCAGGTCGCCTAACCTAATGGTTCATTGCTGAATTGCGACAATTTCTATTTATAGTTTCTACAAGAGGCAGCCTCCACGACTCCATCCAAAGGCTTCCAAATTTGAAATACAAAAAAGGCATGTTCAGGCTTTTGAATAAATGATGTTTTCGCTGGAAACGAGGAGGACATATATGTAGGCTATGAGATGGGGCTCTGCATGTAACTTTGTTTTTTTTCCTATGTAACTTTGATTTTTACATAGAACAAATCTATGATTAAATTGTGAATTAATCTTGTCATTACTTCTGCACATTTTATATGCATGAACGTTTTTTTTTTCTGAATGATGTAGTTATACTGTATCATTCCTATTGTAATATAGAAAAGGAATGAGAACGTTCGTCAATCGAACGGTTGCTAGGTGCTTGCTCAATATGCTGGCACGAACTTGAAGCACGAAAAGGGTGATTCCTAGAAATATTTCTGTGATTTTTTATACATGAAAATGATGAACTATATAAAAAGATGCGCTCCGAAGGCCCGCGCCTACTGCATGTTTGTTTTTATATAGAAAATTTCTTGCAAGTGATACTTTATTTTAGCTTCCAGGCATCGAAATTTCCCATTGTCGGACAACTTGATTCCTTATTAATTGAATTGCTTCTTGAATTTTGTGCTTTGACGTCATGTTGTTAGATGTCGTTGTCTTTCGAAGGAAGAATTTTCGAGCTCGGCAGTTTCTAAGCCAAAACGAACTCCATGGGTCTCACCTACTTTACTGATGTCAACGAGGAAAGGAGGTAGACCTAATACCACGCATCTTGTTAGAGTTAGCATGACTGTATATATGTTAGGTGGGCGGAGGCAGACCCTCGAGTATGGGGGTCAAAATATATTAAAAGAATAATATTAATTAAATATTAATATATTCATCATAACTATTTTTTATAAAATAAATATTCATAACTTAACCGCTTTATTATTTATATTGAAGCATAAAGATTTAAAAAAATACAAGTCCCGGAAAGAAATTTGATTGGGGAGTAGATGCATTTTGAAATCCTTATTTTAGATTTTTTTTTATCTTCATATATATATTTGCGGAGGAAAAAATTATGTTAGAATTAGATTGAGTAAAACTAGCGTGTTCCTAGGAGTACGGAGCCCTTCCATGATTCTAGCTCAAAAAGTATATATCAAATAATCTCTAAATTTTAATTTATGATTCTCATTATATTCTTCATATTGAAATCTTATGGGGTACAAAAATTTGAGGTGTTTCAAGTTTTCTAAGTTGCTCTTTTTAATTTTTAAAAATAATGTACAAACATTGAATATTTTATTATTATTTTTAGAGTTGATTTTCAAAAATTAAAAAGAGTAACTTAGAAAATTGAAACATCTCAAATTTTTGTATCCCATAAGATTTCAATATGAAAAATTTAATGAGAGTAATAAATCAAAATTTGAAGATCATTTGATATATTTTTTGAGCTAGGATCACGGAGAAGCTCCGTGCTCTTAGGAGCATGCTAGCTTTACTTTAGATTATAAATATACTAACTTACCAATGAATAATCTTAACAAGAGCAAAATTTAAGTTTAAAATAATAAAACATATCAAAGGTAACCGAATTATAGTATAATTATGAATTAGCTCTACTTATCTAAAAATAAATAAGTGTTCTTTATAATCTTTTTTGTTTACTCATATGAAAATTTATTTTTCAGCAAAAAAAAATATAGCAACAATTGTTAAAGAAAATGACTGTGATGTAATTTTTTGTTCCTAATTTAAATGAAAAGTCAGTAAAAACTAAAAAGATTTCGCAAGACTGTAATCTTTGTTAGTGTCAAAATTTTTTAAATTACCTCTAAATGTTAGAAATTTTCTAGGTTATACATATGATATTATAGTTAATCTTTTCTCTAAAAAATAATGGACTCAACCTTATAAAAATTTTATAAAAAGAATAAAGGTCAAATTCTGATATCCATATCAATTTTGTTTAAATTATAAATAAAACCAAAATAAATCACATAAATTTTGAAAAACAAATGGGATCAATTGACCTCCATCCAATGAATATAGCTCCGCCTCTAATTTGTCACTGTCACATGACATCATTTCCTCGTCACCATCTTTCCAGAAATCTCAAATTGCTACGAGAAATCTGGTAACAATTAAGGGTAATTTCCTAAGACACGTAGTGCCGGAGCTAAAGAATTTTAAGGTCAATTATTATATTAGTTTTTTATATTTGTAGAGTGATAATGAAATAAAAAGAAACTTATAATTATGGGGTCATAATAAAAATAATTTATATTTTTATGGGTTAACAAAAAAGGAGAGAACTCCTTTTGGCATTAAGATCATTGTCATATGATAAACCGGGATGGTTGTTAGCATTGCATTGGTGAGCGTGTGTCTTCCTCCTCACGATAACATGGGGTCTGCCATCCTGCAAGTGCACTTTCTATGCGTTGTATCATTGGTTTATATGACAATTTTGTCAATTTCCTGTCAGAAAGTGGTAGCCCCAAATACATGAAGGGAAAGGATGCTGCATTGTTGTGTTTCTTCTGCATTGGATGGATGCAGTGAGTAGAAGTTCTGATTTCTGCAAGTTTATTTTGAGCCCTGATAGCCTAGCATAAGCATGTAGTATTATTTTCATAACACTTATTTGTTGTCTGTGTGCTTTGAGGAATATGATCGTGTCATCTGCATAGAGCAATATGTTCTGACATCTAGGAAATGATGCTCGAATGAGTTGTAAGTCTGTGAGTCTAGTCACCCATCTAGCAAGAAAATCTATGGCGATGTTAAAAAATATGGTGATAATAGATCACCTTGATGGACCCCTCGTTTGAGAATTATGCTCTTTCCTGCTACTGAATTGAGTATTATTCTTGACTGACCTTGTAGTTCTAGATACCGCATGTAATCTCGCCATTTCTATTGGAATCCGACTACTTCTAAACATCTTTTAGAAATCATGTCTGTATTGGAGAGAGTAACTTGTTCATGTGTGCCCTGAGCCTGATTGCCAGAATTCCTCGGCAACAATGTTCTTACAAATCAATTTGACCTGATGCTATTTTTTTCCTTTTTTTTTCTCTCAAAATGCCAAAATATACAAACTTGTTTGTAGGCTTTCATTTCAGTAAACGACAAAAAATATTCTTTATTGTGAGAATGTAGTTTAGTGATACTGTCTCTACCGTTAAAATTGTGGGTTCAAAGAAAGAACATTAACACATTAAAAAAATAAATGTGAAGCTAAGTACCTTTAATTATAAAAAAATAGCCTGCAATAAAACAAAGTTCTTTATTGTGATGGAAACACAGCTTATTTATATACAATGTCTATTTATTCCACAGCAGGGACACCGTACATTTAATGATTGGTAGGCATTAGACGCTAATTTGGTTTAAAATTTTAAATTAATTATTTGGCACCTGCTACTGAAGTTGGCCGCCGTGGACCCAAAAAAATAGTAATATTCGAAAAATATTTAGCCTACTTGGCAAAAAAACAAGTTCCATAGATATTGGTATGTAGGTTCACTAAATGACTTCAGACAATAATTTAGCTTTTTTTTTTCCTGTTTTTGACCACTCCACTATGCATGGTTCATTGACTCCAGGTCTCTGTCAAGGAAATAATACTGAACTTTGATGAATGTTAGGCGTGCTAAACCAAACCAAACCAATATAATACAACCCAAACAAAAATTCTCCAGTTCTTAAAATTCCCCACTTATTGCAACACCGGGTAGAATTTCAAAGGATGCATATATTATATGGTGGTGGAATCATGAAAGCTTTCACATGTAATCGGGTCAGCATTCAAAAGTTATAAATTAAAGGACCGGATTGACTTGGTCGCCTAAGGAAGACAAAATTGTTATAGGCTTATAGCTGTATACTGTCCTTGGTCTCTTCAAGTTGATCAGAATTATTAGCAAAACAAAGAAGAAGAAAAGTTGATCAGAATTATTATTATCTTAGATATGGTTCTATTTTAGTTTTGTTTCTACGCCAACGAAGGATTTAATTAGGGGGTAACTGTTGGCTTTTGAAATTGTTTACCAAACAAAAAATGCATAGGAAATTATCATGTTTATACAAATATCATATAAATAATATATATATTTAAAAAAAAAAAGCGAAACTTTTATTTCACCTGCTCCATTTCTTTCTTTTCAGGAGCAAAATAAGTAACAAAAATACAAAAGATAATACAGATATATTAAAATCAAGATTTCCAATATGGTGTTATCTTAATTAATTAAAGAAACGTGCTTCAAAGGACTTTCTGACAGGCACCAATTAACCAAAGGTGACCGTTAAAACGTCTTCCAATACCAATTAATATTATCAATATTAAGACTAGAGAGCTTCAATTTATAAGGTATTCTCGGAAGAAAGTCGATCATCTTATAATTTTTTCACACGTATCCGTGAAGTTCCATTATTGCAAAGCCATAAATATCATAAAACAACCGTGTTCTATTCGGATAGGAGAAGATTTAAGAACAATGTAACGTGAAAGAAACTATTATGATCAAATGCTTTCCACTATGGTATTTCTTGTATCATACCTGTTTTTTAATTTTTAAAAAATTGGGATCTAATTAACTTCAGTGTAATTTTTTTCTATATGTTATTTTCAGGACTAAAATCTACGTCATTCCATAGAGAGACAATTTATTATCATATGCGCTGAATTTGCGATCCTCCGTTTTTTTTTCTAATAATTAGACAATGTCAATCCTCCCTCGTTATGCTCTTTCAGGGAGATGGTATATTTGAAATTGGAATGAAGATCTTTTATGAAAGATATTAAATTGGATGGTTTGATTTCCGTCATATTTTTTTAAAAAAAAAAGAAAAATAATGTCAACACCTAAAACGTTGAAAATTTATTTTTGCACGATATATAGTGTCAAAATCGAAGCTACGTTTTATTTGATGACTTAAGATAGTGCATGTCAAGATCATAGATTGGAAATTCAATATCCGCACTACAAGTGATTTTAGACTCACTCTCATCTCGTGCTAAACCAAAACAACCATCTTCACCTCCCTCTCATTTCTCATCGCTTCCTATTCCTTCCCTTCTAATTTATGGAGCACAAGAAAACATAATAATAGATAAGCATGCAGTTAACAATGCATTAGGAAGTGCCATTTTATTCTTAAGTCTCAGTTCACCATATTACGTAATTAACTTGTCTTGAAGTTAATTATTTATTAACGGTTTTTATTTAATATTCCAATGTACTTGATTAAAATTTAGAATTTTGATTTATAAAATTTTATCATTTTTATCAATTAGTCCTCTTAATTTGGTCAATTTATACTGGAAAATATTTCAACACTAAATATAATCTATTAAGTATGAAACAACCATCAAGTATTACCGAATAATGTACAAATCAATTTATACAGAAAATCCCTTCAACATGCATGCAGAACTCGGTGTATATATTCAATTTGGATTGCAACTATTAAATAATGTATAGATTCGAGTTAAAAGAAATACCTTTTAACTTACAAGGATCGGTTTATAAATTCAATTCGGACTGCAGCATACTCGAAATTATAAGAGACATAGAAGGAAAAAATCACATTGAAAAACACGAATCAAATTATCAGTCAGATAAAGTAGTTATATCTTCATTTATTTATTATTTACTTTTCCTTGGCTTCTAATTTTCTCAATCTTATTTACAAAAATTATATAATTAAACACACCGAGAGAAAAACTGTTGAGAAATATTAATGATAAGCGTGTTTTGCGGGTTCTTGAAGTATCCGTTCTTCTACTATAGAGCGCAAATCAGGACAAGTCAACACATCAACACGACTACAGGAGAAAAACAGGGATAATGTCGGATGCAAATTTAATTACATATGAATCAGAATCACTATAATAATAGCCATGAATATTGTTGGCATGTTAATAGGGCTGTAAATGCATAGGATAATATACGGATCAAGATATTTTTATATCTATATCTATTAATTTTTTTTATTCATACTCTATTTTTATTCATTAAAATTTTTGGGTAACGAACGGGTAACGGTAGATAACGTATAAAAATAAAAATAATTCAATAAAAAAATAATTTAGACAAATAAATAACATTAAATAGATATACTAATAAAGTGCAATAATAATTAACATTTTAAATATAATAAAAATCATATAATTTTTTCATGTCAATTGTCATAAAAAATTATATACTAATTATTATTATATATATTTATATAATTTAACTATATATATATATATATTAAAAATATTAAATAATTATACTTATATATAAATTTAACTACATATATATTTATATAATTTACCCGGTGGATAATGGGTGACGAAAACCCCTTATTCATATCCATATCCGTTAAGTTAACGAAATTTTTTTCTTACCCATACCCATATCTGATGATCTAATAAAAATAAAATCTTATCTATACCCGTCTTATCGGATACGATACGGATATGATAAACGATCAAAATAGTGTTATTGACAGCCCTACATGTTAATTACATATATAGCACTAAATCACTAATTAATATTATATAATGACTAATCGATATAAGTGAAATGTGTGTACATGCACTTTTTGTTTTCTCGACTAATGTCACACGTCTTAACTTGACTAATAGTGCAATAAAATATTACAGTAGCATGTCACCTAACTAAATATATATTCTAAATATTGTGGTACCCACCACTTACCAAACCAAGAATGGCCGAATGGGGATACTAATTGAGCACGTTGGGTCAAAGTAAGCCAATTCCAACACGTTCATCGGAAGTTCAGGGCATTTCACTTTATTTTGCTTCAATCTAAAACAAAGAGAGTACTATTCTTTTTGACGTTGCCTTATTATACCTGCATCTTTTTTAGGGCTGATAATAGTCCCGTTAGTTTGTCCCCAAAAAAATCCCTAATGATTGACCATAACAAGTCAACTTTGTACTCTCGTTGCTATTGATCAGTGTTCAATCTATTATGTATGCATATATATATATATATATATTGTAGTTATTTATGTCATATATATATATATATATATATATATAAGGTTTTGTCATATTAGAGGATGGATTACTTAGACAATTAATCTTGACAATGATACTCTAAATAAATTAAAAAATCTTAACAATTGAAAAAGTTTGTAGATACATTATTCAATTTATAGATTGATAGTGTTTCAAATTTTATATATTTTGTCTATAATTTGATGGTCCATTGAAGACAATATCACATTTAATTCCACCAGTCGATTTCATTTCTTTTGGTACTTGATGAATTACAAATTAAAAATGATAAACAAAATAGTTATATTATTTATTTAGATCTTGAATTAATAACAATAAACATTATGTCCGCAAATATTATTTTTAATTTTGATTATTTGAAAGAATTAGTTTATATATCACTAACAACTTTGTGTTGATGCCTTAGATTTTTTTTTGATAAAAAGTGGATAGATATCCACATGTTTCAATGAAACAGAGAGTTTTAGAAGAGCAGTATCAAATCTCTGTTACTGATTGTTTAAATAATAATAATTATTTATATTAGATTATTTATTATTCACTTTATTGTTCAACTTAACTATATTTGTGTTGAAAACACAAACTTTGTAGCAGGTTTACAGTCTCTTTGCTGATAAAATCTTCTTGTTTGAATAATATTGTTCATATTGATAATTATTTATAGAGTTGGACTATGGTGCTATGCATAGTATGAACCGATTATGTGGTATGGATCAGTTTTTCGTTCTCAAAGTCTAAATGGTCGATCCAAACCGCTCAAAATATTTATATTATTTATTATTTATATTATCTATTTTTTTATTCAATTTAATTACATTGTACAAGAGTAATTAACAAGACCCTTATCCAGTTAGATTCTTTGCTGATAAATACTTATATAATATGTTTCTTCTGTTATTCAACATCTAGTTAATGGAGCAGGTTGATTGGTTCATTATTCAACATGTTGGCTTTATTATTCGTATTAAAAAAATATTATTTATATTAACAATTATTCATGTTATGTCACTTGTTTATTATGTTATATTTTTTATTGTTCAAGTTAAGTACATTATTATTGAAAAACGTAAGGAGTATCATGTGAAACTCTTCATGATATCGACTATGATACAAACTACGTGTTTTTTAGTTGTTATGTAATTAATTGTTCAAGTTGATTGAAATATTATTCAAGGTGTTTGTTTATTATTTATAATAATAATTATTTATGTTAGGTCGTATAATATTCATAATATTTATTTTATTGTTTAAGTAAAATGTACTAGCCTTGAAAGCGCAAGGAGTAGCATGTAAAACATTTGATGTATCGATTTTGATATATATATATATATATATATATATATATATCACATATCCGCTCCGGATTAAATATTATCTTAGAGGCGTAAACAACACTACCATGCCAAGTCGATTTTTTTGTATTAATAAAACTAGTGGATGAGTAATGGAATTAATTTCCTCTCTCTGGCATAGAACTATATATAGTTAGTTTATATAGATAAGAAGATTAACAGATTGATTAAAAGTGTTGTGAATAGTAAATAAGATTAGTAGGGTAATTAGGAGATTAACTTTAAATCCGTGAAGATTAATATCATTATCGGCTAATTTAAGAAAAAATAACACTAATCTCCTTAATTATTTTATAAAAGGATATTGTCACCTCACCTTTCTTTCTATTTTACTTTTGACAATTATCCGTTGGTATAGTGTTTATACTGTTAGAGTTAGGATTTTTCATAAGTCTTGTAAATATAAACTGTAATTGCCCTCATTCTTTAATTAATAAAAAAAAACTGTTCATCATCAATAATCAACATTCTCAACAAAAAGAACAATATTGACGGTTTGCGTAACCATTTACTTTATTTGTTTTAGGTCTGGGAGGTAACCATTTACTATGTTCATATTTACGTGTGATGTTCGTACCAAAAACTGTGCGTTTCTGATCTTTACTTAAAGAAAAAATGTTGTGGCCTTGTGTGTGTGTGTGTGTGTGTTTTTAAATTATGGGGGATTAATGCGAACGACCAAAATCGTTTAGTCCAGAAAAAGTGTTTGTTATTGGACAAAAACCATCCAGTGAGTTGCATAATTAAGTTGAGAAACAGTGGAATCCGATTCGTAGGGTCTGAATGCGCCATATTGAAGAATATTGTTCCATATCTGTTTTACACGAAGTTCTCATTCAATAATTAATCTGAAAGTCTGAAGTCTTCCACTTCTTTATATATTCAAAAGAAATATGAAAAGAGAGTCAAATTGGGTTGTTACTTGCAGCCAGCCCATGATTGGAAGATGAAATTACTAATTTCTAAATGAGAAACAATAAAAGAAGCATCTTTTAGTTAATTTGTCGCTTGAAGTTGATCAGTTGTTGACTTGATCACGGGACGTGTGGGCCCATGTGGGATAGAGATGGAGAGGTTGTGGAAACACCCAAGGAAGGTGGATTTGTCATGGTGTATAAATAGCAAACCTTGACATGAACTGTCACAGGGAAAGACACTACTCTAGTGCAGTACCTGTGCATCTCTGTTAATAGAATTCTGAGTGCCTTCTCTGACCTCCACCCTTAGCTACAGGTGAAAACACCATGGCTCAAGATAAGAGGCCATATATCGCTGTAATCATCATCCAAGTGATTTACACCGGCATGTTCGTGCTCTCAAAGGCCGCTTTGGATGCGGGATTGAGCCCTATGGTTTTCCTCTTCTATCGCCAAGCTGCCGCCTCTGCCTTATTAGTTCCAATCACCATAGGAGCAAAATGGTGAGTTTTTCCCCCTTAATTTTCTTCTTCTTTGCATCTTGCTGTTTTTTTTTTTATCGTTAGAACAAAGAAGCTAGATTCTTTATCTTTGATTCCTGAATTTTGAATGAAAAAGATGTATAATATATATAAATTAAATCTCTAATGTGTGTTTTTCTATGTAGGGGGACACCATCGAAGTTATCATTAATGGTGTTGTTCAAGATTTTCATGCTTTCGTTAATAGGGTATGTTACGTCTAAATTACTATATTTGTGAATTATTAATTGAAAACTAAGTAAAGGAGATACTAAAAGTGCTTAATTATAACTTGGTAATTAATTGTTCTATGTATTTTTATTTCGCAGGATTACAGTGGGCTTAAATGTATATCACATAGGATTGAAGTACACCTCTGAAACAGTAGCAAGCGCAGCTTTTAATGCTATTCCCGTCATTACTTTCTTTTTGGCTTTTCTCATGAGGTTTGTTCCTGCTATTATGATATCATTTTCTTTTATATATGTACTTCAAAAGTTATGTAAGTTATCGCCAACTCGCCGTCAAAAAAGAATATTTACAAAAGTCATGAATTCCACTTTCCGACTTTGTATGTTATATATGGCACTGTTTGGTAAAAACATGATAACTTGGTGATAATTAGGTGATAAAATTATTCTTTGTGAGAGCCTGAGAGGTGATGATAACTTTATTTTCTAATTATCTTCACCTAAACAAGGCTTATTGGCTGCTACAAAATCTTTATTTGTTATTTTTTTTTTGAATTGTTGTTTTCCTTTCTTCTTTTTTTGCTTTCATCAATTACGATAAAGGTTGACCATAAGTTACTTCCACTCCTTATTTTTATTAGCAATTTCCCCTGCCATCTTCAAATAAAAAAGTTTAACAGAGAAAAGCTTCTAAGCTAGAACCAACCTGTCAGAAAAAGAATCCATTAGATCATACCTATTTGGACAAATTCCAACTTGCCCCTACAAATGCTTGATAAAACATGCTTCACAATTTTGGTGCAGTTCAGCCAGTTGATGCAAAATCTATCTATCTGAACTGACCATACAAATTACATCAGACATTATTTTTAGAAAATGATGTAGTATTCCAACTTAGTTTTTATCAACCAATGAAATAGGATGGAAACACTAAAGATAAGGAGCTCTCATGGGATGGCGAAGGCCACCGGTGTCGCTTTTTGCCTTGCCGGAGTTGTTGTTATTGCTTTCTACGTGGGACCCACAATACATCCTTTGAATCACCACCGTTTATTCCACCCGAAAAATGCTCAGTCCGACGCTCACTCGCAAGGAGCATGGATTAAAGGAACCTTCCTCCTCTTCTTCGCTAACACAGCCTGGTCACTTTGGTTGGTTATGCAGGTCAATTTTTGTACTCAACTAATTTTTGTCGTCAAATTCATTCAGTTTTCCATCTGTCAATTGCTTTCTGGTCTCTGGTCGCTGTTAATTTGCTTTTTTAACGGATACATGTTAACTACCTTTTTTTAATCTTTCCTGGGGGCACAGAGTCACAAAGATATTTTTTATGTAGTTCTACCAAGTCCATTAGAAAGCAAAAATCAAAAGAACTACTAAAACAGACAGCTTTTGAGAGCTCGCGAGAATAAACCCCAGAACTCCTACCCATCAGCTGTACCAGGATACTGGTTGGTACCAAACAGAGCAACCCATATTCCAACCATGCCAAGGAAAGCCACAAACAACCCTCAAAGGATCAGCATCATAAAACATAAAGCAAATTAATTGAGCTCTAATTTTCTGAATTATTGTCTAAACTTAGTATTTAAAGAGAAATGGACAGTAAAAGCTGAAGATCTGATTGATGATGTGCAGGGTCTGATACTCAAAGAATGTCCTTCAAAGCTCCTCTTAACCACAATTCAGTGTGTGTTCAGCACACTTCAGACATTTGTTGCCGCGATCGCATTTGAGAGGGACTTTGCCAAATGGAAGATAGGTTTTGATGTGCGACTTCTCAGTGTTGTTTACTGTGTAAGTATTAATATCGGAAAGATTAAGTTAATGCAGATGAAATCACTTTTTTGTGTTTTCAGAAAAATATTTTGCTGATACTTTAATTGTTATTTCCATTTCAGGCAATCTGTAATGCAGGAATAGGATGGTACTTGCAAGCTTGGTGCTTGCAAGTGAAGGGACCTGTTTTTGTAGCCATGTCGAATCCATTAGCCATTATTTTCACCGTATTTTCTGCACTGATAATATTAGGGGAGACGATTCATCTAGGAAGGTAAATATATACACATGTTATTTTTCATAAATCATAATATACGCTAACAAATTGCTTTTACTTTAAATATATACACATGTTATTTTTCATAAATTAAGCTTACGTTTTACAATTTGCTTTTACTTTAAGTACAGTTAATAAACAAGTTCAAGTGAGCATTTTATAAATAAGTTTTTATTTGGTGCAGTATTCTTGGTGGAATTTTGACGGTTGCTGGTCTCTACTGTGTCTTATGGGGGAAGAATAAAGAAAGCAATATCTCTAATCCCTCTAATGATTCCTCAAAAAACCAAAATGTGGATCAAGAAGTAGTTGTTCCAATTGATGAAATAGAATCTTCAAATGTTCCCTCACAAACATCATGATTTTTGTCTTGTATAGATTGGAATTTTCTTCTAATTTTCTTCCTATTCTTTTCTTTTCTTTTCTTTTTTTGGTATTTTCTTTTGGATGTACTCACTCCTCAAGTAATCGAATTCAACTTTAATAAAATGACTTGAAGTGCGTGATTTGGTTTACACTTTTAAATTAACTACGGTCTACATTTAAAATTTTTGTAAATATCATTGTAGTAGGCATCGTATCATACAATTGTGAAAAATGCCAAATTCTATAGTCCAAATCATGTATTGTATCATATAATTATCTGGAGTTGGTGAACGACCCTTTTAATTTTGAATGAAATAAACTTCTCAGATATTGGCTGGAATCTCTCAATTTCAAAAATATATTGGGAGTTGACCTGTAAATGGATGATATATACAGTCCAACTGGTATAAAAAAAATTAATTCCCTTCACGTGCGAAGTTAATTAAGACTTAAATAGGATCGTAATTAAGTGGGCGCGCCAATTAGCTAATGAATTAACGCCATTAATGATACCATAATAAAATATAATACAAATATTGGGAGTTGACCTGTAAATGGATGATACAGTCCAACTGGTATAAAAAAAAATAATTCCCTTCACATGCGAAGTTAATTAAGACTTAAATAGGATCGTAATTAAGTGGGCCCGCCAATTAGCTAATGAATTAACGCCATTAATGATACCATAATAAAATATAATACAAATATGGGCCGGAGCTTAGATATATCCAAATGAAGGTACTTTTACATATGAAAGAAACCGTTAAACAAAAATAATATAATTTCACATGTACTTCCAAGAGGGTAAGAAATGTATCATTCTGAAATTGCACTTTCAATCTTAGTGGTTATAAATTTGAGCCGAGACAGCTAGCTAGTGGGGTAAATTTCATCAAGGCCTAAATGATATCTAAAAGAATATTTTAAACAAACTTTGAAATGAGCTATGTTATATCTAAGAGCTCATGATATCAAAGATAATGAAAAAATGTTACTGGATATGCAAACACAAACCAAACGGACAAACTCACCATGTTTCTTTTATTATTTCAAACAGATACATCATCATCTTATTATTTCTCTTCAACTTAATTCTTATTAATATAATTCAAGTTAAATATCTATATTTAATCAGATCAATAATAATAGCACTTTTAACATAGTTTGTGCGATTGGTTCTTTGATGATTTTAATAAATTTCTAGGAGACTTAGTTCATTCCTATGCATAGTTGTCATTTTCGTATTTTAATAAATATGGACATCATTATATCTAATTTTGAATCCATCTTTCAATATTTATGTATTTATTCTTTTGCATAGCACGCAGAAGCAGAAAACAACTTCCCACATGTTTCTCATGTGTCCCATCGCCTACTGCTTCAAAAAATATTTATCTATTTATATTTGTTGTAGAAGTTAAGCAGGTTGAACTTATTGTGTGTCATCCATCAATCAATTTTAGGTTTTCTAACTAATTTAGATTTAATAAAGTTGACTTAAGTAAATTTTCCATTCTTAGTACTCAAAGACCCAATTAAGTAAATTGTTGCGTATAGCAGTATTCCAGTATTCATTACCTAACTCGACAACTGTACGTAATTGTAATACTAAAAACATCACATTTGTTGCACTTCTATCAAATAAATCTCTCATTCTCTTATTAGTTACAACAAAACATACTGATTTAAGATATGATCGTCCAACTTCGTAATTAAGTCGCCATATCACCATACGTATCCTTATATAAGACATCCAACTCTGATCATGTCCACAAAAAAGAAAACAAAATACTAGTGCCACAACAACACAATCTTAATGATGTCCAAATCATTCTTGCCTCTCCTCTTGGTTCTTGCTATTTCATTTGAAGTTGCATTATGTATTAGAGATTCATTTGAGGTTGTCAAGCTTGATCCTGTTGATCATTTTACCGAGAGTAGCCTACATTCTCCTAAGTTTGGATCCGAAAAGCGTTTGGTACCGAACGGTCCAAACCAGCAACAACCTCCCATGCCCCCACGAAGCACAGGGACTTTTAAGACGACCAACTCTTATGGAGAGCCAACTAATGAGTTCATTGTCCTCCATGACGTTCCGGCGGGTCCAAATCCGATAAATAATAATCCTTGATTTGATTTCATAAAGAAATAAGAAGTTGTTGATAATTCATGCAAGCTTGTCATTGTAATAGAGAAATTTAAAGTTTGTTATATTTTTATATGGATATATAAAATAACTCGCAAATTTCTTAAAGTTATGAAGATATTTTATAATTGAAGATTGTTTCCATATTTGAGATTATATTCTGCACCTTAATTCACTTAATGTTCTCTGTATTCTTCATTTATTTCTTTTGTTGCTTTCATTTTATCTAAGCATGCTAAAATAGCAAGAGTTTTCTTATCAGCTAAATGTACAAATCGCACCATTACATTTCTATTTATAAAGAATTATTTGGTTTTTCCACTTCATACATATCAAAACTACTTTTTAATCGTATAATTATATGAATTATTAGATATAAATCATATAAGCATGTGTAAAATGTTTTAAAATTTTCTGTGATTCTATACAATTTTTCTAATCTCAGCCTTTAAAAACCAAATCTAGTCAAACCGTAGGCTCCTTGACACCAGAACTGAAAAATAAATCAAAACAAATATAAACAAAACCTTAAACAATGAAATACACACACACACACACACACATGTTCAATAAATGTCTCTCTACGTCTCTGTAATCGCACGTTTGCATCTTCTTCACAAATCTTATGAAAATTTGACCAAATAACCCTGAAAAGCACTGTTGAACTTTTCAGTGCTGATAGTGGCTTTCCATGCCCTTTTTCTTCCATTTTCTGTACATGGCATGCCTTTTCAAGTTCATAATATTTAGTAAACATAATATTCATTTTTCTGTCAGGTTTGAGAATTTTTAATGTTTTATTTATATTTTTAAAGCATTTTTCAAAACATCAGCAAATTGTGTATCAGTTCAGCTGACAGAAAACATACTTTTTGTGTTTTCTTCTCAAATTTTGAACACAATCTGTCAAATAAATTTTATAAACATGTAGTTTACTTGTTTATCATGATTTCTGCCATCAATCTATCATCATCACATAATCGTTACAATAACTCAAAAAGGCAATTGCTAAACAAGATGTGGTGGTATCAATTGATGGAAGTGTAACTTCAAATGCAAACAAAACAAAACACAGTGACGGTCTTCACATGCTTACATTGAGATGAGATTCGGCTCTAAAGATGGTCCATACATTTTGTTTTCACATGGTCAATTCCAATGTTTACACTTAATTAGGCACTTCTGCCGAGACCTTCAAAATACTGATATTTCCATGTGTGCTTTGAATATCAATGTTTGCAAACTCTCCAAACATTTCCTTGTTCCTGAAGGGCCCTTTCTTTAATTCACATTTTGACATGATATCTTTCGAATATTCAATTTTGGATTGGTCTTTCATTGAAACGACATACCTCAGCCTATTCCTCTATCGCTTTGTTATTTTTTCACCAAGATTGAATATCTGATGATCTTCTATAAAAGAGAGAGATTCCTGAATCAATGTTTGAACAGAGAATAATAAAGCAGACGTCCTGGCAACACTGGTTCGGTACTGATACTGATAAGCTGGGTGTAATAAAAAGCAAATTGCATTATCAACAATTAATTTATTTTAAGTTCTTGCATCTAACATTGGATCACACACTAAATGCAACTGTTAAGCAGAGAATTATAAAGTTGACAATTTGTACAAACATAGAAAGAGGCAAGATAGTATTCCAAATTTCCAACATTACGACACTTCAACATCATTAAGTCAGAAATTTCCTAAATTATAAATAGTCAGGATCTAGTAGGCAAAACAAACAATAGCAATGGCCTCTCCTCCCTACTTCTCATCTTAGACTACTTTAACCCAAAAAATAATGAAGGAAAAAAAATTATTACTACACAATTACACTGAAATATTGTCCCCCACCAAAAGCAGAAACTCCCTGCCTCTTAGCAAAGTGAGAGGCAATGTTAGGTCAAAATAATCCTATTATCATAACCACAACACATTCTCATCCAACCAAATTGTAAACTAATTACAGACTCATTACAACAATAAAAAACAAAACAAAATCCTAGAGATAATTCAGCAAATTTTATATAAAGCACATGGCTAGCGCTCATACTTGACACGACCCTTCAATATACCAGGAATTGGCGGTGAGGTGGGCAGTTTACCAAGGTTATTAGCGGGCATTGTGATCTTCTGAGGTACTGGTACTGGCATGTGACTGTGCTGGTATGACATTGAGTTTTGTGCATTAGAGCACTCTGCTCCATTTGGAGTCGTCTCATATTTGGACCCCCCACCATTCTGTTCTTTCTCATTGGATCTCATTGCTTTGAGCACAAATGAATCATCATGCAATTCGAATGGAGTGCTGGATTTGTATTAAAGTAAAAGAGCATCAGTGTCATTAGACTTGATACTCAGAATGACATGGATTTTATAACTGGTATAGCATGACTCATAATATTGACAACTGGTATACCTGTTGAAATCAAAATGTACCAGCTGCATGTCTTCTGATATCTCCACTTCTACAGTTGCATGAGGACGAGTCTGTTTCCAGAATTTTAATACAATATGTTAGAAAAAGGGAAAATCTAGTTCCTCATTATAAATTCATAACTGGAGAAACAATTTGAAGGAGTAGAGAACTAGAAACCATTACCTGAACCAAGATGAAAGGCAATGCAACTCCTCCAGAAGGAGCATTTCCTGATCCATACAGTTGTCCATTTCTTTGAACCAAGTTTTGTAGACCTAATGCCTGATAGAGAGAGAAAAGAATTAATGGAGTTACAGGAGCACCAACAAATATTTTTCGACATTGCCGCCAGCACCAACAACAAAATTAACCCTTACTGTTCAACTCTTAACCAATGGATGCATATTATTTGTACAAAAACCTAAATACAATGTCTACTCAGGTTGAATTTAATTTATTTGGTCTCACAGAAAGAAGAACTTGTAAGAGGCAGGAACTAAAGAATGATCCATAAAGCAACATTACAAAAGATAAACCTGACAGTTGGACTTCTGTCTTCAAGGAACTAGAAAACTTCAGGAAGTATGAAACCAAGCATGATAATAGAAAAAATGTTGTTTGCAAATTGGAAGGACCAGTGCAAAAGGGTACAGAAAGCACAATCCAATATTTAGAGCTCAATGTTCTTACTTGGTCCTGTAACTCTTGCAGATAAGCAGCTTTTTTGTCAATTCTACTTTTTAATCCTGCAAGTTCGGTCTGTAATAAAAACAAAGTAAAATAAAACCTCTAGCAATGAGAACAAACTGATCATGGTACAGAAAATAAACAAATGTACCTTCAATTCTTCAACATCATTTAAGCTGGTTCTAGGCAAGCCTTTCCATTGTATTTCCTTCTTATCTTTAGATATTATATCCATGGCCATGAGTACATTTAGAGCATCATATACTCTTCGGCGTATGTTCTTCTCATCATATTGTTGCTGAAATATTTTTTTCCACATTATCAACGAAAAGCGACATTCATATGAAATCCAAGGATAACACCTTTTTTGTCTATACCAAAAGAAATGCAATATTTCCAGTGAAGACTACCTATGCACCCTTCAGAAAGACGCCTAGTAGGAAACAAAAAAGCAATGAAGAAAAACAAAGGCAACTAGATACTTGAGGGACAGTCAGAACAATCTAGCGTGTGTCAGGATCTATTGAAAAGAAGGAAAAGGAAAAAAAAGGCTATATTAAACTGGAACAAAGGTACTGCTCCATCACTTGTGAAAATATTAGTTTACCTGATCCGGAGACGAAAAACTGCTAGTGGGGTCAGCAAATTCAGCTACAAGCTCATCAGCCACCTAATAAATGGCAAAAAAAGAAAAAAAAAGTACAATTAAAGAGCAATTTCCAAATTCTTATTTGTATGCATTAATTATAAATAAGTAGCATTGACTCTTCAGCTTTACATAGGAGATGGTAAGGTTATAATTGGTGGATTTACATAAAAGTGATATGTAAAAGGAATGAAGCAAATTTAGGTTTGAAAATGCAATTTAGAAGTAAAATGTGCAAGACATTCTCAAACAAAGTATATGGAAAAGATAGGATTTGGAATTTATTCAGTAGAATAGAGCTTTTTGTTATTAAACTATTTGATATTTTCTGATGTCACTTCTATTACTAATAACTTGATGGTTTTCAAAAATATTAAAGCAGTGGTACAAATACCACCTCTGTAAAAAATGAAGTAACAAAGAGAAAGACTAAAAATAATAAAGTGCAACAACACACCTCATTGTAGGTTGTCCTTCCCTTGCTTTCAACTTTTTCACAAACTGAATAGAAACAACATCAGTATTATATCAGCAGTCAATCTGTCTACTTATTTAGAATGAAAAAACAGTTCTGTAAATGAATAATCGAAATTATAGGAGTTTCAGCCTAATTCACACAAACATCAAAGACCCAGTTTGATCAAAACAAACCAATAGGGAGCTTGCCAAAATGGAAATCAGACTTGTATGTTCAAGCAATTTGCACACCTCTCATGCTAAATTGGCGTAGCCCTCTGCCACCTTTATCAGGACCAACAGCTCGTGCCCCCCTCTTTTTCTTCTTACTAGTCGGGAGTAAAACAAAAAGAGAAGTACAGATTATGTTAGATACTCTGAAGTGTTGAAATTTGGCTTCTAAGAAAATAAAATTCTCTAAACTACACCCAGTTAATCTTATGAAGCAGAAAAAAAAAATACACAAATGGTGTACAGAACTAGTAACCATTATGAAAATCAGTTGGTACCACCTGATACAATACTAAAGTCTCAGTATCAGGCATGATGATTTCATGTACCGGATCTGAAACTCTAATTCTTGAAATACCTCTGGAAACTGCACGAACTAGGCTTCTGGTTGAATTATCTATAAATTACACAAGTGTTTAACAAAAATTGGTCAAATCACATAATTAAAAAAAACAAAAGCAAACCAAATAAAATTAAACTAACGAGTAGATCACTCAAGTACTGAAACACCCGGAAATAACCCTACCCATCACCAGACGTCGATCTCAATAAATAAAAACGAAACACTAACATGGAGAAGTACAAATGGATCTAAAAGAAAAAAAATGTGAAGAGCGAAAGGCAACCTGGCAGCAGCCTGAGAAGAAGCCGGAGCCTCGTCAGTGTGGATGTCTAGGTTGTTGAGCCTGACAAAAGTGCTCTCGCTGGCAGGAGTCATTGTCGCCGCTGGCGCAGCTGACTGGTCGGCTCAGGCGGAGAACCGGCGCTGCCGCTAGTAGATGCGGATTGGGCCCCACGGGCGGAGATAGGCGGTGTTCCCCATGACGAGCGCACACCGCCGGTGGCGGCGGTTCCAACCATATCCCCAATCTAGAGAGGGTGAGGATGGGGAAGCAAGTGAACTCGGATTATAAGGGAGACTATGGAACGAAAGAGAAAAAAAAAGAGGTAAATGGGACGATAAAATAAACCCTAACGACGAAAGAAAGAGGGAAAGGGGAAGGCGGGGAGGTGCATTTGTTTGGAGTATGTTTCGGTTGTGAGGGGCTGTCGAGTGGAGGGAGAGAGGGTTCGTTTGCACTGCAAGGTCACACCATTTAATGCTTGGACCGTACAACAAATTCTCGATTAACCAATCAATTACGATGAACGGCTCGGATAAATCCAACATCACCAACTATTTACCCTTGATCAATACGAACTCGCGGAGACAAAATGCGAATTGGAAATGGAATTCCTTTCTCTTTCGTGAATCCGAACTTCGGGAGAGAGGAAGACGACGAGCACGATTTGATTCAAGTCACCGTGATTTTCTCTCCTTCAAATCATCCAAATGTTGTCATTTGTATGGACGAGAATCGAAACTTAGAGTTTGTCCTTCGTCGTCTCTCTCATCTACGAAACTGAAACTGCTCGATCGTTCTTTAGATGAATTTTTCCGACGAGTACATATTTAATTTCTCCTCTTCATCGTAAACAATTTCCTATTATTCATTTTATTTTACATTACTGATATATTTTCTACTGGTAAACCCTAAATCATGATAATTTAGTAATTAAATATAACTTTATGATTATTCTTTAAACTCTTAAATAAATTCTTGATAAATTAGATTTTGTTTTGTTCATAAAACTTCAATTTAAAAATTCTCTTTACATATCATTTCCATTGAAATGAACTCAATTTTTTATTCACATCATTTTGATCAGAATGCTAGTCGTGCTAAATTATGGGATGTGTTAAGTTGCAGTTTTGTACATTTACTTCCTTTTTTTTTCAATTTTTGATAAATAATCATGATATTTTACTTGATGAGTGGCGGTAATGATGTACAAACAAAAGACTCAACAAAGACGATACTAGATTTTACCTCTTTTTGTATATCTGATCTTACAAGGACATTATTGACCAACTGAAGAACGCAATAGGAAGATGATAATGGTGTGCGATCTTTTTCGCGCGCTCCTCATCGCGCGGGCGATGGGATGTGGAAGAAGGACATAAAGATCCCTCTTAAGCGTGCATTTATTTTAGCGCCGGTTAATTCTATCGTTCAGACCCATTGGGATGCACATCTAGGGTTTTTTCAGTGATTGCGAGTCCTTGTAGATTCGATGGGCGCAAACCCCCACCGTTAATTACCCTGGGCTATTAACCTCGATATACCTCTGGATCTCGAAAGAGGAAGCAAATACTATAACTAAATGATAGTCAAGTGGTCGAGGGAAGCAAATACTACGAAACACCCCGGATTTACAATCAGATCAGTCCAGTGAGGCAGGAATGGCATAAGATGAACTTATCAACATATCAGTTTTATCTTTAGGGTATATTGTAAATTGAATCTATAAATAGATCAATTCAACTTACGTAGAATGTTGACAGACGAACTTACCAACAGATCAGTTCGGGGTTTAGAAACAGATGAAAATGAACTTACAAACAGATCAGTTTAGATAGAAAAAATGAACTTACAAACAGAGTAGTTCAATTCAAAGCAGATGCAAATGCAGAAAAAAATGAACTTACACACAAATTAGTTTACTTAAATCCAGATAAAAGAGGTATGGATGAACTTTACGCATGTCAGTTCACATGTTACAGATAAAAGAGATATAGATGAAACTTATACACAGATCAGTTCACAGGTTACAGATTACAGTGGTACAGATGAACTTACTAACAAATCAGTTCACTTGAGTTCAAATCAGCAGAGATACAGATGAACTTACTAACAGATCGGTTTGCTTGAGTTTAGATAACAAAGATACAGATGAACTTACTAACATATCAGTTCACTTGACACGGAGTAATAAAAGTAGGTTGGTAGGAAATGAAGTTACAAACAAATTAGTTCATTTTAGGGTAGAGAAAGATGAACTTACAAACAGTTCAGTTCAATCTTAGCAGCTTCAAGAGATGATCTTACAAACAGATCAGTTCAACCTCTACGAAGAGATAGAAGATGAGTCTACAAACAGATCGACTCAATCTTAATTGATCTAGAAGATGAACTTACAAACAGATCAGTTCAATCTTAACTAGTCAATGACCAATCACACAAAATACAACCTGAAGCGCTAAGCCAGTTGATCTTGAGGTTGGTGAATCAGAAGATTAGTGGATATGACACACATACACATCTTATTGATCTTCTAGATCATGAATTTCAAGCACTGAGCGGATTCATAAACCTAGGAACACTTCTACACACAAGGTCAAATATGAAGCGCTAAGTCAGTTCAACGTTGAGGCATGTGTGTTAGTGAATGAACCTATAAACAGATCGGTTCAATTTCACTGTTTAGAAGATGAACTTACAAACAGATCAATTCAATATTGTGGCTTGGGAGATGAACTTACAAACAGGTCAGTTCGATCTCATGGACTAGAAGACAAACTTACAAACATATCATTTTAGTTTTAGTAGTATGTCAAGTCATGAACAACTGTTCAAGACACAAAGTCAGGAAACAGTGGACAAAGTCCTTACAGTTGTCTTACTTGATCTTCCAAATCATGAATTTTAAGCACTTGGCCGATTCATAGATTCAGGGTTACCTTGTACACAAAATTAGACTCGGAGCACTTGGTTGGTCTAATATTGAGACATATTTATTAGAGAGTGAGTTTCTAGACAGTTCAGCTCAACTCATCTAATCTAGTCAGATCACGGACTTACGAGCAGATTAGTCCCATATTTGTGCACCACCAGCCTTGGAGGGAGGTAGCCAGTGTATTGATGATCGATGGATCATCAATCTCAGCATCATGATGTCACTTCTTCAGACATCATAATGTTCTTCTTTGAAGTCACCACATTCGTTGTGTTGATGTTGCAGTCTCAGTTGTTTTCTTGGTAGGCGTCAGGATGTTCTTGTCTTAACTGTTATTAATTGAATGTTCTGAGTGTTGTATTACTTGTGTAAAATTACTCTACTGCTCTACACCCCTTGTGTGAGTTTATTTAATCACCTCTAAAATGCAAAATAATTATTGCATTATTATTGACTTTTATTAATAAGATAATACCCTTTATTATTATCTCAATTATAAAGGTAAATTTATTTTTATTTTTAACTCTCTTTATTTTTGTATAAAATTACTTATAAAAATAATAGAAAATAGGTTGACTATTATTCAAAATTTTATTTAGATTTTTAGGATTTTTATAATAGCCAAAATAGTAAGTCAAAACTTGGTCAAACAGAAAAAGCAAACAAAGTCCTTTTGCTTTTAAATTGTTTTAGTATAGTAAAATTCTTAAAAATAAAATTTTTTTGCATAGAAAAATACTATGAAAAAGAAAAAAAATTAAAAATAAATTTGAGTCAATTTAGAGTTTGAAAAACCTCTAAATGATTTATTTACTCTTTATTTTTAATTTTCTTTATTAATTGAGAACTGAACTTTGTGAATTGAGCTGAGATTTAATTTCCTTTTAATTTCTACGGATTAGGCCAAATTCTATTTTCTTTTATTTTTTTGAATGGGCCCATTCTCAATGGGCCGCAGTTTTAATGCAGCATTTAATTTGGGCCGTTAGATTGTGCTGAAATTGGTGTAGAGTTTTATTTAAATGTTCAGATGCACCTAGGCCGCTAGATTTAGTTGAGATGCGTGTTTAACAGATCTAAGGTCTAGATCAATTCAATCTTTAATTTCCTTAACTCTCGACAGATGTCGATTAGTGAGCGCTTCAACAATCGTGCAGATAGATTCTCCTAGGCTTCTAACTTACCAATGCTTCAAGATCCGTGCGATACGGTGTTTTCGATGATCGGAGCTCTTCTATTCTGATCAGACTAGTGCGTTAGAGTCATATTAGTACGTGAAATCTCTCTATCATGTCTGATCGGAGATCCATACGGTGATTGATACCGTATGAGAGTGCGAGTTGGGATTATTTCTCTTCCAAATTCATTAGAATTAATTAAAATTCTTAACAATTACAAACTTGCTGAGCATTGTCTTGACATGTTAACATGATCTAAGATGAGAATAGGGATTCTCCTTTGTTCATGATCACGCTGAAACATCTCACCACCTGGCAGTGTACAGGACCGATTGGTACCGATTCTAATTCATTATAATTCTTTGATGCCTATTGAATTAGCATCTTGATTGTCATCCCCTCAGGCCTAAAGGCACACCTAGCATGAGCTAGGGCCAGTGGTTCACTGAATTGGATGTCTTTGAAGCACAATACCAGTTATGATTCTCGATACCAATTGATATTGATCTGGAATTGATCGAAATTATCATAATTCAACAAACCTCTATACTTGATTAGCATATCTTAGGCCTAAAGGCACACCTAGACATTGCTAGGGCCAGTGGATCACTGAAATTGCATTGATATTGACCAATTCACTCTTGGAAAGTTCGGTGATACACTGACTTGTGCCAAATTCGACATATTTATTATAAGATTGCAGAGATTACTTACTTAATCAATCAAAATCATACAACTAAGGTAAATAAAGGATGAAAAGTTGATGCTTTCAGTTATTGTGCAAGTAGAAGCAAAGAAATCAATTGAAAATGAAAATTCACAAAAGAAATCAGGACCATAGCAATTTAATTGCAAGTTCTTGATGTTTGTGACTGATTCAGGTCCAAAGGCTCACCAATCACCTTGTGATTGAGTCAGTGGTTCACTAAATTCAATCAATTAGTGTCAATTGAGATTCTTTAGGGAAGAAACAGTAAAGAGATCGAAAAAAAATAACTTTCATAAGGAAACAACAAGAACAAGTAAAGAAATTCAATTGACTGTCTAATGAGCATGGATTGGATGCTTTAAACTCAGTTTTAGAGAAAAAATACAAAGAAGCATTGATTGAATCGATGAACATAGCCAATTACCTTAAATTCTTGATAGAAAAAGCAAATTGAGCAATTTTCTTTTCTAATTTTCTCACACACACACTCTCTCTCTACAGCTGATAGAATGTGCGTGTGTACTCTTAATCTCAGTCTCTCTCTTGCTGTATTACTATCCCTCTCACTATTGTTGGCTGCCAAGTTTATATAGCCTCCAATCGACTGCCTCACTTGATTGCCATTGGTCGATCACCTTTGAGTCAGATTGCCAGCCTGGATAGATCTTAGGCCTTCATTTAATTACTTGAACGGTTGTGATTGAATTGTGTTTGTCGCCTAACTATTTTCTATTATAGCTTTGACTATGCCGTGACTCTAATTGACCCCAACTCTCAATTACTTGTGTATTTCGACTGATGAGTGGGCTATGAGTTGTCAACTCCTATTTAAACCCTCCAAGGCTAGCTTGAACACCATTTCATTAATTTGTCAGCTTCAATTTCTCTGAGCTTATTTTTGTCCCGTTTTCAATTCTTGACCAATTAACATCTCATATATTTAATTGCTCTGTCAATTCATGTTAACTAGCATCGCCTTAGCCTAGATAATCTCCTTGATCATACAATTTCACCTTTGAATCACCTATCAAGCTTGTCTCTTTGTCGCTGCCTTCGACAACTCTCAATCTCCGGGCTTCCCCCTTGCTCAATTGCTTGCTAATTGACATCGTCTAAGCACAAGAAAGTTGTTTCTGCGCTCAATTTAGTGCTTAAAGCACTCAATTGCACTCAACATAAGTGCACCTTTATTGTTTCAACTCGAATTGAGGTAGGCTTGCTGCTTAATTTCCCTTTCATTGATGCTTAATTTCCCTTTCATTGCTATGAATTCATCAGTGTGTGCTATCTATCTTTGAAGCTTTCACAATGGTGAGACGCCATGAAAAGAAGCAAACTCACGCGCGCGAGGAGAAGAAGGAGAAGAGAGAGCGGGGTGAGTGCTCGGCGGGATAGATGGGCTTGGTCTTCATGCACCAAAGTGCAGGAGAAAGAGATGGGCAGAGAGTTGAAACACCTATACTAGGTTCACCATTCTTTTATCTCTCATTTAAATTCAACTACATTGGATTGAATAGGTAGGTTGAATAGACTCGGTTTATAGCTTTAATTCATGCACCTACTCACATTGTTCTGACTGCTGCGTCCCACCTGTAAGGTTTAATGATTTAGATATGTATGTTTGATTAGCAATTGATTAAGGTTAATGTGCTGAGGTGGCTCTATCTGATTGGTTATCTATTTAATAAATAACTCCTTAACACCAATAATCTGGCTTAATGGATGGCTGAGGTGGCTCTGACCAGTGGTGCCACGTATGTTGTTTGTGTTGACCTGTACCAACCAGAGGAAGCCACTTGTAATCTCTGTGTATGTTGTGTGATGACATGACACCAGTTTGTGTCTGCCACGTGGCATCAAGTGGGACCTACTTGTCAGTCATCTTGTGGCATGGTAGGGCCCATAGTGGTGAGGTAGACCAATAGTAGACTGCCATGTGGCATGCACAGTTGAGGTGATTTCTCGGTGTGCCGCCATTTGGCACCTCTTCTCACTGTAGTGCACTACTCACACACTGCCAAGTGGCAATATTGATTGGCGTGGCATGTGATGTGGCCCAATCATATATGGTCATGTGTCTCCGGATGGTGTGACATGGTTGAATGGTGGCCTATCACGTGACATAGACTGAGTGAGGTGCCCTGTCATGGCCTGCCACGTGGCACCCCTGTGGGGCCCACCTGTCAGGTTCTTACGCCAGAGTAAGTCCAACCTGCTGACTTGGACCAATGGGAGAGCTGGCCCACCTGCCCACCTGTACTTGGTTGTCGAGCTGGCCCAATCAGGGGCTGCCATGTGGCATTATAATAGTAACTAGTTTTTGAATTGACACTCTTTCTTGTCCCCAAGTTGCACCCAAAGAGGTCTCTTTCCCCAAATTGTACTTAGAGAAGCTTGTGATCAAATCTCAGCCCTTGATCTGCCTATTTAATCTATTTTATTTTCTCTGAATTTATTTTAATAGTTCCACTTGTCCAAAAATTTTAAAATTTTCATCAAAAATCTCTAAATTCATGGTGATTATTCCTGTAATTTTTAATTCTAATTTTACCTCTGTCTCCTTGTGCTAAAAATTCTTTTGTCAAGAAAACCTTATTTTCTCCTCTGAAATAATCCAATTTTAATTATAGCTCAGTGTCTCCGCCAAATAAAATTCTCTTATAAAAACTCACCTAATTAAACATCAATTACACTTGTATTGATGTTTCATTAGGGTTTTATTTGATCAATAGTTGATTACTTATCAATAATTGATACAAATCCTGACTTGATCAGATGTTTGTAATATTGGCACCTGACTAGTCTTGTGAAATTAACTTTCAATCCATATTCATTAAAGCAAAATCACATTGAAATTTTTTTATAGTTGGTTGTATCAAAATACTGGTTTGGCATTGATATAGTTCTTATAGTAAAATGATTGTACTGTTTCGGTTCTTAGGGTTTGATCTGAGGATTGGTTTCTTAGGGTTTAATCTTGACTTTCCTTGATGTTTATCACTGAGGTGTGGGACCCACCTATCAGTGAAGAATAATCAGATGGATGACCCCTCAGAAGATCTCTCTTTTGAATCTCCTGAGAGTCATCCACCTCGAATGAACAGGAGGTGGTAGGGATTTTATACCTCTTGTTAGTTTGTAATAATCTTGAAGTCAATAATACGATAAATTGGTTATATAAAGCTTTATTCATGAATTAAATATTTAAACGATATTTTATTTTCTTGAGTATAATTGAATTTATGAATCATTCCGAGTTCATGACTGGAATTGAGAAACTTTATAATATAGAATATACTCTTAAAAGTCACTAACCAAGGTAATTAATAAGAACACTAATTAACCGCTATCATGTTAGTATATGGATTAAATGATGGTCAAGTTTTACAGACCATAGACAAAAAGTTGTCATTTTAATCACATAGATAGATGTTCTAGGAACATCGTATTTGACAGACTCCGAATGAAACATTAAATGGAATTGTGTTCGTATCAATAATGTTTACGTTCAGTGTTAAATTCTAAAGTATGAGGTATTCATCTTTCCTACATAAGATATGTATGTGTGTGATTTCTATCAAACGGTATCCGTAAAAGGTGGCTATAAAGGTAACTCTTCGGTATACATAACTTATGCGGAGGAAGAGATGGTTTGTCAAAAGTACTATTTGTCCCTCGTATTTCCCTCGTATTTCTGATAGAGTAAGATTATATAGCATCATTAGCCCCTCTTGATAGAGTAAGATTATCTGCTAGCGAGTGTAATTATAAGAGTAATTTTATTTGATAATTTACCCAGGATCAAGAAAAGATTAAATTTACAAGGATGACACATACCTACCTTGAAACTAATCGATAAATTTATGAGACAAAAGAATTAAACACAAGTAAATAGTTTTGGATCATGATATTGTACAAGTACATCATCATCTATGTAATGTGGATGGTCATAGTACATTACGCGCGATGCATCATATGATTATAGAAGTTAAAACAGTTTTAACTCTATTTACCAACATAACACGGATCTTTCGGGTCACACACCGTATAGGAGTTAATCGGAGAATCTTATTGATTAATTATAAATTATTTATAATTAATAATAAGATGATTATAATTAATTATATATAATATAATTATATTTGTCATAAAGATGACAAGAAGCAAAAATCAGATTGAATTTATAATGTGTTGGACACGTCGTATAAATTCGCCAAAACAACAACCGAGAAAAATATAATTGTACATGACAATTATATATATTTGATTTGGATTTTAAATGTTAATTATGGATTTAAATTATGGGTCAAAAGCCCATTTATAATTGAAGCCTTAATTAATAATTAAAAACTCAAAATCAGAAAAGCCCAAAAAACCCAAAATTGAAAAAGCCCAAAAAGGCCCATGAAAATCCCATGTCGATCTCAAAAGGGTATTTTGGTAATTTGGCCAAAAGCCCAAGGGTATTCAATAATTTGGCCAAAAGCCCAATGACATTTTGGTAAAATGGATGAACTTTAAGGGTATTTTGGTATTTTCACTTTAGAACCTTCCTACTATTCATGAGGGCATTTTGGTAATTTGACAATTCCATATTTTCTATAAATAGAGGGGTGGAGTGAGAGAGAAAGACACACCAAATCAGTTCTACTTTCTCTCTCTCGGTATACGGTTGTTTCAGAATTCACGGGATCGGTGAATAGTGTTTTTATGAAAGTTGCGGTATTTCTGCACATTTGTGAAATAGAATATCTGTGAGTCATGAATAGTACTATTTCATATTTTTTTTGGTGAATAGTGTTTTTGTGAGAAACCGCGGTTTACGGTATTTCTGGCAAAAGAAATAAGTCACTCTCTGGACAGTCCTGGTAGATAACCTATAGAGGCATCAGACGTTTGGTGCTCCGAGACAAGTCGATTTTCATTCCAATTGAAATTTGGAAGCGATGTATAACATCTTATATTAATCTATTTAATTGTTAAGTAGATTAATGTTTTAGAAATCAATCATGGAGTAGATCAATAAATGTTTAAAGAGGTGTGTATCTCTCGGTAATCATCCGACATACCATTTTAATTCTAATCTTAAGTTAGAAGTAAAATAATATTTTACTGTCTTTTATAAAGGATTAAATGTCTTTATCTCTCGGTAATCATCCAACATACTTTAATCCCTAACTTAAGTAGAAGTAAAAATTTTGTTCTACGGTCTTTCCGTAGCTTGAGCATTAACGGGATTTGGGCATTCTAAAACCTAACACCTCTGACCCTTGTCTATAATTTCCTTGTGGGATTAATGTTTAATCTTTGTTCCAGCTTGATTATATTTAGTGGATAGGCTAGGTTCGGGCTATTGAAACTGCTTGTGTGGGATTGTCAGGCGGGTCCCACTTGTTAGAGGAAAGTGATTGCATGGGTGACACCTCAAGAGATCTTTTTCTCTCTGTTTACCCATGAAAATTCGGGGAATTAAAAAGCAACTTGGGACAAAAGATTCAAAAATTCAAGGAGAAATTTTAAAAGCCCGAAGAGGCTTAATTCAAGTCCAGAAGCACCAAGAAAAAAAGAAGAATTCAGTGAAATGCTCAAAAATCAAAATTCTTAAGAAAAGAATTAAATGCCGAAGCTCTACAAATTCAAATCGAAAACCTCTTCGAAACCCAAAATCTCAAAACTCAAATTTTATGGTAAAATCAAATTCTCCATAAAATTCTGAGAATTTTCATATATTACTTGATATTTTTGGAGTTACAGAAGTTAAAGAAATTCCAAATTATCGATTAATATAATGAAAAATTAATTAATCAAGCGTTAAAAATTATTTGATGCTTGACCAAGGGGCAAAATGGTAAATAAAAATTACCATAAATTTTGTTATATTTCAAGAAATTTTTGAGCAAATTTTGGTGCAATTTGGACAAAGAGATCTTTGAGAAACAATTTAAAAGCAAAGGAGAAATAAGAAAATCAGCAAATGGAGGGCTCCAATTAAAAATCAAAATGGAGAGGGACTAAATCCGAAAATTCCCATGATGCTACAGTACCTGCGCTACAGTACCGAGAGTCTCCACTGTTTCAAAACCGAAAATGGAGCCTATGGTCCCGTGCGACGAAAACCCACATATTATATACCGTTGGAAAGAGCACGGAGAGGAGAACACAATGAGATAAAGAACTTGCAAAATGGTTGAGCGGTTTGGGAGAAAACTGAAGAGGAAGTTTCCGATCCAAAAATGAAATTGAGCAATCCGAGCCATAATTGATCAAATTGACACTTCAAACACCTTCTCCATGGTCACAAGAGATTGTTTGAGGGCTTGGTTGAATTTCATAAGCTTTAAATTGGTGAGACCACGAACTCGCAAATCGGGTCAAAAAACCGAGTTGGTCAAACTCTATACCAGAGCATTCTATTGATTGAATAAACATTATAGATCAATTCCTGGGATCAATTAGATGCTAATCAAGCTTTGAAACACAAGAAATGGTGAAGAAATGAAGGGGAACGACTATGTGGCTTGAAACCGGGTTTGAAGGCAAAAACGGGTCTCGGGTGCGTAATTGTGATCCGGCAAGGTCTAAAATGCAGGAAGGGAGTGACAAGAACGTGTTTGAACCTCTACAACCTTCTAGAAGTCCCTAGAATCATCTAGTGACCAAGTGGTGGTTAGAGATGGCAAATTTGTAATTTTTCAAAGAAACATAACAAACTCCACTTGTGCCCCACTTGTCCTCTCATTGTTAGAAAGACATTTAAAACACTTAACCTGGTCTAATACACCACAAAACGTTCGAAGAGTATGAGAAGATGAATGAAGGGAGTTGGTGCATAAATTGGTCAAAGAAAAGTCAAACCGATCTCATACACCCATCTACTACCCCTGGCCTATATAAACCCCTCTCCTCCTTCAAATGCAAGAGACACAACCCATCCCAAGTGAATGCTAATCCAAAACGCCGCCAAAACCAATTGAAGCTCAAATTAGATACAAAATAAGATCCAATCTTTGAGTTGAGATCAAAATCAAGCCCAAAGATACAAGATTCAATCAAATCCTCTTCTACTGAAACTACAAATTAGATCTAGGTAGTCATATATCATGTAAATATAGATATCAAGAGTGTATTAGAGCTTGTAATTTTGATTCGTGCAATAAAGATGAAATTTTTCATGTGCAATATCGATTTTTCTTCTTCTTCTTGATGTTCTTATGTTGCAATTCGATCTTTTTCATTTTCTTTCTTTTCTTTTGGCTCAAATCTGCATGCAAACATCATTGAATGTTAGATTGAAGCTAAATGATGCATTTAAACCGTTTAAGATCAATGAATCCCTTATAAATGCAAAATCAGCCCTAAAATAGCTGAAAATGCAATAAAATAAAAAACGGGATGAGATCTTCTCCAAATCTTATAAAACTTTCAGATCTAGTAGAAATAAGTCATATGAATCTACAGAAACTGATTTTACATTTTTTTGATTTTTCTATAAAAAGTTATAGCCTTTTTAATTCTGAAAAACAACAAGTTCTGGTAACGTCTATTTCCCCTTTTGCCTTTTCATTTTTTTCGATCTTTTTCATTTTCTTTCTTTTCTTTTGGCTCAAATCTGCATACAAACATCATTGAATGTTAGATTGAAGCTAAATGATGCATTTAAACCATTTAAGATCAATGAATCCCTTATAAACGCAAAATCAGCCCTAAAATGGCTGAAAATGCAATAAAAAGAAAATGGGATGAGATCTACTCCAAATCTCATAAAACTTTCAGATCTCGTAGAAATAAGTCATATGAATCTATAGAAACTGATTTTATATTTTTCTGATTTTTCTGTAAAAAGTTATAGCCTTTTTAGATCTAAAAATCAGCAAATACTGGTACAACATTTTCCTCTTTTGTCCCTGGTCTGATTCGAAAATAAAAAATTATACCTCCGCTACTTCAATTTAATTGAAATTTTGTGAGCATCTAGATATAGTTATATTGAATCTCTCTATAAATTTTCATAATTTTTCAAGCTTCAGATCTATTTTTAAGGTAATTTTGAAATAGCAATCAGATTCAAGTTTCGTATCAAATCTGCTGACAAAGCACTTCAGTAATTCATATTTTTCTTCAGTTTTTCTATAAATAAATAATAAAATAAATTTTATAAATATATTCTCAGTATCATAATGCATCTTTTTATCAATTTTCATAGCATTTGGAGCTTTCTAACTATTTTAAAAATAAATTTTAGATCTCAATTAGTCTTGCATCACGTCTATTATTTTGCCTTATATTTTTTGTTTCTAATTAAATATATCGAGTCGTTAATATACTTAAGGGACTTGTACGAATAGTACATGTCTTCAGGAAAACACTCTTTTACACGAATAGTGTAGAGGGTCAAAACAAATAAATAAAAAATAATAATAAACCCTTTTACACGATCAGTGTAGAGGGTCAAAATAATAAAAAAAGCCTCATTGCGAATAGCAGTGGGCTTAAAAATAAAAATTCAACTGCGAACAGCAATGAATTTGATAAAATCTCAGCACAAACAGTGCTGGATTAAGATATAAATTTTGTAAATTATCTTTTTACGGTGTTATAATGCTGAAATTTCTAAAAATATATTACGATTGAGTCATTCTTCATTTTTTTCTGAATTTTCTTTGAAACTTCATTGCTAAATATCCTCGAAAGTGCATTAAAATAATTTCAAATAAGAAAATTTTCAACATAAAAGTTGTTCATCATAACCTTATTGATGGTATCATGATATGGTTCGAAAGGTTTCTAAAACATATGTTTTAAAAATACCTAAAATACCCTCAGCTGTCCAGTTCAGTCCTTTATCAGAAAAGAATTAAAAAACTGTACCGATCCGTGAATTTGACATATATATTTTATTTTATATTCATCAAATACATATCAATAGGAGCTTGCACATAAATTTTCATGCAAAAATACATTGTAAATACCTTTCAAATAAGTAAAACAATCCTGACAGCCCCTAATTTTCAGAACCGTCATCTGCTGGTATTTTGCTCAAAACAGTACTTTCAAATGCTCAAAATGAAAAGTGTCCAACATAAAAGTTGTTCATAATATCTCATTTCATATTTCTGTCAAATAAAATCAGTATGTTATTAACTCGTTTCACTCTAAACAATCAAAAAAACAGTATTATAAGTCTTCATAAATTTTCAGATTTGTCCGTTACTCATATTCCTTCCGAAATAATATTTTAAAGGATTCAAATTAAAAAATATTCAAAATAAAAGTTGTTCATAACATTGTCATTGATATTTTTTTCAAATAAAATTAGTATGTTACTAATATATTTTCTCAAAAAAAAAAAAATCAAAAATAATCTCCAACTGATCGTATTTTCTTTGCTGTTGAAAATAAAAAATATATATTAAAATGCTTTCATTGAAAATATATAATAAAAAGAAATAACATAAAGAAAATAATAATAAGATAAAAGTTTTCTTAAAATAAATAAATAAATAAATACAAATTTTATTCATTAAATCAAATTTTAAAATAACTAATTAAGTAATTCCAAATAAAAAAATATGAAAATACAAAAATAAATAAAATTAAATATACAATGAATAAAAATAAAAAAAATTAAATAAGTATAACTCTTATTCAAAATCAAATAAAATCTAAATAAAAATGAATTAAATAAATAAATACATAAATAAAAAAGTAAAAAACTAAATCAACATTCACCTAAAATAAATATAGTAATAAAAAAAGTAAATAAAAAGTAATTTCAATCTTCAAAATTAAATAAATTTAGATAACAATAAATAAAAAAATATAACTAAAAATAGTAATAATAATAATAAATAAAAGATTTTTTTTTTCTCTTATCAAATAAAAAAATCAATTTTAGAATTAAACCAACCTTAATCTAAAATAAAAATAAATCTCAACATTCAAGACTAAATAAATTTAAATAAGATAAGTTCAAATAACAAATAAATAAATAAATAAAAACTAAATCATTTTATCAATAAAAAAATAAAAATCAATTCACAAGGTGTAAACTACCTTGAAAAGTTCATATCTTCCCTACCATTATTCATAGTGACCACTTAAAATTGCTTAACTATTCTGTTTATTTTCTCTTTCTTAATCAGAGGTTCCTCGGGTTCAAAGCCCAGGGTAATTAACAATGGGGGCTTGCGCCCATTGGAATCTTAAAGACCCCACAATCTCTAAAACCTTTAAATGTGCATTCCAAATTTATATAAATATGCCCCAATGCACACTTAGAGGGATCTCCGTGTCCTTCTTCCGCAATTCATCGTCCAGTTCCTTTTCAGGGCGGTGAGAGGCGCGAAAAAGGGTCGCACAGGATCTGGCACGCCCGGTGGGACCAAGATTCTCCTCTCATCTTTGAAAGAGAAAAGTAAATAAAATAGTTAAGTAAATTAAGTGGTTGCTTATAAAAAATAAAAAAACTAATAAAGTTAAAGTTGTTGTTTGTTTTGTAGGTGAAATGGTATATCCCGACAGCAACAAGACAACAATAATGGTGGCTTCTCGCACCATCACTCCTTCCCGAGGCGTTGAAGAGAAGTATTTCATTTTCTTCAGGACTATCTCGCAAGAAGTCATCATCATCACACCAATAATGGTGGCTTCAACCATGGTGGCTCCCATCTCCGCAGCAGCCCCAACTGAAGAAGAAGATGAAGAAGTCTATTTTGCTCTAACTCAGAAGGGCATAGACAACAAAATCATGGACTCTCCTCCTGGACCTCAAAAGAGGAGGAGACACCCAACCAAGAAGGCAATCTCTCCCAAAATTGCCTTTACACTCAAGGTCTCCCAGAAAAGAACTCGAGAAGTACCTCAAGAACGCCTGGTGGCTAGGGCAAATATCCATGTATCCAACTCTTTCTCCGCTCTAAGAATTGTAGCAGAGGACCATTATAGAGGTTAGAAGCGTCAAGTTTGGGAAGTTCCATCAAGAAAACCTCAACAAAGCCAGAAGAAGCCTGTCTCGACAGTAACCTTGAAAGAAAGAAGAAACCTGAAAATTAGAAAGTCGAGATGTCAAATCTCTGACCAAACCCAAAATTGGGTACTAGTCAAACCCAGGTCGATCCTTCCCTCTCAAGATCAAGTAAGCCAGAATTGGCGCAATCGAGCCGCTCAAGCTACGAGACTCGTAAAAGGAAGAAATCAGAAAACTGTATAAGAACGGATCCCCATAACTTCTAAGACTCAATATGAATCTCAATTAAAATCGGTGGCTGAAGAACACACCTCTTATAGTGTGTTTAATAAGTTGGGTCCCAAGGTTCGATCCGAAAATTTAACTATCTCGGTGAATAACCAAAGTCGAAAGAAAAGACGGGTCGTTAAATATGTGGGAGATCTGGAAAGGCATTTCTCGGCCTATATGGTCACCGCAAGCTTCAAAGAAAATAAAGAATCTCAAGTCCACACCAGTGTCAATGTTGTGACTTCAGAAGATCCTCAAAATCCTGAAGACCGATCCCCGCAAAATCAGACCAATACGACAAATACTGGTAAGGGCAATGGTCAAAAAGGAAGACCAAGAAAAAATAAAAGAACAAGCGATAGCAACAAATCTGGAGAAGAAGGGAATGAAGAAAATAATTCTTCCGACTCCGAAGATGGATGTAAAAATCACGGAGCAACAAGTGTCCCTCCTGACATCATAGAATTATTGAGAAATCATATAGAGATGTAGGATGAAGAGCTTGTGAAACAGCGAGGACTCTTGATGGCTGTGTTAAAGCAGAATGAAGAACTAGCCAACACCATCAAGGCTTTACAAGAGCACATGAATCTTAACACTGATAATAACAAAGTAAAGGGTTCTCATCAAATAAGTATCAATGTCGATTCAAAAAATCAGAAAGGAAGAGATGGGTCAAATACCAATGCTGGTCCTAGCAACCCGAGAGTGACCCTTCATAGTCACATAAATCCTGAACCTGAATACCAAGGGGTAACCAAGAAAGAAATACAAGCGATGATTGCTCAACAGATGCAGATTGCAGGAGGTGGCTATGCACTTCCGTCTGTCCGAAACTATGAACATCCATATCCTGCCATCTATGATCTCAAAGATATCCAAAAGGGTATGTGATCCCAAAATTCAGGGTCTTCTCAGGATAAGAAAATAGAGACCTGAACCTGGAACAACACCTGGCACACTTTATAGTCTCGTGCGGGAACACTGGTGGGAATGATGCATTGTTACTATGACAATTCTCTCAAAGTCTAGTTGGCACTGCTTTTCAATGGTATTATTCATTAGAAAATGAAAGTGTAAACACATGAGATTAAATGGTGAATGCATTTAGGGGCAGATTCACCATGATATCAGATAAAATGAATATAGTCGATCTGGCAAACACGAAACCCAGAAAGGGTGAGTCCATGGTGGATTACAAAGAATGATGGAGAAATTTCAGCATCAAATGTGATGGGACCTTGACCGAGAACGAAGCGGTCAACTTGATCAAAAAAAAAATATCGATGGATGGATGGGGATGCTCTTAAGTGTGACCAAAGTCAACACGCTCAAAGATTTACCAAGAGCAGTGTCCAACACGAAAAGCATGTCCTCTCGCTAATATCCCAAGCTTCATGGGTTCTCGATCGCAAAGAAAGACGAAGCAAAGGAGATCGTGAAGAGTAAAGAATTGGTCGTATCCTAGTTGATGCTGGATTTTCAATCAACATCATGCCCCTCAAAATCTTAAAGATAAAAACCTTTGATGTGAAAACCTATCCATGAGTTCAACCAAAACTTCTAAAAGGCCTTAGAGCAGTGACCCTGAACTTACAACATGGTGGCTTAAAATCCCCGATGAAATTTTATTTGATAGATGCTGAGCCATCATATCGGGCATTGTTGGGACGACCTTGGCTACACAACAATCAGTTCTTCTTATCAAAATAAAGCAAATAGAAGGATAAATTCTCAGAGTCAGTAAAAACATCAAGGAATGTTATGCAAACGAAGAATCAAAATATGATGCATTTTCAAAGGAAGAAGAAGAAATCAAGTTTCACTTCAAATCTCATACCATGTTTCAAACCAAAAGATCAAGCAATGGATCAGATGAAGAGGGCTGCATTCCAAGTTGAGACATCATCAAATGAAGAGTCCGAGGAATCGAAGATTCAGACACACGATGCCGTGTAATATCCCGTGTACGGAGTTCAAATGAAGAAGAGTAAGAGAATAACTAAAGATCAAGAGAGCGAGAATTATCCGAAAACTCAGAAAGAGAAGAATCAGATGAAGAAATTATCTACTGTTGTCTTCGAAGATCTGAAAATGATGTAGATACAAGCAGTGAAAGTGAAGCGTCATATGTGATCGATCACATAGAAGATAAACTTATGTGTCTCGCTATTACCGATGGACCAGCAGATGAAGATCACGTGTTTTCGGATCTCAACTCTTCAAATGCAAGGCCCCAATGGTGCGATGCCTCGAGAACCCGTGTTTGGGATCTCAAAGTAGCAGAACCTCCCTCAATCGAAGAATTGAGATGCCAAGTAGAAGTCAACAGAAGAGAAATAGCTGAACAATGGGAGATGATGCATGATATAAAACTACAAAATAATGAAATCCTAGAAATGGTCAAAGCCCTCCAAATAACCATCGGTGACGCTAATACCTTGAAAAAAGCAATAAGAACCCCTGGAGAGAACCAAGATAAAGGTAAACAACCCATGTGCGCAATAGAGAACGGACGAGACATGACTCTCAAACAAAAGAAGAGCAAACCATATTCTTTTCGAAGAGACAAGGTGGCTAAAATTTTCAAAGAAGCAATAGAAAATGGACTTATCCTGCCAACAAGCAAAAGACTAACGGAGATGGAGAAATACAGTGATTCAAATTACTGTCCTTACCATCGAGTCTTGGGGCACCCGATCAAGGATTGCTGGGTATTTAAAGATTGGGTTGAGAAAGGATACACAGAAGGAATAATCAAACTCCCGCAAAGTGTTATTCAAAGCCCGGCCCCACATGAGGCAAAAGAACAAGAGGAGAGCGTGCGGTTCAGAGTATGCGCTATCTCACATGACATGGAAGATGAAGACTCTAATGATGAGATTGTCTTCAATCTTAAGTCAATTAAGACTCATCTCCCGGAATCGGGAACCCAAAAAGAAGAAAAGCCAAAAGGAGTCGGGAGTGATCAAAACCCTCTCAAGAATTAGTGAATCAAAAATTTCAGGAAAGAAAAAAATATCAATATGTGAAGGGCAAACCTATAGTTCAGAAAGCTATCATTTTCTATAAAAGTGATTCAACCCAGTCTAGGGAAGACTCTAGTGTTGATTCCTGGGAACGATGGATGATGGAGCAGGAAGACTCGGGCGACGAGAAAGATAATGATGTCATCGTTCACTTCTTCGAAAAGAAAACCTATAAGTTGGCACAAAGGATAAATTATCTATAAGAGACGTGTCAAAACCCGAAACCAAGACCTTCACGAGACTATGAAATAATTCTCGGAAGATAATCAAGGGTCCAGACGGTAAAATAAAGAATACCCGAGAAATGGGTTATGAATCTGATGATGATTCACGATTCATCAAGAATTAGTCCCACCATACATAATCAGTCGTAGGGTGTAAAAAAAATAAAATAAAAGTCTCAATTGACACAAAAACAAAAAAAAACAGAATAAATACCTTAATAGACCTAAAAAAACCCGAAAATATAATAAAAGCTTCAATGGACCCGAAAATCTAAAACCAGAATAAAAGCCTCAATTGATCCAAAATCTAAAATAAAATAAATGCCTCAGTAGGCTCGAAATCCAAAAATATGATAAAAGTCTCAGTAGATCCGAAAACCTAAAAATATGATAAAAACCTTAGTAGGCCGAAAATCTAAAACCAGCATAAAAATCTATATAGGTCCAAAAATCCAAAAATATAATAAAAATCTCAAAAGGCATGAAAACATAAAACCAAGATAAAGGCCTTTATAGGTCCGAAAATCTAAAACCAGAATAAAAACCTCAATTGATCTAAAAATCTAAAAATAAAATAAATGCCTTAGTAGGCCCGAAACCCAAAAATATGATAAAAGCCTCAGTAGGTCCGAAAACCTAAAAATATGATAAAAGTCTTAGTAAGCCCGAAAATCCAAAACTAGCATAAAAGCCTATATAGACTCAAAAATCCAAAAATATAATAAAAATCTCAATAATCCTGAAAACATAAAAACCAGAATAAAGGCCTTTATAGGCCCGAAAACTCAAAAATAGAATAAAGGTCTCAGCATGCCTCTATAGATCCAAAAATAAAAATAAAAACAGAATAAAAACCTCAATAAGCCTAAAAACTCAAAATAAAATAAATGCCTCAATAGTTCTGAAAATTCAAAATCATAATAAAAACTTTAATAGGCCTAAAAAACTCAAAAATAAAATAAAAGTTTCAATAGGCCCGAAAATTCATAATCAAAATAAAGGCTTTTATAGACATGAAAACGCAAAAAAAAAATAAAGGTTTCAATGTGCTTTTATAGGTCCGAAAACAAAAAAAGAGTAAAAACTTTAATAAGCCTAAAAAAATCAAAAACAAAATAAATGATTCAAAGAGGCCCGAAAATCCAAAACCGAATAAAAGTCTTAATAGGTCGAAAAACCCAAAAATAAAATAAAGACCTTAATAGGTCTAAAAACCCAAAAAAAATAAGATAATGACTTCGATATGTCTGAAAACTCAAAAATAAAATAAATATCTTTATAAATTCGAAAACCCAAAAACAAAATAAAGTCTCAATATGCCTCTATAGGTTCGAAAACCATAAATAGAATAAATACCTTAATAGGCTTAAAAACCCCAATACATGATAAAACCTTAAGTGGGACCAAAAATTCAAAACCAGAATAAAAGACTCAATTGGTCTAAAAATCTAAAAATATAATAAATGTCTCAATAGGTCCGAAAACAAAAAAAAGTCTAAGTAGATCTGAAAACCCAAAATCAGAATAAAAATTTGTATAAATTCGAAAACCTAAAAATAAAATAAAGGCTTTTATAAGCGAGTAAAAATTCAAAAATAAAATAAAGACTTTTTATATGACCAAAAATCTAAAATCAGAATAAAGACATTTATAGGTCCGAAAACCCAAAAATAAAATAAAGGTCTTTATAGGCTCAAAAATTCGAAATCAAAATAAATCCTCAGTAGGCTCGAAAATCCAAAATCAAAATAAAGGCCTATATAGGTCCAAAAATCTAAAAACAGAATAAATGTCTCAATAGGTCCGAAAAACTCAAAAGCAAAATAAAGACATCTATAGACTCGAAAATCCAAAAACAAAATAAAGTACTCGATAGGCCTGAAAAATCAAAATCAGAATAAAAACTTTTATAAGTTCGAAAACCAAAAAAATAGAATAAGCCTCAATAGGCTCGAATATCCAAAACCAGAATAAAAGTCTTTATAGGCTCGAAAACTAAAAAATAAAATAAAGCCTCATTAAATAAAAAATAATAATAAATGTTAGTACCCCAAACCAAAAAGAAATATAATAATAACAATAAAATGATACCTTAATAAATTCAAATTTCAAAAAATAAAATAAAATTAATTAAGGCTAAAACCCCAAACAGAGAAAAACCGTAAGGATTCAATTAGAGCCAAATCAAGCCTAAAACAAAAAATCCCATAAAGATCAAATCAAAATTCAATTCAAGACAAAAAAATCCATAAAATAAAATATCACGAAAACTCAAATCAAATTAAAGCCAAAACCACAAAAATGGAAGGCCGCCAAAACTATTAATCATCTGGGTTATGAGCCGACATAGAGTTTCGATTTCATAATTCATGAATCCAAATCGAGACGATTAAGTGATCCAAATCTCATCCAGGTCTCTTGATAAATAAACTTAACAAAGCCCAAAACGCTTAGGTTTGATACCCAAGTTATGAGTTGGCAGTGCGCTTCATACGTTATAACTTGGAAGATCAGTAAAACAATCAAGTGATTCAAATTTCACCTGTTTTCTGATAAAGCAACCTAATAAAAGTCAAAACGCTCAGGTTTCAATACCTAAGTTGTGAGTTTGCATAGCGCTTCAAATTTCACAATTTAGAAAATCAGTAAAATGATTAAGTGACCTAAATCTCACCCATTTTTATTTTTGATAAACAAACCTTATAAAGCCCAAAACGCTCAGGTTTGGTACCCAAATTATGAGTTGGCAGTGCGCTTCATACTTTGTAACTTGGAAGATCAGCAAAACAATCAAGTGATCCAAATCTCACCTGTTTTCTGATAAAGAAACCTAATAAAAGTCAGAACGCTTAGGTTTCAATACCTAAATTGTGAGTTGGCATAGCGCTTCAGATTTCATAATTTAGAAGATCAGTAAAATGATTAAGTGACCCAAATCTCACCCATTTTCTGATAATCAAACCTAACAAAGCCCAAAACGCTCGAGTTTTTATTGCTTGGATCATGAACTAACACAGTTCCATAATCCAGAAGATTGGTAAAACAACATAGTGATTCAAATCTCATATGTTTTCTGATAATCAAACCTGACAAAGCTCAAAATGCTCAGGTTTTAACACCCCAAATTATGTGCTAGCACTGTTTCATAATTGAGAAGATCAGTAAGGTGATTAAGTGAATGAAATTAATAATCTTCTAATAACTGAATCTATAAGCACAAAACACTCGGATTCATCAATCTCGAACAAAACTCGATCCAGGATCAAGACTAAAATCATAAAATGAGATGCCATGGAGAAACCATCAAGACAAAAACCACGCGAAGGTAAAGGCGACGGCTAAGGTGTTTGGGCCCATAATACGAACACCACCGGGTTTGTCCATTTGATACGAATAAATATAAAAATGGGCGGGGTTTGTAGATTGTCCCTTAAACTATCCGTATTGCCCAATGACGAAAGTTGCTCATATTGGTCGCCCACGGTGCAAGCCAAGGGATAGGTCGAACAAATTGGTGGCTAGTAATAGTCGCTTCCGAGGGCATGTAAATAAATAACTCTCATACATATTAATAACAAATAATAATAATAACAAAATTTTCCCTCTCAAATAAAAATATATTAAAAATATATATACTATAAAATAACAAAAATATTTTCTATATTTTTGAATAAAACATATAAAAATAAAATTTTCAAAAGGGGTTGTCACCTTTGTCCCCGACACCACGAGTGTTATACAAAGCCAGGTTGGGTGCATTTATCCGCAAAAGCACCGCACGCCCAAGGAAATGATTTGTTACAATCCCACAACAAATCGTGGAGGGGTCAGAATAAAGGGTTTACGCTTTTACCTGGCATTTATATGTCAAACAAAATGGTTTGCTTAAAGAAGTGACTTTGTTCATGGAGAGCGAACCTACCCGATGAAAGCTTTGTCTCAGGGGATGCGTGATGGATGTTTGAGGGTAGGATCCCCACCGAATAGATTGAGCGGAGATGAGCGACGGTGAGTTTCCACTTTAGCACGCAAAGGTGCACAAATGAGGGAGAGCGTGTGAGCTTCCAAAATTAAATGACAAGTATATATGAAGTCCTCACAAAATGGTGTTGTCAATTGAATCCATAATCCAATTGACCGGCAAGTTTATCCGTCGATAATAAAAGGATAAACGGGTTTGCTCTGTATGCACGGCCTAGGGGTCAATACAGTAGGTTCGGTATCAAGTAAAATACCATCTCCACCAAACAAATTGAGAGGAGACGAGCGACGTTGAGTTTCCACTTTAGCACGCAAAGGTGCACAAATGAGGGGAGAGTGTGTGAGCTTCCACTTAAAAATGATACATACATGAAGTATCCACAAAATGGTGTTGTCAATTGAATCCATAATACAATTGACACTGGCAAGTTTATCCGTCAATAATAAAAGGATAAACGGGTTCACTCTGTACCTGGCCTAGAGGTCAATACAGGTAGGATTGGTATCCTTAAATATCATGGTCCCACCTTGAAGTTGTGTTAAAAGATGCTGATCAGAAGAAATAATGTTCGAACAACGTATACGAACAAGCAAGCAACAAGCATACAAGCCTACCAGAAGTAAAGAAAGGTGAAAGCAAAAGTTCATTAAAAATCAGGCAAGGGTAGAATCTCCTGATGAAAATCTGAGGTACGAAGCCCCATTGAAAGGATATCGGGTAAACAAGCCACCAGAAGAAAAACACACAGAAGTATAAGCTGAAATGTAAAGAAGTTAGGGTTGAAATCACTTGAAGTGAAGGTGCTTTGTCGAAGATCCCAATGACCAGACAGAGGCCTCAAGTTGTAACATCTTCAGCCAAAGGATGCATCGAAGGCGAAATCTGAGATTCCCTGCGGATGAAGAAGTGAAGCAAGAGTTTCTTTAGATGAAGGCATCTGAGCAAAGACCTTTCAAAAAAAAATTAAATCCAAAACCTCTACAAAGAAAAAATCAGGGTTGAAACTTCTTGGAGCGAATGTACTCCATTGAAGATCCTACCAGATGAAGAGTTCAAGCCGAAACCTCTTCAAACGAGATTCTAATCGAAGATTGTTTCAGTAAGGAGTTGGAGACCTAAGTCCAAAAGCCGGCAGAACGCTTCAAGCTAATGACTTAGAAGGTCGGATAAGACGCACAAAGCTCAGCCCGTCTTCCGATAATTGCAGGCCCTGATGTGAGTTGGCATAGCGCTTCAGACTCAAAACGTCCTGAGCCCTGTATCTTTTGTCAAAGATAACATTATTGGAGTAAAATAAATCAGAGATCCTTGGGATGAAGAAATGAAGCTGAAACCTCTTCAGATGAAGGGATCCAAATGGAAAACACCCTTCACAAGAAAATTCAATTCGAAAACCTCTACAAAGTCAGAATAAGTGTTAAGTTTGAATACACCAAAGCAGGCCCTTCAATTCTCAAAGTGTTCACGACCCGCTTTGGTGGGTGGCTCTTTGTTTACCCATGAAAATTCTGGGAATTAAAAAGCAACTTGGGACAAAAGATTCAAAAATTCAAGGAGAAATTTTAAAAGCCCGAAGAGGCTTAATTCAAGTCCAGAAGCACCAAGAAAAAAGAAGAATTCAGTGAAATGCTCAAAAATCAAAATTCTTAAGAAAAGAATTAAATGCCGAAGCTCTACAAATTCAAATCGAAAACCTCTTCGAAACCCAAAATCTCAAAACTCAAATTTTATGGTAAAATCAAATTCTCCATAAAATTCTGAGAATTTTCATATATTACTTGATATTTTTGGAGTTACGAAGTTAAAGAAATTCCAAATTATCGATTAATATAATGAAAAATTAATTAATCAAGCGTTAAAAATTATTTGATGCTTGACCAAGGGGCAAAATGGTAAATAAAAATTACCATAAATTTTGTTATATTTCAAGAAATTTTTGAGCAAATTTTGGTGCAATTTGGACAAAGAGATCTTTGAGAAACAATTTAAAAGCAAAGGAGAAATAAGAAAATCAGCAAATGGAGGGCTCCAATTAAAAATCAAAATGGAGAGGGACTAAATCCGAAAATTCCCATGATGCTACAGTACCCGCGCTACAGTACCGAGAGTCTCCACTGTTTCAAAACCGAAAATGGAGCCTATGGTCCCGTGCGACGAAAACCCACATATTATATACCGTTGGAAAGAGCACGGAGAGGAGAACACAATGAGATAAAGAACTTGCAAAATGGTTGAGCGGTTTGGGAGAAAACTGAAGAGGAAGTTTCCGATCCAAAAATGAAATTGAGCAATCCGAGCCATAATTGATCAAATTGACACTTCAAACACCTTCTCCATGGTCACAAGAGATTGTTTGAGGGCTTGGTTGAATTTCATAAGCTTTAAATTGGTGAGACCACGAACTCGCAAATCGGGTCAAAAAACCGAGTTGGTCAAACTCTATACCGAGCATTCTATTGATTGAATAAACATTATAGATCAATTCCTGGGATCAATTAGATGCTAATCAAGCTTTGAAACACAAGAAATGGTGAAGAAATGAAGGGGAACGACTATGTGGCTTGAAACCGAGTTTGAAGGCAAAAACGGGTCTCGGGTGCGTAATTGTGATCCGGCAAGGTCTAAAATGCAGGAAGGGAGTGACAAGAACGTGTTTGAACCTCTACAACCTTCTAGAAGTCCCTAGAATCATCTAGTGACCAAGTGGTGGTTAGAGATGGCAAATTTGTAATTTTTCAGCAAACATAACAAACTCCACTTGTGCCCCACTTGTCCTCTCAGCTGTTAGAGCACATTTAAAACACTTAGAACTGGTCTAATACACCACAAAACGTTCAGAAGAGTATGAGAAGATGAATGAAGGGAGTTGGTGCATAAATTGGTCAAAGAAAAGTCAAACCGATCTCATACACTCATCTACTACCCCCTAGGCCTATATAAACCCCTCTCCTCCTTCAAATGCAAGAGACACAACCCATCCCAAGCTGAATGCTAATCCAAAACGCTGCCAAAACCAATTGAAGCTCAAATTAGATACAAAATAAGATCCAATCTTTGAGTTGAGATCAAAATCAAGCCCAAAGATACAAGATTCAATCAAATCCTCTTCTACTGAAACTACAAATTAGATCTAGGTAGTCATATATCATGTAAATATAGATATCAAGAGTGTATTAGAGCTTGTAATTTTGATTCGTGCAATAAAGATGAAATTTTTCATGTGCAATATCGATTTTTCTTCTTCTTCTTGATGTTCTTATGTTGCAATTCGATCTTTTTCATTTTCTTTCTTTTCTTTTGGCTCAAATCTGCATGCAAACATCATTGAATGTTAGATTGAAGCTAAATGATGCATTTAAACCGTTTAAGATCAATGAATCCCTTATAAATGCAAAATCAGCCCTAAAATAGCTGAAAATGCAATAAAATAAAAAACGGGATGAGATCTTCTCCAAATCTTATAAAACTTTCAGATCTAGTAGAAATAAGTCATATGAATCTACAGAAACTGATTTTACATTTTTTTGATTTTTCTATAAAAAGTTATAGCCTTTTTAATTCTGAAAAACAACAAGTTCTGGTAACGTCTATTTCCCCTTTTGCCTTTTCATTTTTTTCGATCTTTTTCATTTTCTTTCTTTTCTTTTGGCTCAAATCTGCATACAAACATCATTGAATGTTAGATTGAAGCTAAATGATGCATTTAAACCATTTAAGATCAATGAATCCCTTATAAACGCAAAATCAGCCCTAAAATGGCTGAAAATGCAATAAAAAGAAAAATGGGATGAGATCTACTCCAAATCTCATAAAACTTTCAGATCTCGTAGAAATAAGTCATATGAATCTATAGAAACTGATTTTATATTTTTCTGATTTTTCTGTAAAAAGTTATAGCCTTTTTAGATCTAAAAATCAGCAAATACTGGTACAACATTTTCCTCTTTTGTCCCTGGTCTGATTCGAAAATAAAAATTATACCTCCGCTACTTCAATTTAATTGAAATTTTGTGAGCATCTAGATATAGTTATATTGAATCTCTCTATAAATTTTCATAATTTTTCAAGCTTCAGATCTATTTTTAAGGTAATTTTGAAATAGCAATCAGATTCAAGTTTCGTATCAAATCTGCTGACAGCACTTCAGTAATTCATATTTTTCTTCAGTTTTTCTATAAATAAATAATAAAATAAATTTTATAAATATATTCTCAGTATCATAATGCATCTTTTTATCAATTTTCATAGCATTTGGAGCTTTCTAACTATTTTAAAAATAAATTTTAGATCTCAATTAGTCTTGCATCACGTCTATTATTTTGCCTTATATTTTTTGTTTCTAATTAAATATATCGAGTCGTTAATATACTTAAGGGACTTGTACGAATAGTACATGTCTTCAGGAAAACACTCTTTTACACGAATAGTGTAGAGGGTCAAAACAAATAAATAAAAAATAATAATAAACCCTTTTACACGATCAGTGTAGAGGGTCAAAATAATAAAAAAAGCCTCATTGCGAATAGCAGTGGGCTTAAAAATAAAAATTCAACTGCGAACAGCAATGAATTTGATAAAATCTCAGCACAAACAGTGCTGGATTAAGATATAAATTTTGCAAATTATCTTTTTACGGTGTTATAATGCCGAAATTTCTAAAAATATATTACGATTGAGTCATTCTTCATTTTTTCTGAATTTTCTTTGAAACTTCATTGCTAAACATCCTCGAAAGTGCATTAAAATAATTTCAAATAAGAAAATTTTCAACATAAAAGTTATTCATCATAACCTTATTGATGGTATCATGATATGGTTCGAAAGGTTTCTAAAACATATGTTTTAAAAATACCTAAAATACCCTCAGCTGTCCAGTTCAGTCCTTTATCAGAAAAGAATTAAAAAACTGTACCGATCCGTGAATTTGACATATATATTTTATTTTATATTCATCAAATACATATCAATAGGAGCTTGCACATAAATTTTCATGCAAAAATACATTGTAAATACCTTTCAAATAAGTAAAACAATCCTGACAGCCCCTAATTTTCAGAACCGTCATCTGCTGGTATTTTGCTCAAAACAGTACTTTCAAATGCTCAAAATGAAAAGTGTCCAACATAAAAGTTGTTCATAATATCTCATTTCATATTTCTGTCAAATAAAATCAGTATGTTATTAACTCGTTTCACTCTAAACAATCAAAAAAACAGTATTATAAGTCTTCATAAATTTTCAGATTTGTCCGTTACTCATATTCCTTCTGAAATAATATTTTAAAGGATTCAAATTAAAAAATATTCAAAATAAAAGTTGTTCATAACATTGTCATTGATATTTTTTTCAAATAAAATTAGTATGTTACTAATATATTTTCTCAAAAAAAAAAAATCAAAAATAATCTCCAACTGATCGTATTTTCTTTGCTGTTGAAAATAAAAAATATATATTAAAATGCTTTCATTGAAAATATATAATAAAAAGAAATAACATAAAGAAAATAATAATAAGATAAAAGTTTTCTTAAAATAAATAAATAAATAAATACAAATTTTATTCATTAAATCAAATTTTAAAATAACTAATTAAGTAATTCCAAATAAAAAAATATGAAAATACAAAAATAAATAAAATTAAATATACAATGAATAAAAATAAAAAAATTAAATAAGTATAACTCTTATTCAAAATCAAATAAAATCTAAATAAAAATGAATTAAATAAATAAATACATAAATAAAAAAGTAAAAAACTAAATCAACATTCACCTAAAATAAATATAGTAATAAAAAAAGTAAATAAAAAGTAATTTCAATCTTCAAAATTAAATAAATTTAGATAACAATAAATAAAAAAATATAACTAAAAATAGTAATAATAATAATAAATAAAAGATTTTTTTCTCTTATCAAATAAAAAAATCAATTTTAGAATTAAACCAACCTTAATCTAAAATAAAAATAAATCTCAACATTCAAGACTAAATAAATTTAAATAAGATAAGTTCAAATAACAAATAAATAAATAAATAAAAACTAAATCATTTTATCAATAAAAAAAATAAAAAATCAATTCACAAGGTGTAAACTACCTTGAAAAGTTCATATCTTCCCTACCATTATTCATAGTGACCACTTAAAATTGCTTAACTATTACGTTTATTTTCTCTTTCTTAATCAGAGGTTCCTCGGGTTCAAAGCCCAGGGTAATTAACAATGGGGGCTTGCGCCCATTGGAATCTTAAAGACCCCACAATCTCTAAAACCTTTAAATGTGCATTCCAAATTTATATAAATATGCCCCAATGCACACTTAGAGGGATCTCCGTGTCCTTCTTCCGCAATTCATCGTCCAGTTCCTTTTCAGGGCGGTGAGAGGCGCGAAAAAGGGTCGCACACTCTCTCCTGAATCTCTTTAGTGTCATCCACCTCAAATGGACAGTGGATGACGGGGTATTTATACCCTTGCCTTTTATCCTAAATTTTTTTTGTGGGACAAATAGACTTGTTCCGAAGTTCAGCAACGACTTATTCTGACTGATGGCCCCTCTCACTTGCCTCTCTTTCCCCTTTCTTATGATTTATCACTGATAATTGATATTTATCCTTAATTGTTCGGCCATTTTATCCTTGAGATTTTTAAAGGGTAAACAAATGATTTATTAATTTTGCTTAGATTTCATCAGTTCACTTAGGTATACACATACAAAAAGTGGCATTGCAACATTAACTCAAGGTCCGATGGATGCTTCTGTACAAAGAGCGATGCCTTGGGCGATTTTCCATACGATTCTGGATTGAACACAAACACTTGTGGATTATGCTTCTAACTCTCTTCTCCACAAACAACAATCTCCAATCATCATCACACCTTCTTAGGAAAACATTACAATAGTCTATATCAAACACCATTCCTTACATCATCATTTCTTACTCACATAAGGACCAATACAATGGTACGTATGTAAATCATACGTAGTCATGACAACTGGTTTAGTGTCATTCCTTTTAGGCTGAAAAAACATCTATTCTCACCGTTCCAGAGAACAAGAGAAATGGGTAACTTCCTGTCACTTTCTATCCAACTCATGCCTTTATAAGAGTGCAGGCCAACAACCTTGCTTTATTCAATCAAAACATAATCACTCCAGTCATAACATGTTTCCTCAAGATAGAAAGGGTAAAAACATAATGGCGGCTGTCTCCTCTCGTAAGGCACAACCACACTTCTAGCAATACAGCCACTAAAACACTCATAATGAGAACTCTAGCTCAAAAGAGACCCAAAACACTCACATAGAGCATATAAGCCGCTAAACTATGAAGAGCTGGACGGACTTTTCAAATGGCTACCACTGCCGCCGGATCCTAATCACCCACTGGCGCAATCATTATTTTGATTGTTTTGCGGTGGGCTATAGACCGGTGTCATGCAAGAGCAATATGATATGTCTTAAATGCTTACAATTTGGCCATCCTGTCAAGGATTGCCAAAATAGGAAGTCTTCTCAAGCTAGATATGATATAAATGAAGCATTAGCTCCTCGGGGCCACCGAGGGGAGTCTCGCTTTCCTAAGGATAGACCTGAAAATATTTTTGCATATGTACATGAGACTCCAAACATATTAGAATTGAAGTGTAATTTGAGGAAATTAGGTGGATTATTTGGTGGAAATGAGAATTTTGAGTGTTTTGTTGATAAACGAGATAATTGAATGCAATAAAAAGGATAACCACTGGTTTAAATCAGGAAAATTAACAACTAACAATAATCTTTATTTTATTTCTCAATATACCAAGATTACAATGGGGAGTGGGTATTTATAAGATAATTATCCCACATAACATTCAAATTTTCTAATTACCCTCATTAATTGCCTTTAATAATATCTCATATACAATTATTCTAGATTGTAACATTCCCTTATCTTTCAAACAATCCTTGTCCTCAAGGATTATGAAAAACAAACAACAAACAAAAAATAAAAAATATTAGGCTTGGGAGGTGGTCTTTTAGCCCAAGAAAAGACAAAATAAATAATCAAAATATTAGGTTTGGGAGGTGGTCTTTGTGGCCAAAGAAAAATATGACCAAAAAATATTCGCCTTGTATCGATACGGGAGTGCTTCCTTTCTTTGTGGCCAAAGAAAAATATGACCAAAAAATATTCACCTTGTATCGATACGGGAGTGCTTCCTTAGCTTCGAGTTTGGAAGGTGAGTTGTGTTACCATGCAAGCGAGATGAACAATACATGTATAGAAATTGATCATCAATTGAAGTGTCTTGTGGAATAATCTTCATGGGAGCCTCTTGATGAATAATTATGTCGAGTGAAGTAAAAGCTTGGTGAAGTGGATTGTCTTCATCTTTTTGATCGAGTGTGGAGTCTTTGTCTTCATCTTCTTGGTGATTTGAATCTTGAATTTCTTGCTCAAATGTGTAATCATTGCTAATCGAATCTTGGTTGTCTTGATGAATAAAATATTGATCTTCATGCTCCAATTTACAATTGTCATGTGTCACGACTCCAAGTTGCTCAATTGTTTTGTCTTCCAAATTCACATTTTTCTTGGAATCACATCACAATCAATTTATTCAAAGACTCTTTAATTTTTTGAAGTTATTCCTTATGAATAAATGCTTGTACCACCTCAATTTCTCTTGGTGTTAAGCCATATATTTGATAGCTCACTCCATAAATGGCTCGATATTAATCAAGTATCATTAGTTATTTGCACGAATCATTATACTCGTGATAATGGTCTGTATCTTCACAAGTGTATAAATCACCAAAATTTCACAAAATCATGCATCTATGACATCTATGTCGATCATTAATTGTATTTGGTTCATAATATCCATAAGATAATACTCTTTTTCCAAATATTATAAAGTCTTTTCTCCATACATTTTTTTTATTTGTTTATTTTTAAGTTAGAGAATGGCTCACAGTATAAAATTTTGAGACAATGGAGTGTAGCCCTTTGTATCTCCCAAATTTTGTGCAATAACCTTAATAAAGATTAAGGTGTTAAAGAAGAAACTGCCAAGAACTAAAATTCGTGTAGGCCCAAGAAGCCTAAGTAAGAAATAGAGAGAAATTTTTTTAGCAGTAAATCTGTATTAATCCCTTCCTCTCTTGTGCGATGCAATTTGGAGTGTTCTTCTTCGTGTTTGGACTCGACGTTGTAATCAGCACCAGGTGAGTCGGCGAGTGGAAATGCACAGGCCCCCAATCGCTACAACACCGGAGTAGACGACGTGCAGTGGTTGTTTCCGATGAAACATAGAGCTAGAAGTTGCACTTTACCAAGGTTGTGACTGGTCCCGAATGCCTTGGTCACCGTGTAATGCTGCAAGAGGACAGCGACATGACGATTTATTGTTGGTCTGCGAGCGGTCGACTTGAGCGTGAAATGAGGTGGACTGTGCAGAGGTGGCAGATGCAAGGTAAGGAGTTACTTATATGAATAGGTAAGGAGATACACTTGAATCTTGGTTTCTTGTAGTCAGAATTTGAACCTAGGTGTGATCTTTGAGCTCTGATACCAACTGTCACACTCTCTAATTGGAATTGGAGTGTGATTTGGGAAAAATAGGTGAATTATTTAGTGAAAATGGGGATTTTGGGTGTTTTGTTGATAAACGAGATAATTGGATGCAATAAAAATGATAACCACTGGTTTAAACCAGAAAAATTAACAACTAACAATAATTTTTATTCCATTTCTCAACATACCAAGATTACAATGGGGAGTGAGTATTTATAAAATAATTATCCCATCTAACATTCAAATTTGCTAAATACCCCCAATAATTATCTTTAATAATATCTCATATATAATTATTCTAGATTGTAACACTCTCCCAAACAATAGTGATAGATGCCCCATCACTGGTCACTCTCTGGATGTATTTACCCATGACTTTTCCAGAGCACTTAACTGGGCATTTACATTCCAAATTACTCACTACAGGGACTCACTTTATCTCATAGAGCTCCCTGCGAGCCTTCCAAGGGAAAAATTCATTTCTAATAATGAATCTTATCTTCAAAAAAATGAGGTATGTAATTTTCCCTTGGGCTACATCTGTTAACGCAGAGCCAATCTCCTTGGGGTTTAAGGTTTGGTTGGCAATTTCCAACATATCGCCACATACTTGGTGTTTGGAACAGATCACGCATGCTCTGTCAGGGGTTGGTCTCATTTTGGATCACTCTCCGATGCAAAATGTTGCAACTCTCGACCATCTCCAAATCATCCTTGCGACACACGACACCTCACTTATGCCTCATAATATCTCACTAATTCTTCAGGGCCTTAAATATATCCTACTTATTCGGGTGATAAGTTGGCTCCAAGAAACCTTCCCATTCCGGTTGCCGGCCAATTCGAAGCCTACTGATCAAGTGTACCAGAATGTAGCTGAGATAGTTTCTGGCAAGAATGCCTCCATTCAACTCGTCTGATAGTGTTTACTTTTGAAAATTCGGGAAATTAAAAAGTAATTTGGGATAAAAGATTTAAAAATTCGAGAAGAAATTTTAAAAGCCCGAAGAGGCTTAATTCAAGTCCAGAAGCATCAAGAAAAAAGAAGAATTCATAGAAATGCTAAAAAATTAAAATTCCTAAGAAAAAAATTAAATACCGAAACTCTACAAATTCAAATCGAAAACCTCTTCGAAACCTAAAATCTCAAAACTCAAATTTTATAGTAAAATCAAATTCTCCATACAATTATGAGAAGTTTCATATATTACTTGATATTTTTGGAGTTACGAAAGTCAAAGAAATTCAAATTATCGATTAATATAATGAAAAATTAATTGATCAAGCGTTAAAAATTAATTTATGCTTGACCAAGGGGTAAAATGTTAAATAAAAATTATTATAAATTTTGTTATATTTCAAGAAATTTTTGAGCAAATTTTAGTGTAATTTGGACAAAGAGATATTTGAGAAACAATTTAAAAGCAAAGGATAAATAATAAAAATCAGCAAATAGAGGGCTCTAATTAAAAATCAAAATGGAGAGGAGCTAAATTCGAAAATTCTCATGTTGCTACAGTATCTAGCTACAGTACCGAGATTTTCCTACGGTTCCAAAACCGAAAATGGAGCCAATGGTATCGTGCGGTGAAAACTCACATATTATATACCGTTGAAAAAAACACAGAGAGGAGAGCACAATGAAATAAAGAACTTATAAAATGGTTGAGCGGTTTGGGAGAAAACTGAAGGGGAAGTTTCCGATCCAAAAATAAAATCGAGCAATCCGAGCCATAATTGATCAAATTGACACTTCAAACACCTTCTCCATGGTCACAAGAGATTGTTTGAGGGTTTGGTTGAATTTCATAAGTTTTAAATTGGTGAGACCACGAACTCGCAAATCGGGTCAAAAATCGAGTTAGTCAAACTCTATACCAGAGCATTCTATTGATTGAATAAACATTATACATCAATTTCTGAGATCAATTAGATGTTATTCAAGCTTTGAAACATAAGAAATGATGAAGAAATGAAGGAGAACGACTATGAATCTTGAAATCGGGTTTGAGGGCAAAAATGGGTCTCGGGTGCATAATTGGGATCCGACAAAGTCTAAAATGCAGGAAGGGAGTGGTAAGAACGTGTTTGAAGCTCTACAACCTTCTAGAAGTCACTAGAATCATCTGGTGACCAAGTGGTGGTTAGGGATGACAAATTTATAAATTTTTAGCAAACATAAAAAACTCCACTTGTGCTCTCAACTGTTAGAGTACATTTAAAACACTTAGAACTGGTCTAATACATCATAAAACGTTCAAAAGAGTATAAAAAATGAATGAAGGGAATTTGTGCATAAATTGGTCAAAGAAAAGTCAAACCGATCTCATATACCCATCTACTACTCCATAGGCCATTTAAACCCTTTCCTTCTTCAAACACAAGACCCACAACCTATCCAAAATTGAATGCTAATCCAAAACGCTGCTAAAATCAATTGAAGCTCAAATTAGATACAAAATAAGATTCAATCTTTGAGTTGAGATCAAAATCAAGCCCAAAGATAAAACAATCAATTTTCTCTTCTACTCAAGCTACAAATTAGATCTAGATAGGCATATATCATGTAAATATAGATATCAAGAATGTATTGGAGCTTATAATTTTGATTCGTGCAATAAAGATGAAAATTTTCATGTGCAAATTAATTTTTCTTCTTTTTCTTGATGTTCTTATGTTGCAATTCGATCTTTTTCATTTTTTCTTTTCTTTTAGCTCAAATCTACATACAAACATCATTGAATGTTAGATTGAGGCTAAATGATACATTTAAATAATTTAAGATCAATGAATTCATTATAAACACAAAATCAGCCATAAAATGACTGAAAATACAATAAAAAGAAAAATGAGAGGAAATCTACTCTAAATCTTATAAAACTTTCAGATCTAGTAGAAATAAGTCATATGAATATACAAAAACTGATTTTATATTTTTTAATTTTTATATAAAAACGTTATAGCTTTTTAATTCTGAAAAATAATAAGTTCTGGTAACATAAATTTCCCCTTTTGCTTTTTCATTTTTTTTGTCTTTTTTTCATTTTGTTTTCTTTTCTTTTGGCTAAAATCTGCATACAAACATAGTTTAATGTTAGATTGAGGCTAAATGATGCATTTAAACCGTTTGAGATCAATGAATCTCTTATAAATGCAAAATCAACCCTAAAATGGCTGAAAATGTAATAAAAAGAAAAATATGATGAGATATACTCTAAATCTAATAAAACTTTCAGATCTTGTAAAAATAAGTAATATGAATCTATAGAAACTAATTTTATATTTTTTTGATTTTTTTGTAAAAAGTTATTGCCTTTTTAAATATGAAAAACAACAAATACTGATACAACATTTTTCTCTTTTACCCCTGATCTGATTCGAAAATAAAAAATTATATCTCTGCTACTCCGATTCAATTGAGATTTTGTAAGCATCTAGATCTAGTTATGATGTATCTCTGTGAAAATTTTCATAATTTTTGGATAATTTTATAATTTTATATGAATTTATGAATCTTCAGCTAGTAGATTATAATCACGATTCATAATAAAATAAAAATAACTCTATAAACTTTTGTGCCGGCTGAGTTCAGTCATAATCCCATGGTTTTAAAGAGTTATAAGGCATGTACCTGCTGAATTCAGTCGTGAGCCCTTATCTTTATCTAAAAAATAAAAATTATCTTTATAATTAACAAAACTCTTCTAAATCTCATGCCGGCTAATACAAAGTTGAGAGACCTTGATTTTGAAGAGTTATAAGACTTGTGTCGGCTAATACAAAAATTATCTATATATATATATATATTAATTCATAACCTTAAAATAGCTAATTGCTAATTAAGGGTTAGTTACTATAAGAATAATCAATCGGTCATGAAGTGTCAATCCAAAGACGTTAATATGTAGTGGTCATTTGATAAAACAGGAATAGTACTAGGATGTGATACATACATATCATATGGAAAAGAAAAGCAACGGAGTGTTAGTTGGAATTTGTCAATTTGGAAACGGGGCATAATAGTGTTTTCTTTTCCATTTGTTTGAATATTTTTTATTTGATTTTGATCTAGTTATCTGCGTGAGAGATTGTAAATTCAGAATTCAGATAAAAGATTCTTTATGAACATAATAATTAAAGTAAAAATTTGACTTTTATCTTTACTAAAAAAATATATTTATCCTTTGAGAGCATGATGGTAGTTCATATTTTGATTGTTCACTTATATTCTAAACCGTTGGATTAATACTCATTTAATGATTTTCTCTCCGGCATTTACAAACTCACTTTTCTCTTCTTTCAATGCAACAATCATGAAATAAGACGAAGAAAAATTGTGGGACCCGCTAAAAGAATTGTGAACCAACGTGGATTTGACATTACCTTAAAATATTATTTTTAGTCATTATGCATACATAACCTTATCTATTTTATATTCATAATTTTTAAAGCACTTGGAAAGAATCAGTTATTAATAGAAATATGAAATAATTTAATTGTATTGAACTTGATAAGTTCTTATATTTTCAAATATTCAACTGTCATTTAAACCTCGTGCAAATGAAAATGGTTATTTTTCTCCTTGAATTTAATGTAGAAATTTTGCATTGTTTCAATATGTTTTAAAATTTTAATTTAATATATTTATTCTCTTTCAAATACTTATTCTCATACACAAGAAACATGATTACACAAACAATATGTTATTAAAAATGTAAATAACTTCAATCAAAATTGATCTTATGATTTACAATTTTGAAACAAACTGGTGCATATTATTAAAATTTTGAACAATATATCTCTCACTAAAAATGACTAAATAGCACCTTATGAATAATTTCGAAGGTCTTATCTTGTAGTCAAATTAAAATATTTTAATTTTAACACAAACCATGATGGTTAAATACATTTTAACTTACACTATTATCTAATTATTGGAACAAGTTATGTAAAAGTTGCATTCCGTTTGTAAAGATATTTAAACTTCTTTCCTCAAATACCTTAATTTCTTTCAAATTTACAAAATCAATATAGTTTAATAATTGTTCTCATTTTTTTAATGGTTGGTTCTGATAGATTTTTGTATTTTTTTATCATTAAATAAAGAATAATCCCACGGTCTGAAAGATGAGTGAACAATCAAAATATGCACTCAAGTGCACCCACTTCGCTCCTTAATTCTTTTGTAAAATAGTACAGTGTACTTTTGTAGCACTGTTTCGTGGATACAAGTCTCGTGCACTCTACTGCCAGAAATGTTTTGCCAAATCACTTTCGAAATTACTAACTATTAATTTGATGATGTGGTTTTCTTGTACGATTTAAGAGGCTCGCTCATACCTACCTAAAGATATCTCACGAGACGAGCACATGCTCAAAATTCTTTTTCTTTTTTTCCTTTATGTGAATAAATCACACTTCCTAGCTACTTTTTTATGACCAACATTTTTCTTCACTAGGCTGGTTGACAGTTGACACCTGTTTTGTCTCTAACTAATTTTAGAATAAAGGAAGACCGGAAGAGAAATATGCTTATCCAGTTATACTGTCCAGTTAAATATACATAATTATGCATTTGCATTAATGACCTTTTAGAGTGTTAATAATAATATATATAGAAGGATCTTTTTTTTGTTGCTCGTTTACAAACTTATCTGCATATGTGTGCTGGGGCGGATGGATGATTTTGATCAAAGGATGAATAATTAGATTACAATAGCATATTGGATTTAAAATTCATTAGCTAATTGAATACTAAATAAAAAATCAATAATTTAATACAAATTTGTACCTAATAAAAATATCAAAATAATATTTTTATATGTTAAAAATAATAAAAATATAAAATAATAAATAATCAAGTTATTGAAAAAATTCTCTACAGAACTTAATATTTTAAATTTTTTACATAATTCTTTCATTATTCATGATATTAAATATTTTTTCAATGAAAGTAACCAAACAAATCAAAGTGATAAAAAAAAAATTTTAAGAAAACATATTAACGTAAAAATACTATTATTTAAAATTCAAAAGGATGAGCTGACCAAAGCTGCATCCGTCCATGTCTGTTTGCCGAATTTAAAAAATAAAAATAAATAACAAATAAAAAACCCACCGAGATAAACCATCCCCACAAAAAAACATAGCACGTCACTATCATATCGCGCCCCTCTCTTTATTTCGTTTAATTTCACTTAAAAGGAAAAGCGAATATATCAATTGTAAAATCAAGTATTGACAGATGGCCTCCCTTGTTGTGCTCATCTCCATTTCACACACTTTTTGTACATGCATGGGCCTCATGCCCTACCTGATATTCGAATAAATATAAGATGCTTCAAGTTCTTTTCATATTTATTGACGTGTTTTGGCCATAAACTTTGGTTATCATATTTGGGAAAGTATTTTAATCGTAGGTTGTCAGAGTGCAAATACTTACCAGCTTTTGTTTGTAGATATTATTTTAGTTTTGAATTTGTTAATTTTTATTAGGATTATTTCATTATTTTTAACTGTATTTAGTGTTAGTTTTATTTATTCATAGTAACTGATATACTAAATCGATGATTTATTTTTTATTTGAGTTAATCATGACAAATTTTAAAATTTATTGATCATCTTTAATACAACAATTGCATACTGATTGTTAATTATTTGATAATTATATATAATAGGTCTAATCGTTATTTTTTTATATTTTGTTTATATTAAAGATTTATTTTTATTTATTAGTAATTACTTGAACTTAAAGAATCCATGCATCTAATTTTACTAACAACTTCCTAAATCTTTACTAGCTCAAATTTTGCCATTTCTTTTCTCATTGAATTTTCATTTATTTTATTTCTAATCAATTGAATATTTGAATATCGTGGACAGACAATAATCATACTTTTACCATCCCACTTTATATATGTGTATACATAATTTTGCTAAAATCGGGCTACCCACAAATTTTACTATGCCTTAATAAAAAAAATATATAGAGCACAATATATTACCAGCTCAAATTTTAGATGTAGCACATATATAAAATATGATTTATTTTTCTGACAAAATCCATGTCATCGTATGGTGTTGAGGGAGAGCCGGGGCGTTGTTTCACTACCCTAATATTTCTAGAAGGTAGTAGTTGGGAGATGTAGGGGCAATGGATATGTGCATCAAATATTTAAATAGTTCTTCCTGTTCTGAAAGCACCAAGACATGATATGTGAGACTATCAACGGTACACCTACGGGTTTTAATAAAAAAGAAAACACTATCTATCAAGAAATTTCTCGTAGATAAAAATCACTGCTCCCTGTCTAATCTGATGTTTATTGTTAAAGTAGGTGCAGCCTACTTAAAAAAAAAAAAAAAAAAAGAGAATTACTTTCCGACATAACTGTGTGTGCTAGAGCAGGAATGTGCAATTTTTATTTCTTCGAGAATCCAAAACTAAGATAAGATGGCGATTAGTTTGTACATTTGCGATGAATACTAATTTTCCTTTTTTTTTTTGTAGTAGACAAGAAGCCTACTAATTTTCAAGTGAATTGATTGATACCTACTTCACTGAAAAGTCACGAACAAGCAAAATTTACTATTTTAGAAGCAGAGATTGTATGAAATCATTAGATCAAACAATAACTTAACCTCTCAAGCACCTGTATATTCAAGTAACAACAAGTTACATCTATTGAAAAGGTCCAGCTTATAGCTGGGCTTGTACGTACAATTAACTAACTATTTAACTAATTTTCTTCTTCCTTTCTTAGTGTACGGGTAGAAGTAAATAAAAAGTGGTGTGGGACTCTTAAGTCTTATCCATTAATTTCTCTTTTTACTCTTGATTAGAGCTTTTGAGTGAGAACTTGTTATTAGAGAGCATTTCAGAGAGGGACGTTGTTAATGAGTGGTTTGATTGACACCTACAATAAACTAAAGTTACATCTATATATTTGAAAGCGAAAAATATACTTTGCTTCCAATTCAATACCCTCCTCACATGTCCCCAACTATCATTGACAAATGGACTCCCTAAAAATTATCCAGTGATTTTTAAATACTTAATTATATTATTATATTAATAATAATAATAATAATAATAATAATAATAATAATAATAAATTTTAATCGTAACGACGTCTTTTTTATAATAAAAAAAAAGAACCATAATAGTCACTCGTAGTGTGGCATTCATCGGACAAACCCGCCCGACCCGGGACCCGAACTCGCGCTTTGAAAATACACTACTAACAATGACGATCAAATGACCTTCAATCCAATTTTTTATAACTTTGTAAAAAAAAAGAACCATAATAGTCACTCCCACTGGTGAATTTTTTTTTATCATGTTCAACTTAGTTTTAAAATAAGATAGAGAAAAAAAACGTCACTAAATTTCAAATGCGTCAGTTTCAGTGACATATATTTTATGCTTCAGTCGCAGTGATGCACTGTCATTTTTAATATTAATTTTTTTTTATTATGAATATAATTAATCTAATTATTATATTAAAAAATCAGTGAAAATTATCATCCTGTGTGAGGTCGCACGTCAGTGTGAAAGTCAGTAAAGTAAGGAGGCAAGAAAATAAGCACTCTATCAGCATCCATTGAAAAAAAGTTATATTTACACTTATGCAAGAAACCATCTCTTCAAAGCAGGGGCGGAACCACATGAGATTAAAGGAGTTGTCTATTCGTGAAATTCAAAAAGTATAAGCGATGTGAGACTTAAATACTATTTAAGTCTATTTTTCATTTTTCCCCCCCTCACCCTCAACCGTTTCCAACATAAAATATTATTAATTTAATTCATTTTGTAGAAGTTCTTACTTGCTGAGTTGAATATTTGAATTTCGTACTATACCTAATCTATCCAAAACATGAGTAAATTTATGGTGACTTAAACTCACGGAAGACTTCTTTAAGTTTAGCTCAAAAAATATATCAAATGATTTTCAAATTTTAATTTTTACTTTCATTAAATTCTTCATATCGAAATCTTTTGGGGTACAAAAATTTGGGATGTTTCGAATTTTCTAAGTCACTTTTCTTCAATTTTGAAAATCAGCTCCAAAAATAATAATAGAATATTCAATATTTGTGCATTATTTTCAAAAATTGAAAAAAGTGACTTAAAAAACTCAAAACATCCCAAATTTTTGTACCCATAAGATTTCAATATGAAAAATTTAATGAGATTGAAAAATTAAAATTTAGAGATAATTTAATATATTTTTTGAGCTAAGCTCACCATAAATTTACTCCCAAAACATATTACTCATAGACACAATCATATAAAAGCTGGAAATTCCAAAATTTCAGATTTCTTTTTACCTCATTCTAAACAGTTATTTGGCTCCTTCTTCAAAGAGTTCATCTTTTAATTTAAGACCCAATTTTAATTGATTGCAGGAAAAACATAGAAGTTAACCGTAGTAAAATAAAAGGGGGTTGATAATAGTCCCCATGTTACCATCCCCAAATTTATCCTCAAAGATTTTTACCTGATGTTTTGACCAATCTTTAGCGAAAGGGTGCAAGTCATTAATAATTGTCCAGTCTTTATCCCTAAAGACTCTTACCACGCTGGATTGTAATTTTAAGCTATTTATAACTGTGAAAATATTATTTATATTAACTTAAAAAGTCATTAATAATTATCATCACAACTCTTAAATAATTCGTCAAAAGTTATTTCCAATTGTTTTTAGTTATTTAAGGTTTATATTCAATTTTTACTAGAGCTAAATGTTTTATTTCGAAATATATAAAGTCAAATTAGTTTTCAGCGATATGATAAATTCATTGCAAATCCAATTTAATCTTGACTCCATGGACTATTTATATTAAAAAATTATGCTATTTACATCAATACAACAAATCATTAACAGTTAAAGTCAATGTCTTTATGGAGCTATTTATAGTTAATAGTCTTTTTATTAATAGTAATCATATTGTCCTTTAATAATAAAATAAAAATTACTCATGGAGCACCTTGTTCTAAACCATGTTAGTCTATTTATATAAAAATTTATGTTTATTATTAATAAAATTATAATTATTTAGACTAGATATTATTTTTTATTTATAATAGCACAATGATGAAATAATTATTAAATAAATGTTTTAATTTATGACAATCATATAGATGTAGGGAGACAAATTTGAATATTTGACAACATATCTCAAAAGAAAATTTGAACATACAAAAGTTGACTCTTAAATTGAAAGAGATTCACTGAAAGAACAAACATAACCTATACATATTCTTAGTACAAACAAAATCAAAATAACTTGTAAAATCGCTTGAATAAGTTTCTCAAAACTTTATATCATTTAATGTCATCTCGAAGAGATCAGACATCAAAACTTTTTCATAAGAAAATAATTCGGCTACAATGACCAAAAAAACTTATTTCATGAAAAAATAATGAACTACATAAAACACATATTGGATAATAGTGTTAGTACACCAAAAATCAATAGTGAAATTATTTTACAAGGACATAAAAATAAAATTTAGAATTATACTTTTTTTGATTTACACAAATGGAGAAAAAAGTTTTCAAATAAAAAACTTAGACTTAATTTCAGAACCAGGTCTAGAGATAAAATAAATCAATCACCGAATAACAATGAATAAGAAGAAGAGAGAGAAGGCGATGTGGATGACTTGATGGAGGCTTCTAAATGAGATTCAAAAATCACTTTTTTGTTTCTCTTTTGTAAATATCTCTTGGAGACAAGATTTTAAACAACACTTTCTTTTTAAATTAATAAAGTGTATCTAAGAGGCGTATTCAAAATAAAAAAATATTTTAACCACTTGCACTAAAAAGGAAAACCAACGGCGAAATTGACCCGAGGCGACCCGACTCCCCGACCCACCCGCCCGACCCGATTTCTTCCAGAAAGTCAAACCGACCCGACCCGCCCGACCCGAACCCGAACCCGACCCGACCCGCCCGATTGCCACCTCTAGTTTTGGGGACGGATTTTGGGGATATGTGTATGGGGATTATAATAATTTTCCAAAATGAAATTAATTTTAAGCAAGAAGTTAATGAGCATCTTATTCGTCAACAAAGTCAGATTATATCAAGCTTTAATATTAAAGGTCAATTGAATGCATACAGTTTTAGTTTTACTGACCTTGTGTAGAATAAAATAAAAAGGCATACTACTATGTTATCTTCAATTAATCATTACTATTTTTTCCCCTCGGCCTAATTAATTCACTAACTGACCGGACTCATATTTTTAGAAACGGGCGCTTAACATTCCTTTCTTCCCAGTCTGAAGAACGAGTGCAAAATAACGTTACAACTCCGTTTCAAAGAAATTTCCTGTGATGGTAAATTTGCTAGATGGAGCAGTATAGTGATCAAAGTGCAAAACAACGCATTGGAATTTGTCAGATTTGAGAAATAGATATGGGCTTAATCAAACCTGAATTCAAAGTCATACAGTGCCCACTAAGTAGGTGGGATGTATCTAACTGGTGTTGGTGGTTAGAAGAGACGATCTCGGCCGAAACAACAAGGTATGTTTCAATTTCGGAACCAAATATGCTATTATTCTTATCCAATAATAAGACTCTATTTTAAATCTAAAAAAATAGAAAAAAATATGAATATGTTCTAATATTTATAAATTGATGGCATGTAAATTTTCATGGAATTTCATTAATGTTTGATAGTTCATCAAACATTATCAAATTTAACAGTTTTTCATTAATATTTGCAATAGTTATAATTTAACGATTTTTGATAGACTATCAAATGTTAATTAAATTATATAACATTCTATAGGTTATCAATGTATAAATAAAAAAACATATCTATAATTTTTTTCTACCTTTTTCTAATTTTTAGATTTAAAAGTATGGTCTACAATTGAGCAAGAATAATAGCATATTTGGTTCTATCCTTCAATTTCAGCCCAATGAATAACACTTTTTTTTTAATTCATCAATCATTGGGTTTTGGGGGGTAAATTTATGAGAGGCATTCAATTTCATATAAAATTTATATTTAGTCATTAAATTTTAAATTATTTATTGTTAGTAAATGAATTTTAGCATGTACTCCATTTTAATCACTTTGTTATATTTACATCCAACATCTTAAAAGTTAAACCCTAAATACCGACATCACATCCTATATGAACTTTATAATTTACGGTTAAACTATAATAAAAAAATTGTTATTCAAATCGGATATATAAAAGTGCACTTCTAATGATAAGAAATAAATATTTTCGCTTTTTTTCTTGTCTTATTAGTTATTTATTGGTATTGTTAATCTTTATTGGTTGTATGACATAACTTGCTTAATGTCATATCGACATTGTTAAGATTAATTGAAAAAAATAATGGAGTAACTAAATTTAAATATATATTAAAATTGAGTGACTAAAAATGAATAAAATAAAATTAGTGATCAAATATAAATTTGATATGAAATTGTCCTCCAATAAATTTACCCATTTTTTTCTTACAAGACCTCCGATCCGATTGAGATTATTTTTTTTTGGTTTTTTGATTTCAACAAAGTTGTCCGAAACTGACAATATATAATTTAGTCACGAGTTTCGGACCGGTTCTCTCTCAGCCGGAATTATAATGGCTTTAAAATTCAAGTATAAAATACAACCCTCAACGACCAATTTCGAATAATCCATTCGTTCTTCCAACTTCCAAGCAAAGCAATATTTCCAAAAACTCCTCGACCCAAACTATGTTTCCAGAAATGGTGTGCATTGCAACGTCGCCCCAAGAGGAATGCAACCAAGAAAGGGGATGGTCGGACCTTCTGCCAGACATGCTACATCTCATATCCAAAAGGCTCCCTGACCTCTGCGATTTTGCTCGTTTCCGTGCTGTTTGCAAGAATTGGCGCTCCCAGGCACCCCTTTCGGACCTGCCACCCCAACTTCCATGGCTTCTCACCCGCCCCGTCGCCTCTAAAAACCAATTACAGTTCTATTCACTCTCGCACGACAATTTCCAAACCATGTCAGCGCCTGAATGTTGTGGCAAGGAGTTGATGGGACCGTCAGAGATGTATGCCTTCGTCTCTGACCAAGCATGCAACTCTCTGATGCTTTTCAATCCTCTAACTGGTGAAGAGGTGCCGCTTCCACCTATAGATCTTGACTGGTGCTTTCCTATCTACAGTTCACTAAATTGTACCGATCATGTCGCCATATGTGGAGGAAAGACCGAGTCAAAGATTCAAACATTAGCCTTGTGTCGTCCCGGTGATGACAAATGGACGGCGATTGGAAAGGCCCTTGAAGGCTGCTTAATGATATACTACAAAGGGATGTACTTTGTTTACAATCCTGAAACTGGAGTAACTAATGCTGTTGATGTAACATCAGGCGCCGTTATCGCCACTGCACCACCTCCTCCTATGAAACTAAACTGTATCGTCGAATCTAGCGGAGAGCTTTTAGGAATTTCTTGTGATAATAGTCTTGATCAAGATGGAGATTGTAGCATATACCGCCTTGAATATGAAGAGAAAAAATGGAATTGGGTCCAACTGAGTAGCATTGACGACCGAATTCTACTACTTGATGGAGGACAAGGCATTTCCATCGCCGCAAGGGGGTCTATTCAATCAGAAAGAAACAGCATCTTCTACTTAGGCCCTCATGAGTTGATTAGATTTGATGGTGTTTCCACCTCTTATTACCTTTCTAAGTATGACATAGAGGCTAAGAGCTGGGAGACAAAATCGCTTCCATCAATGGAAAAACCAGTCTGGTTTTTACCCAGTCATATCGCTAATTAATTGGTGGAGATTTGACGGGGCATTTTATATTTTTATTAATTGATGCTGTCGATAGTGCATTTTTTTTTTTTTTCCTTGCGGTAATGAAGAATTTTATTTTATTTTAGTAAATAAAATAAATAAATAAATGGAAATGGTAAGATTATCCCGAAATTAGCCTATATAGTCTGGATCGAGTTTGAAACTCGGTCCCAGATTTTTTTTTTACGTTTGTGTTTTATTTAAAAAACAAAATATAACAGTCAATAGATTGATCTAAAATATTACAACAAAAATTAAACTCAGTCCCAACATTTGAAAATTACAACATTTTTGTTCATTTGAAAATTGCAAGTAATTGGACCGAGTTTAAAACTCGATCCAGACATCTGGGACCGAGTTTTAAACTCAGTCCCAACATTCTTCTATTATATATCACATCCAGCACATTTCTCCTTCATCTTCCTTCAGCCAACCATTTCTTCAAAATCACCATTGTTACTGTTGTAAGAGCTTCCAACTGAAAATTTATTTTTCGACAGATCCAGAGCCGATCCGTATTCAACACTCTCGTCTCATCAACATTGTATTTTTTTTTTCTATTTCGACTATTAATTTTTGCTGTAAAATTAAAATACACTAACAATAGGGTTTATCGTTCATACTGTAGAGACGAAAATATTGCTGATCAATTTGTATCACGGAGGTCAAATCCTGAACACTTCAACCGACACGGGTTATGATATTCATGTCGCGTGCACATTTTCTGCCGACGAGACAATCAATCTTCGTGACTTGAAGAGACATATTCATGCTGGTTTGAAGCTGCTCCCTAGTCAATTCAACATTAGTATTAGAGCACGGATCAACACTACACCAGCATGTTCAGGTATTTTTTTTATAGCTTATTTGAGGTTATTTCTGATGAAATTTGGGGAATGATTAAAACAACAGCTTCGTATCAATTACCTGGGTATAAAACACTGGAGCTAGTAGTTATATCTTAACCAATATCCAGTACTGATAACTATGATCCGACCAGTATTCCTGGAAGTAGTAATCCAGTAATGGCTGAGGAAAGAACCCACTCCCAAATTCGGGAGCAGCGACCATCTCGTATTCCAGTACAAAATATGGATGTGGATGTGGATGTGGATGAGGATGACGAAGAGGAAGAGTGGTACCTGAATGTCGAGGAGGATGATATCCAGGATGCAACAAATATAAATATGGATAAAATTGATGATGCGGTAGATGTCGAAGAAATAATAAAAGAGTGGCAAATATCTATTCCTTTTATCAATCGGGAAATGAAGCACCTGTGTGCACAATTTATTGATAATACGCCAATGTCGTATGCAGACGAGCCTATTTTCGCAAACCACCTATAATTGATGAATAATTTGGTGTCGGTCAGCAGTTCAGTACAATTCGGTGTTAAAATTTTCGATCGTGTTGCATGGGCATTTGGTTCTTGTATTACAACATGGCCTTACTTACGATCAGTCTTAACTATCGATACTGAATTTTTATCGGGTCGATATGCAGGTAAACTATTTATGGCATGTGGTTATGATACAACTATTTATGGCATGTGGCTATCGATACTGAATTTTTATCGGGTCGATACAACTACTACCACTTGCATTTGCTGTTGTAGCAGGCGAGAAAAATGTGTCAAACTGGGGTTGGTTCATGCAGTGGTTGCGTAAAGAGGTTGTCGGTCTTGGTAAAATTACCGTGATCTCAGATCAACATCTAGGTATAAGGAAAGTATTTGAGAGACAAGATTTTGGATGGCAGGAATCAACATGCGAGACTGTTCACCGTTATTGTACTCAACACATTGCACAAAATGTGTATAAGAACTGTCATATGAAAAGAGTAAAGACTCTTTTCAAACAAGCTGCAAGACATAACAAATCATGGAGGTGTGAGGAATATCTAAAAAAAATAACAATATTAGACCGTCATCCCATAAATTCATAAGAAAAGCAGGAATCGTGCAAAAAAATCTCCCAACAGATCAAGTATCTAACGAAAGGACACAAAATAACATAAACCACAATAACCGACCCGCTACAGCTGAGGAAGTGTCAGCTGATGAATTTCATTACGAGGAGTTTACCCCAGAGCAAGTGGTCGCATTGCATCAAGAAAGATGGGCACAACATCTAGATGGGGTCTTAATCGGTGGGGAATAATGATAAGCAACGGTTTAGAATCACTGAACAATTGTGTTTATGTTTTTTGTTGTTATATTTATCAGAATAATTGGATTTCAATTTTTGTTGTAATATTTCTATTTGTTTGATACTATTTTAGAATAATTTATTAATCGCGCTTATATTTGGCCTTATAAAACTTTATTTTAATTTTTCTTGTAATATTTTAGATCAATCTATTGACTGTTGTATTTTATTTTTAATATAACTGATGTCATACATTTATATACATATTTTGACCCCTGATTATACTTAAAACTAGACTAAAACTCCCAGTCTCATGTCTTATTTCATTGCATTTTGCATATTTATCTTTCATATTTGATTATGCCCTGTCTGTTGTGCATTTCAGGAAATCCGAGCCAGAATGCCGAGGAATTAGGTCCAAACTTAGCTTTCACGCCAATTGAAGAACCATAAGACCCACATAAGTCATTTCCCACAACAAAGAAGGGCATACGGGTCGTATGGTCCCTTTCCGGAAACTAGTGCAGAGAAGAGCAGCGATTTAATGCACCAATCTCTTACCATTCTGGTCGAACCCTCTCCTATATAAACGTGCAGCCACCTAGGGTTAGGGGAGTTCCATTTTGGCCACCATTTCCACATATCATTCATCTTCTCCACTTCACCCACACTAAATCCTAACCACCGGCAAATCTCAAAGGCGGACCGAGAGATCGGTAGCCCGAAATCCCGATAGGAGACAAAGACCGAAGCAGAAGACTGACACAAGGCTTCATCAGAGTTTGATTATCTCTTTTATTGTATTCTTTATTATTTTTGATACTTGCTGTAGGATGTCTTTTGTCATAACTCTCTGTATCTCTCCCGTATTTTTATATGTCACAATGAGTGGCTAAGTACCGTAGTTTTTAGAGATTATGAGATGTGAAACTTGGATTATGATTATTTGTTAAAGGTTATTTTATTCAATGATTGTGATTGTTATGTTGTGTACTATTTCCATGCTTGTCTGATTTACTTGTCCAACCGCTAGGATCGGCCATTGCTAGGGCCAGACCTTAGGTCTGACTCTTTGAGGTTCAGCAGTACAATAGGTAGATCTGGGACCCGAAAGGATAGATCGGGTTGTAGCCGAGAGGCCGAACCCTGTTCAGGTCGAGAGATCTGAGCTTACCTACAGGAAACCAGCACACAGTCTAAGGGATCTAAGCCAACATGCGATGGTTGTGGTTTATGTGAACTTAGGAACTATGTTCGACCACCGACGTGCATGAACATACCAACATGCGAGAGTTGAGGTTTGTTAGCTAGGAACTGACCGGTTAGGGTTCACGCAACCAGCGAAGAAAGACAACCCGTACGAATAACTGTAACTAGTCTGGCTCATACGGGCCGTATGCTCATGCATACGGGTCGTATGACTTAGATCCGAGTGAATCTGACCTATATCCCTAAGAACTATTATTTATAAACAAAAACCCCAAAAAAAATATTTGATTATCGTTTTTTTTCTGTCTTTTCTGTTTTCAACCAATACAATCTGAATAACCCCCCCTTTTAATAACCTGCACATCTAGATACCCGAGCGGGATAAACTTAGGAATTACCTTCTTCCCTGTGAATCGACCACTTACTATACCAATGTAGGTTGTACGCTTGCAGCCGAACCGAAATATCAGTCAAGGTATTATAAATTTTAAAAGAGACACATCAATAACACACACAAACATTAAAAAATATACTTGGGACCGAGTTTCAAACTCGGTGCAGGACCTGGGACCGAGTTTAAACTCGGTCCCAGGTCCTATATGGGCTAATTTTCGGAATAATCTTACCATTTCTATTTATTTATTTATTTTATTTACTAAAATAAATAAAAATATGAGTAATGTCTATAGCATTCTGAACCATTGCTTCAGATTTGTTTCCTCCGTTCTCCGATGCTAAATTTTTTAATTTAAAGTTTAGAAAGATCTTCATATCATAATTTTATAGACTATCAATTTCTATCATGTTTAAAGTTATTTTATAATTCTTAATGATTTTTAAAATATGACTTCAAAAATAACTAAAAATAGCAATTTTTGTATGCTAAATATTATTATCATTTTTTTAAAAATCATTAAGCGTAATAAAATAATTTCAAACGTGATGAAAATTAATAATCTATAAAATTATGATATAAAAAAATAAAGTTATTTAAATTGAAATTTCTGATACATAATTTCAAATTTTAAAACATAAACATTTGATCGAAATGCTTTGGAATCACCGCAGCCAGACTCTCTCTCTCTATATATATATAGAGAGAGAGTTTATCTATTGTGCTTTTAGTTACACTTCGGTCAAAATGCTTATGATCTAAATTTTAATTTTTCATGCTCAAAATTTTAATTTAAGTATCTCAATAAAATCTTTATATCATAATATTATAGAATACTAACTTTTATCATATTTTAAATTATTTTACTATACTCAATGATTTTTAAAAGATAACCCTAAATTAATATAAAATACTAAAATTTATATGTCAAAAAGGTAATTTTCGAAAAATCATTATACAAAAATTAGTATTCTACAAGATTATGATATAAAATATTTATTAAGCTACTTAAATTAAAATTTGAGCATGAAAAATTAAAATTTAGATTGCATGCATTTCGGCCGAATTGCTACTTAAATTAAAATTTGAGCATGATAATTCATTATATATAGTTGAGCTATGGTGTTATGCATAGCACGGATCATCTCAGTGCTATGGATCGTTTATTCGATCTCAAAGTCTAAATGGTCGATTTAAACTGCTCAAAATGATTGTCATATTATATATATATATTTGAAGATAAAATTTTATACTTTTAGTATTGTTTACTATCTTTTTAGATAATTAGAAAGTCATTTCTTTTGAACACCTAATAATAATTAAAAGTGATTTTCAAAGTATCTCAAAAAATAGTAAAAAAATTCTAAAAATATAAAATTTGATATCCAACTAATTTTCATATGAAAATCATTTTGAGTCATTCGGATTGACCATTTAGGCTTTGGGAATGAAAAAATAATTCATAGCATGAAAATGGGTTGTATTGTGCATAGCACCATAGCCTCTCTCTCTGTATATATATATATTACAATGTTTTAAATTATTTAATTCAATTCCTTGAACTAAATTTCTATTGTGAAATTCATTATTTCAAAATATGCTCATATAATATTTTATAAAGTTTTAATTATATAATTAGTTTATTTTCAAATTGAGAATATGGAAAATTCTATAATTCATTTACTCTAATTGCTTATTATTAGTTCTTTGAGGCATGATTTTTCATAATGACTCTTAATAAAGTAATATTTTTTATTTTCACTAATTTTTCTACAACTGAAACGTGTCAGTAAGATAAATATATTATTATATGATACAAAACTATCAGTTTCATATGAAACTATATGAGTTTTGACCTTATTGTGGAGAAAATGACTGAAAATATATTTTGGCAAACATTGTTCAATAATGGGAAGACACCACAAAAATTGAATCGCAAAGACAATAATTGTGATTATTTTTATTTTATTTACTTTTGGAAGGTAACTTGTACAATTAAGCCAGCTAATTAGTGGTCCAGAATAAGTTATCTAAAAGATTAGACAGCACAATTGCCTTTATCTTTAATTAAACTGAAAAGGTAAGTTCTTATTACAATTTTCTCACACAAGTCAATTTATGAGCCTTGGACAGTCATATCTTAGAATATTACTAAATGCTCGCTTCGTAAGACGTAAGCATAGACAAAAATATCAACTGTATATTTGAAATAGGGTGTCAATTGATCCGATCAGAAATAATTTAAAAATAAATGAGTCGTGTATGAATCTAATATTTTGATCTGAATCAGGTCAGATTTAGATCAATCCGATCAATTATGTTTTTTTAAATAATTTTATAATTTAGTACTAACTAAATCTTAAATATACATCAATTATATAATAATTAAGATTAATTATAAATTAATTAATTTTTAGTTACTTTCAATAATATAAAAATATTTAATAAATATTTATTTATTTTAAATGGACCGGGTCGGATCGACCCGTAAACCGGTCAGATCAGATATGGATCAATATTTTTTAACTCGAATATAATCAGATCATGTTCAGATTAAATAAAAAAATAATAAAATAATAATGACTCAATTTGAACCCGACCCAACCCATTAATACTCCTACTTTGAAATTTTCCATAATTAATCAAAGATACGGACGGGAAAAGGAAAGAAATTTTTTTTGAGACAACCCAGAAATTAAAAAAGAATGAAACAACAGTAAAATTATTGAAACAGCAAAAGCGTCCTATATTTCTCAAAGCAAAGCACAATGTCGCGGCACATGCGTGCTAAAGTAAGATAAGGACTCCGAGTTTTTGGTCAACATCATACGTGATAATTGAGAATGAAACAGGGTTGCTGGAAGGCCTGCACCTCCATAATTTATATAAATTAGTAAAATTTATTAATTTTTATTTATATTAATATAATATTTAGATATTGGATATTCTCTATAATTTTATTTTAAATATGTAAATTATTTAATTAAATTCTCGGTACCCTCAAAATTAAATTCTAATTCCGCCCGAACTCCCAAGTGAAAAAAATATTGCACGGTTGAATCTTCACCAACGGCCAAATTACACAATAATGCCCACATAGTGGGGTCTTATTATGAAGCTTCGCAAAGGATGATTGCGGTGTTTTGAAATTTTTATTTTATTTTACTAGATATAATCAATATGAATTGTTTAATCTAATTTCTATATAAAAATATATGAGCAAACTAAAAGTTATTTTTTAAAAATTAATTTGTTACTTTCTCAAATGGAGAGAAAGTTGCTATTTTTAAATGAATAAAAATTCTCAAAATTCTCACGTCAAGTTATTTTTTCACATCAAAACAATATCAAATTTATTAAAAAAAAAGTCAGTCAAATTTGATTTCTTAGTATATTTTCATATAAAGATTAAATTGACGATTCTAATTTTAAACTTAGAATATTTTTTATCCGAATCACCATCTTCATTGACTATCACATCTCAATATTCTATTCTTTCTTCTTCATTGTAAGTTAATAGTGGATATTTTTTTATCTTTTCTTTTTAGTTTCTACAAATTCGAGAATTTTTCTTTTTCTTTTTTCATCTGAAATCGTTTCTTAGAACATTTATCCATTAATCTTTTCAATTTGACCGTGAATCCTTTTTTAGGCTCTGTTGATCCCCCTTTCTTTGCAAACTTATTGTTTTTTGGGCAAAAAACTTGCATTGAATATATAGTTTTTTTAATTAATTATTAAATTTTGTTTTTTAATTAGTATCTATACTATTTTATAAAAAAGAATGTAAGGAATGGACTGTATTCATTATTTTGTCACTACTTTTTAACCCTAATTAGATATATCAAATATTCTTATATAAAATGTCCATAAGAATTTGAGCATTTTTGTTTTATAGAATTATAATCTAAAATGACATTTTTTGTAGCATTGTTTGATAAAATTTTGTATGAATGATCGATTATAAGTCCTGAATATAGCCGTTATTTGTGTTGCTCTTTTACTTGTTAAAACACTAATTAGTAATTACCAGCATTAGAATGATTTTATAGCTGAGCTGATACATAATCAATGCGAACTATTAAACTAATATTGGGCTAACTTCAATGGCCCATCTCCTCAAATAGCCTTATTGTTTTTAACTCCATTTCTCGATGCCCCAAACTTGGACCGTTCCACCTCGGCTCGTTGGTTGGGTCGGATACTGTGTCTGTGTACTCTGTATCGGATCAAAACTACAACATTCAATCCTGTCGCAGGTGCGTATTTTGTCAATGAAACACACAAATGCTGACCTATTTATTAGACGATCTACCAGCCAATTGTTGTTGACTATCCGTCAATGGACTATTTAAACTCGTCAAATAATTTACAAATCAGGTGGGTTCACCCAGCACCCTTTAGTTCCGAAACAAAAAGGATCAGATTATTTGAATATCAAACTGTTGCCAACTGCATTATTAGTTTACTACCCGCTTTCTGGTTGGGTTAGTGAGAACAAGTGACACGAGTTACGTATAAAAATGAATATAAATATATTTTTATATTTTTTTTTTTGTTTGAATTTTATATCACTTGGAATCATTTCAAAACCAAAAATACACAAAATTATTTTAATATTATTTATTAATTTATATTATAATTATTGTATACTCAAGACTTACAAATTGGGCAGAAAAAAATAACATAAATATAATTAAATATTACTTTTTATGTTAATCTATTTGAGTTTTGTATCATTTGTTATCTCATTTCAACAAAGAAAATCATCAAAATATATAAAGTTATTTTGAAGTAAAACACAATATTAGACTTCTTATATTAGGTTTTTATGATATGAGTTGAGTACAAAGATGAATACAAATGCATTGAAATAATAATTTTTTTGTTCGTCTCTTCAAATTTTATATTATTTGTTATCACATTTCAGAAAATAAAATTATCAAAATATATAAATTTTATTTTTAATAAATTCTATTAGTTTAGAATATAATCATTATGAACTCAAGGCTTTAAAATATGAGTTACGCACGAAGATGAATATAAATACATTAAAATAATACTTCTTATATTTGTCTATTCAATTTTTATATCATTTGTACCATCATTTTTATTTAAAAAATCACTAAAATACACAAACTTATTTTTAATATTATCTTCTATTAATTTATACAATGATCATTATGTCATCGAACCTTTATAACATAAATTGCGCAGAAATATTAACGTAAATGCTATAAAACATTACTTTGTATGTTACTTCATTTGAGTTTTATTTTATTTGTTGCCACATTTTAACAAATTAAATCATTAAACTATAAAAAGTTGTTGTTAATGTTGTTTTCTATTAGTTTCAATTATAATCGTTGCAAGCTCAAAATTTTATGACACAAGTTACGAAAAAAGATCAATATAAATATATTAAAATAATACTTTATATGTTTCATCATTTATAGCATCATTTCAAAATATAAGTCAACAAAATAAATAAAATTATTATGAATGTTATCTTTAATGAGTTTATATTATAATCAGTGCAAGTTCAAAGTTTTATAACACGAGTTTCAGTTTTTAATAATAATAAGTTTTATTAAATTAATATTATTAAAAATAAAAGTAAGAAATATAAAAATTCAAATATATGAATGGCACACGTCAATCGTTAATGGCGCGTTTCATTATTTTTTGCAAGCGTTTGCTTCTTATATTCAAAAAGCGGGGTTTGGATAACACGTTCTCACTCTTATTTTTAATAATTATTAATAATAATAAAAAATGCACGAGTTTCTAACATTATTTGTTGCTTTGTTTCAACATATTTAAGTTAGTACATTTTGAACGTAGTCTTCTATTATTTTTTTATAATCACTATGATATTGAGACTTTATGACACGTGTTCCGCGTAAAAATTAATATGAATGTATTAAAAATAATAATTATTAGGTTTGTCTATCCGAATTTTTTATTATTTATTGGCACATTTTAAAAAATAAAATTATTAAAATACACAAAAGTTATTATGAATATTTCTTGCATTAGTTTGTAATATCATCATTGTGAGATCAAACCTTTATAACACGAGTTGCCCATAAAGATGATTATAAATGCATTAAAATGATATTTTTTATTTGTCTATTCAAATATTTTCTCATTTATCACTTCATTACAGTACATAAAGTAGCCAAAATAAATAAACTTATTCGAATCTTATATTCTATTAGTTTACATTATAAATGAGTTGCATATAAAAATAAATATAAATACATTAAAGCGATATATATTATATTAGTTTATTTGATTTTTTTTATATCATTTTTTACTTCATTTCAACAAATAAATCATAAAAAACACAAATTTATTTTAAATATTATCTTTAAATGCTTTATATTATAACTATTGCGTGTTTGAGGCTTTATGATATGAACTGCACAGAAAGATTAACACAAATATAATAAGAAATTATTTATTTTGTTAGTTAATTTGAGATTTATTTCATTTATTACATCATTTCAAAAAATAAAATCACAAAATACCCAATGTTAATTTAGATATTGTGTTCTAATGGTTTATATTATAATCGAAGCGTGCTCGACAATTTATGAAATGAATTACGTCGAATGATTAACACAAAAATGCATCAAAAAAATATTTCTTATGTTTGTCTATTTGACTTTGTTTCGCTCGTTGCTTCATTTCACAAATCAAAATTATAAATATATATAAAATTATTTTAAATGATGTATTTTATTAGTATATATTATAATTATTATGTGCTTGAACCTTTATGATATGAATTACACAAAAAATTAACATAAATGCATTGAAATAATATTTCATATGTTAGTATATTTGAGTTTTGTGTTCTTCGCAGCCTCATTTTAAAAAATAAGATCATCAAAATACATAAATTTACTTTAAATATTATTTTATATTGATTTATATTTTAATCGTTGTGTTCTTGAGCTTTTACGACATAAATTCTATAGAAAAATAACTAAAAGTGCAATAAAATATTTCATCTTATTTAACGCAAACATTTTTAAATTTGGAAGAGTATAGAATAATAAAAGTGGTAGTGGTACTATTCGGAAGAGCGAAAAAAGTGCAAGTTAAAATAAATATATGATCTAATAATGATGATGATAATAATAATAGTAAAATGATAATCATAATAGTAAGATAATAATAATATAAAGTAATTAATCATCATAAATAATAATATTTAATAGTAATAAAATAAAAATATAAATCGGAATAGCTATTATATTCCAACTTTTTGCTATTCCATTGAGTGCCAAACACTCCATTTTGGGTTCGTTTGGCAAATCAAGGAATAACTTTGGAAGAGTGGTAATTTTGGAAGAGTGATAGAATAGTATTTTTTTGGAAGAGTGGTAGAAGAGTGGTATTTTTGACTATTCGGAAGAGCGAAAATATCGTTTGGCAGTTGTTACTCAGAATAGTTAAAATATAAATAATTATGATACTAATAATGATGATGATAATAATAATAATCATAATAGTGAGACAATAATAATAATAAAGTAAAAAAATAATCATAATAAATAATAATATAATAATAGTAATATAATAAAAATATAAACATAATTATAATATAATAATATAATAATAAAAATATAATTACAATTATAATTATAATAATATAATAATAACAAGTAATCATAATTTTAATAATATAATCATAATCATGATAATAATAATTATAGTCATAATCATAATAATATAACCATAATCATAATCATAATAATATAATAATAAAAATATAATCATAATCATAAAAATAATTATAAATAATTATAATAATATAATAATAAATTAATCATAAATATAATCAACATATAATAATATAATACAACATAATAAAATAATAATAAAGTAATAAAAAATAATCATAATAAATAATAGTAATATAATAAAAATATAAACATAATCATAATATAGTATGATAATAATAAAAAATTATAATTACAATCATAATTATAATAATATAATAATAATAATAATAATCATAATTTTAATAATATAATCATAATATAATCATAATATAATAATAATAATCATAATCATGATAATAATAATTATAGTCATAATCATAATAATATAACCATAATCATAATAATAAATAATAAAAATATAATCATAATCATAAAAATAATTATAAATAATTATAATTATAATAATATAATAATAAATTAATCATCACTATAATCAACATATAATAATATAATTTAACAATTATATTTGATTTTTTTAACGAATATAGTGTTCTGTTTAATAAATATATATCTGTAGTTAACAGTTATGTTAGATATTTAAATTATATACCCATATAAATGCATTGGATGGAAATGTTGTAACACGATATGGGGTGGCTCCTCTCAGCGCTCAGTCTTAATTGTAAACGTAATTTGAAGATTCTACACGATTTCATCCATACTTCATTTTCATATAAACATATAATAACGCTTAACGCATAAATAATTATGAATACTAATAATGACGTGTCATTCTTTAATCTGGCTTGTTAGTTTGCCTCGATCTAGTCCTCTTTGGCAAAACATTTGAAAAACCATTTGTTCTGGAGATGAAGCGAAATTAACTCCAACCATTGTAATTAGTCACACCTCACACCTCTAACTAATTTTAGAATAAAAGAAGACCGGAAGAGAAATATGCTTATCCAGTTGTACTGGCAGTTGACTATATATATAATTATGCATTTGCAGTAATGACCTTTTAGAGTGTAAAATTAAGGCAATTTGTTCTTCTTTTTTTCCTTATGAATACTGCAAGTGTGACATCAATCTCATACTATATATATAAAAGATCTCTCTGTTGCTTCTTTACAAACTTAACAGCGGTAGACATCAAATCTGTGTGCCGAATTTTTGAAAAAAAAAAATTAATCCCACTGAGATAAACCATCCCCACAAAAAACATAGCACGCCACAATCATATCGCTCCCCTCTTTATTTCGTTTGGTTTCACGGGAAAACGAATATATTCATTGTAAAATCAAAGTCTTGACAGATGGGCCTCGTTGTGCTTATCTTCAATTTTTTTTATATAATAATTATAATAATTATATTATTAATAATAATAGTGATAAAAGCAAAATTTGAAATTTATGAATGACAGCGCGTCATTGGCAGTGACGCAGAGCAAACGCGTCACTTCCAGTGGCGTCTTTACGTAAATGCGTCAATGACAGTGGCGTCTTTGTAAACGCGCCACTGTTAGTGGCGTCTTTGTAAATGCGTCACTGCCAGTGTCGTCTTTGGACAATAGTAATGTTGATCCAACGTTAATGGATCGTTATTAGGATGAGAGAAAACGCGCACATCGAGCAGTGGCTCGTTTACACTATTTTATACAAAGACGGTATTAACAGTGGCGTGTTTGCTCTGCGACACTGGTAGTAGCGCGCTGTCATTCATAGATTTTAATTTTACTTTTGTCGTTATTATTATTAATAATATAATTATTATAATTATTATATACAAAAAATGGCTTATCTTCATTTCACACCAATCTAGTATCCATTTATTAAGATTATTTCATTATTTTTAATCGTGTTTAGTATTAATCGTATGTGTCATAGTAATTGGTAAATCGATGATTTATTTTTATGTGTTAATGATGATAAAAATTTTAAAAATTATTGAACATCTTTGATGCAACAATTGAATTACTAATTATTAATTATTTGACAATTATTTCATATAATAAGTTTAATCATTATTTTTATATTTTTGTTATATTAATGATTTTATTTTCATTTATTAGTAATTACCTGAACTTAAAAGAATCCGTGCATCTTTAATTTTACTAACAGCTTCCCAAATCTTTATCAGCTCAAAATTTTGTCATTTCTTTTTTCATTTGTTTTATTTCTAATCAATTGAATATTTGAATATCGTGGACAGGCCGTAATCATACTTTTACCATCCTACTTTATGTATGTGTAGACTTGATTACGCACAAAAAGTGAGTGAAATTGTTTTATTTCTAATCAATTGAATATTTGAATATTATGCACAAAAGTAGTTGGGAGATGATAGGGGCATCAAACATTTCTTCCTGTTCTGAAAGACTATTAACAATACAAAAAAAAAGACTGTCTGTCAACAACAAATTTCGCATAGCTAAGTCACTGCTCCCTGCCTAATCAAAGTTTATTATCAGAGGGTGTTAAAAAGGTAATAATAATTACGTTATGACAGAACTGTGTGTGCTCGAGCAAGAATGTGCCATTTTTTTACATTTGCGATGAACACTATTTTTTTGAAGTAATAGACAACAAGCGTACTAATTTTCAAGTGGATTGATTGCTACCTATTTCATTGAAAAGTCACGACCAAGCAAAATTTACTATTTAAAAAGTAGAGATTGTATGCAAACATTAGATCAAGCAATAATTTAACCTCTCAATCATATATATATATATAGAGAGAGTCTGTCTACGGTGCTTTACAAAACACAAGAGCATTGTGTGTTTTGCGCTCTATTTTTAATTTCAAGTCAATGATCGATCTGAACCGTTCAATTTAATTTTCATATCAAAATCTATTAGGAAACCAAATTTTATATTTTTTGAAATTTTTTTAAAAGCACCGTAGCTTAATTCTCTCTCTCTCTCTCTCTCTCTCTCTCTATATATATATATATATATATAGTTTGACTACGGTGATTCTATAATCACTTTTGTCAAGTGTTTATAGCTCGAATTTTAAAATACCGCGCCCAAAATTTTAATTTAAATAGCTAAAAAAATTCTTCATATCATAATCTTGTATATTATTAATTTTCATCACGTTGGAGTTAGTATACTATGCTTAATGATTTTTTAAAAATAACAATATTTGGCCTATAAAAATTAGTATTTTTAATTATTTTTAGAGTCATCTTTCATAGAAAGTGAGACTATAGTGCTTCGGAAGTACAAATTTTTTCATGCTTCACGTCTATATTTTAAATGTAAAAGTTCAAATAGCCGATCTAAATTATTGAACATGATTTTCATATTGTAATATCTTTGGAGATTAAATTTATATTTTTTTTATTATTTTTTAGATGAGTACAAAATTTATTGATCTAACGATTTCTACACCATCCAATACTAGTGATTTTCCATTCATATAGAAAATAACAAAAAAATTAAAAAAATATATAAAACTTAATCTTCAAAGATATTTCAATATGAAGATCATATTTAATATTTTGAATCGGTTATTTAGATTTTTAAATTTAAAATACGAACGTAAAATACGAAAAATTATATTTCACAAAACACTATCCTCACTCCATCTCTCTCTCTATATATATACACACACAAGTAATAACAGGTTACATCTATTGAAGAGGTCCAGCTTCTGGCTGGGCGTGTACAATTAACCAGCTATTTTTCTTCTTCCTTTCTCAGTGTACGGGTAGAAGTAAATTAAAAGTGGTGTGGGACTCTTAAGTCTTATTCATTTCTCTTTTACAGTTGATTAGAGCTTTGAGTGAGAACCTGTTATTAGAGATGATTTGAGAGAGACACGTTGTCAATAAGTGTTATGATTGAGATTTAGTTTCGGGTCATTTTGGATTTCAGATCATATCAGGTCAGGTCGGGTTGGTTATCGGATCATTTAGTGTCAGATTATTTTGGATTTTGAAACATATCGGACTAGAATGAATGGATTGGATCAGGTTTTACCATCTATGTATTTGATCTAGTCATGTCGAATGAATCAAATCAGATTGAATTTATAAGTAATACATATTTGAGTCATGAAGGTTTCAACTTAATTTCAATTGAATTAAACTCTTTTGCATTTATCTCCTCAATCCTCAATTTATCGTCATCTATACAATATAAGTTTTATTTGAAAGATATGTTGAATTATTGATAGAAAAATATTTGATAGATATCATAGTTAATATTATAATTAATATTAACTTTATTATTTAAATTAAATAAGTTAATATTCATAATAATAATTAAATTATTCAACTTATTTGATATTTGCACGGGACCCAAAGAGACCACGTCTGAGTCTTCAAGAGCTTGAGCTAGAGCCTACATATAATGTTTTCATAATTCATTCAGATCTAATCACAATTATGAAAAATTTATTGGGGTCGGGTCGGGTCAGATATCGGGTCATCTAGTATTGGATCATTTCGGGTCTTGGGTCGTATCAGGTCGGGTTGGGTCGGGTATCGGCAGAGGCGGATACACTTCATACCTGGGGGGGCAGTTGCTCTCCCTCGGAATTTGAAAAATAGTGTTTTTTATTAATGCTTTCGGTAATTTGTCCCCCTGGAAATATTTTTTGCCCCCTAAATTGTCTGATTAATTTTATTGAGAAAAAATATTTAATATCGTGCATAATGAAATAATTATACAAATATATCAAAATATAAAGTTCTATAGATGAAAGCTTTCTTCATCAACTTGATTATGTATTACTTTGAGATTTATTTTGTTATTATTTTTAATATATAAAATGTTATTATTTTAATAAAATTATTTTATTAGGTAAGAATATATATTAAATTATTAATTTTTTATTTAGTACTCGATTAGTTAATGGATTTGAACCCGATAAACTATTATAATCCGATAATTGTCCCCCTGACCAAATCCTGCATCCGCCCCTGAGTATCAAGTTATTCAATGTCAGATTATTTCGAATTATGAATAATATCAAATCAGAATGAGTTTAACGGATTTTTGAATCGGATAAGATTCTCACCTCTAGTAAAAAGTATCATTCTGTGAGGCCACACGTCATTAAAAGTCGATGAAGTGAGGAGACAAGAAAATGGACATTATATCAGAATCCATTAAAAAGTTATATTTACACTCGTGCAAGAAATCATCTCTTCAAAGAAGGGCAGAGCCATATTAGATCAGGATAAGACAGTTGTCTACCTCTGAAATTGAAAAAGTATGTGGGGATGTGAGATTTGAATAGTTTTTAAGTGTCTACTTTTCATTTTTTTCCCCTCACCCTCACGTTTCCAATATAAGACTTATTAATTTAATTAATTTTGTAAAAGTTGTTATTTGCTGAGTTGAATATTTGAATTTTGTACTATATCTAATCTATCCAAAACCTATTAGTGATAGACATAATCATGTGAAAGCAGAAAAATAATTTCATATTTATTTTTACCTCATCCTAAACAGATATCTTGATCCTGCTTCAAAGAGTTTCTCTTTTAATTTAAGACCCCAATTTTAATTTATTGCAGGAAGAAAAATAGAAGTTAACCATAGTAAAATACAATTAATTTTAAGCAAGAAATTAATGAGCAATGTCTTATTCGTCAACAAAGAGTTAGTTAGATTATATCAAGCTTTTTAAAGGTCAATTAAATGCATACACTTTTAGTTTTACTGACCTTGTATAGAATAAATTAAAAAGGCGTACTACCATGGTTAGTTAATTGGTTACCTTCAATAAACGTGCGCTTAACATTCCTTTCTGAGTCTGAAGAACGCGTGCAAAATTACGTTACGACTCCGTTTCAAAGAAATTTCCTGTACTGGTAAATTAGCTAGATTAAGGAGTAGGGATCAAAGTGTAAAAGAACGCATTGGGATTTGAGAAATAGAGATGGGCTTAATCAAACCTGAATTAATTCATAGTCATATATAGTGACTACTAAAGGTGGGAGATAAATGGTGTTGGTGGTTGGAAGAGGTCCAAGAGGAAAATGTATCTACTGTACTTATTTTTATGGTCATCGTTATTAAATTTTTTTTGTCAATTAGATAATGACTGTGGAATTCATTTAATAATATTTTATCGGATTTAATCACATCTATTTAAATAAATTTGACGGTTAAAATTTATTATCATAGTTTTTATTACAGCAGATACGGATCCGTTGAAAGAAACGATCTCGGCTGATATGACATGGTACACGTTTCAATTGCGGCCCAAGGAAATCTAAGTCGAATTTTGAAGAAGTATAAAAATTCTTTTTTAAACTTGTCTGGATCAATTTTTTTTGTTTAGCACTCCGCGAGAATTCAATTCTTCGATCTCTACTTTGAGTTTGTTAAAGTGGAAGTGTAACTCATTTTCTAACTTATGACATGACACTTTTTATATTCATATTCTCGAACAAAGAGCAGATGACCACTAAATGAATAAATAAATTTTAGAGTTTGTTTAACAAATTAAGGAATAGTTTTAGAAAAGTAATAGAATAGTGTTTTTTTAGAAGAGTGATATTTTTGACTATTTTGAAAGAGCAAAAATATCATTGGGCAGTTGTAAATCAGAATAGTTAAAATATAAATAATTATAATATTAATTATGATGATGATGATGATGATGATAATATAATAATAATAATAATAATAATAATAATAATAAAATAATAAATAATAATCCATAAATAATAATAATCATAATAATAATAAATAATAATATTCATAGTTATAATCATAATAATATAATAAAAATATAAATATAATCATAATTTAATAATTTAATAATAAAAAAATTATAATTATAATCATAATATAATAATATAATACAACATAATTAAATAATAGTAAAATAATAATCATATTCATGATAATAATAATCATAGTCGTAATCATAATAATATAACCATAATCATAATATAATAATAATAATAATAAATAAATATAATTATAATAATATAATAATAATAATAATAATAATAATAATCATAATAATATAATATAATCATAATCATAATAATAATAATAATAATATAATATAATCATAATATAATAATATAATCAATAATAATAAATTATAATCATAATCATATTTATAATCATAATAAATAATATAATAATAAATCATAATTATTATAATATAATAATATAATAATAATACTAACAGTGATGATAATATAATGATATAATAATGATAATATAATCATAATTTAATATATAATAATAATAATAATAATTATTAGGATAATAAAAATATAATCATAATCATAATAATAATATAATAATAATAAATTATAATCATAATCATAATATAATAATATAATACAATATAATCAAATAATAATTATTATTTCAACGAGAGTTATTTTAGTATATCATCTATAACTTGGTATACCGAATTTGCACTCGTCCGTATTCTTCGACTTAATTTAAAATTTGTTGGCAAATTAATTCGTTAAAATAATAAATTTATTTTTATTTTTTGCTATTCTATAGAGTGCCAAACAAACCCTTAAAAATAATCATTGATGAGTAAGAAAAGGCTAAGCAATATTACCAAAAACTGAATGAACGAAAAGACGAACAAAGAGCAGATGAAAACTGAATGAATAAACAAATTTTAGAGAATAATCATTGGAGAATAAGAAAAGGTCAATGACCTCTCCCATCAAAGAAGATTTTTCTAAAAGAATACGCGGCCTCTGATCCGATCAAGACTTTTCTTTTTTGGTTTGCTTGATTTCAACAAAGTTGTCCGGAACTGACCTAATTTCAAGTATAAATACAACGATTAACCACCAATTTTGAATCGTCATTCACTCTTCCAAGCAAAGCAATATTTCCAAAAACTCCACGGCCCAAACTAAGTTTTCAGAAATGGTGTGCATTGCAACGTCGGCCAAAGAGGAATGCAACCAAGAAAGGGGATGGTCGGACCTTCTCCCAGAGATGCTACATCTCGTATCCAAAAGGCTCCCTGACCTCTGCGATTTTGCTTGTTTCCGTGCTGTTTGCAAGAATTGGCGCTCGGAGGCACCCCTTTCGGACCTGCCGCCCCAACTTCCATGGCTTCTCACCCGCCACATGGCCTATAAAAACCAATTGCAGTTCTATTCACTCTCACACGACAATTTCCAAACATTGTTAGCGCCTGAATGTTGTGACAGGGAGTTCATGGGACCATCAAAGATGTATACCTTCGTCTCTGACCAGGCATGCTCCTCTCTGATGATTTTCAATCCTTTAACTGGTGAAGAGGTGCCGCTTCCACCTATAGATCTCGACTGGTGCTTTCCTATCCGCAGCTCGCTAAATTGTACCGATCATGTCGCCATATGTGGAGGAAAGACTGACTCAAAGATTCAAACATTAGCCTCGTGTCGTCCCGGTGATGACAAATGGACGGTGATAGGAAAGGCCCTTGAAGGCTGCTTAATGATATACTACAAAGGGATGTACTTTGTTTACAATCCTGAAACTGGAGTAACTAATGCTGTTGATGTAACATCAGGCGCCGTTATCGCCACTGCACCTTCTCCTCCTACGAAACTAAAATGTCTGGTCGAATCTAGCGGAGAGCTTTTAGGAATTTCTTGTGATAGTAGTCTTCATCAAGAAGGAGATTGCAAAATATACTGCCTTGAATATCAAGATAAAAATTGGAATTGGGTCCAACTGAGTAGCATTGGCGACCGAGTACTATTTCTTGATGGAGGACAAGGCATTTCCATGGCCACAAGCGGGTCTATTCAATCAGAAAGAAACTGCATCTTCTACTTAGGCTCTCATGAGTTGATTAAATTTGATGGCGTTTCCATCACTTATTACCTTTCTAAGTATGACATAGAGGCTAAGAGCTGGGAGAGAAAATCGCTTCCATCGATGGAAAAACCAGTCTGGCTTTTACCCAGCTATATCGATCGTTAATTAATTGGTGGGGATTTAACGGGGCATTTTATATTTTTCGTTAGTTAATTGATGCTGTCAATAGTGCATATTATTTTTCCTTTTTGTTTACGGTAATATCTATAGCATTCCGAACCATTGTATGGTTGCTTCAGATTTGTTTCCTCCATTCTTTCATTCATTCATTTTTTTTAATTAATCAGTTCATTGAGCTAGATTATTGCTTCTTTGAATGTATATTTTTTTTCATTAAGATGATAACTAGGCAAAACAGGTAGCAATGAATTTTGCAACAAATTTTAAAAAATCTCAGAGCTTTCAAAATCACCAAAAGAAAACAACGTAAACATAGTAAAGTGATATCATTTCCTTGTGTTTTGCATCATAATAGCAGATGCCCAGCTTATATTTTTTTGTGTTTCACATCTTGTTTACATTATCTTGTGATATCATTTCCTTTTTTATTTGAAGCACATTATAAATTAATAAAAATTAGACCAAATTTTTTTTATTACATAATATCTTAATTCAATTTCATAATGTTTTCAATTAACTGATTGTATAATTTGACAATCAGAATGTTGAAAGGAAATTCTACAAATAGAAAGTTTTCGGCCATAAGAAAATTACAGTAAGTACATTTTTCTTATTATTTATTAGATACAATAATAAATTTTACTCAAAAGATCGACATGAATTATAATAATTTTCATATAAGATAAACCAACTATTGAAAAATTATAAGTTGGTTTCTACATGATTACATTTTTTAAGAATTAAGAAATTACGAAAGACAGTCTTTATAAGTGAAATACTTTTAGTGCACAAAAAATTAAAAATATTGATTATCTTTCAATGTTTTAAATAATTTAATTCAATTTCTCAAACTAAAATTGTATTGTGAAATTCGTTATTTCAAAATATGCTTATGAAACATTTTAAAAGTTTTAATTAGTTTATTTTTAAATTGAGAAAATGGAAAATTCTATAAATCATTTACTCTAATTGCTTATTATTAGTTCTTTGAGGCATGATTTTCATGATGACTCTTAGTAAAGTAATATTTTTTTATTTTCACTAATTTTCTACAACTGAAACGTGTCAGGAAGATAAATATACTATTATATGATACAAAAGTATCTGTTTCATATGAAACTATATGAACTTTGACTTATTGTGGAAAAAATGACTGAAAACATATTTTAGGCAAACTTCGTTCAATATTGGGAATACATCACACAAATTGTGTGCGCGGACAGTAGTTGGCTCTTTGTCATGCAATCGTTGTGAACCGCAAAGACAATAATTGTGATTATTTCATTTGTTTTTTTACTTTTGGCAGGTAACTTGTAGAAACTATGCCGACTAATTAGTGGTCCAGAATAAGTTCATCTAAAAGATTGGACAACACAATTGCCTTTAATTATCTTTAAATTAGATGAAAAGGTAAGTTCTTATTACAATTTACTCACATAAGTCAAGCTATGAGCCTTGGACTGAGTCATATATTAGAATCTTACTAAATGCTCACTTTCAGTAAGACAGTAAGCATGGACAAAAATATCAACTATATTATATATCAACAGTTTTGATTAATATTTAAATAAAAAATACACGTCCGATCGGTGCAGTTCAAGTCTTAATATTTGAGATTTTCCATAATCAATCAAGGATACGGACAGGAGAAGGAAAGAACAAAAGTTGAGACAACCCAGAAATTAGAAGAGAAAAAAATGAAACACCAATAAAATTATTAAACAGCAAAAGCGTCCTATATTTTCTCAAAGCAAAGCACAATGTCGCGTCACATGCTTGTTAAAGTCTAAGATAATGACTTCGAGTTTTTGGTCAACACCATACGTGATAATTGAAAATGAACATACAAGTGAAAAAAATGTTGCACTTCAATCTTCACCAACGGCCAAATTACACAGTAATGCCCAATTAGAGTTGTGTTATGATGTTTTGCAAACGTTGGTGGGGATAGTGTTTCGAACTCAAATCTCTAATTTTAAGTTAGATATGATCTATCTGAACTATTCAATCTAATCTCTATATAAAAAATTATAATTTTTTAGAATTAATTTATTATTTTTTCAAATGGGGAGAATTATTATTTTTGTATGAATCAGAATTCTCAGATCAAGTTATTTTTTTCATATTCGAATAAATAGCAAATTAGTTTCAAAAAATATTAAATTTGATTTCGTAGTATGCTTTCATATAGAGTGAACAATTCAGATCAATTATAATTAGTTTGAAATTATAAATTTTGATCCAAGCACCGTTTCCATTGACCATAACACAGCTCAATATTCAATATCTTCCTTCGAGTTAGTGGATTCTCTATTTCTTTTGTTTTTAGTTTGTACAAATTGGACAAATTTTCTTTTTTTCATCTGAAATCGTTTCTTAGATCAATTGTCCATAATCTTTTCAATTTGACCTTCAATCCATTTTTAGGTTTTGTTGATCCTCCTTTCTTTCTTGCAAACTTATTGTTTTTTGTTTTTTTTATAAAAAGCTTGCAGTGGATATTGATATATCTTTTTAATTTTATTTACTAAAATTTGATGTTAGATTTACTGAGTCATCAATTATCTATACTATATTATAAAACATGTAAGGAATGGATGTGTTCATTACTTTTGTCACTGTTTTTCTTCCAATTAAATATATCAAATACTGGTATATAAAATGTCCATAAGAATTTGAACATTTTTGTTTTATAAAATTATAATCTAAAATAACTTTTTTAGCACTGTTAGATAAAATTTTGTATGAATGATCAATCGTAAGTCCTCTATATAGCCGTTATTTGTGTCTCTGATAACAAGATACGGAATTAATGCGAACTAATAAACTAATATTGGGCTAACTTCAATGGCCCATCTTTGAAAATAGCCTCATTTTTCGATGCCGCCAACTCAGACCGTTCCATCGGGGCTCGTCGGCTGGGTCGGATACTGGTCTACGTACACTGTATCGGACCGAAATTACAACATTCAATCCTGTTGCACGTGCGTATTTTGTCAATCAAACATGCAAATGCTGACCTCTTTCTTGGACCATTGACCAGGCAGTTGTTGTTGACAAATCGGGTGGGTGGGCCGGTGAATCGGTTAATGTTCCAAGGTCATGGAATTAAAGATGGTTTTAAATCTTATTTTTACTATTGAATTAATTTTATTTCACCAATCTCGATATAATTTATTTTCTACCCCTGCTTTTTTCAAATCTAGATACTAATTTCATGATTGAAACAAAACTTGGGACAAGATCTGGTCTCAAGATCTTGAGAAATTAACCGGTTCCGTCAATGGGTAGGATACGGTGTGGATGGAGGTGTTTTTATATTCACACTCATTAAAAAAAATATATTCTTACTCTATTTGTATCCATTAAAAAATAATTTTATCCGTATCATTTCATAACTCATTGGTTCGTTTGGCAAATCAAGTAACAGTTTTGGAAAGTGATAGTTTTGAAAGAATAGTAAAATGATTTTATTTTGAAAGAGTGGTGTTCTTGACTATTCGGAGGAGAAAATATTGTTTGGCAGTTATTAATCAAAATAATTAAAATATTAATAATTATGATATTCACAATGATGATGATGATAACAAAATAGTATAATAAAAAGTAATATAATTATTATTATTATGGTATAATAATAATAGTAATGTTATAATTAAAATCATAATCATCATAATATAATAATAATAATAATAATAATAATAATAATAATAATAAAATAATAATGATGATAATATAATAATCATAATATAATATAATATAATATAGTAATATAATAATAATTATAATTATAATCATAATCATAATCATAATAATATAATAATACTAATAGTAAAGATAATACAATCATAATCATAATCAAAATAATAATATATAATAATAATAATAATAATATAATCCTAATAATTCAATAATAACACAAACAGTGATGACATTCTAATATTAATATTAATAATAATTATAATATAAAAATAAATCATATTCATAATATAATTATATAATATAATAAAATTAAATAATACTCACCTTTGTTCGGAAATTTATTTGTCGGAATAGTAATACTATTTCTACTTTTATTTTATTTTCAAAGAATGCCAAAAGAACTCTTAGTGTGTGTCGGGATTGACAAAAGTTAGCGCTATTCCAAAAATAACACTACTATTCTAATAGTGGTTTCATCCAAACACTAATTAGAATTATGATTTAGCTCCAAATTTGTGCTATTCTACTAAACCATCAAAATGTTGATTTAGTAGAATTATGAGGATGAGAGTGCAATGATATTAATAAAAAAAGTTAAGAATATTTTATCATTCCTTACTAATAATTAGTAATAAAAAAATAATTAACAATATTACACAATAATATTACTTAATGTTGAACAAAATAATAGTAATAAATAATAAAATAATAATAACTAATAATAACACATAATAAAATAATAATATTAAATAAATTAATAATTAAAAATAGTAGAACATAATATTAAGTAAGCATTACTATAAAGAAAATTAACAATAAATTATTACAAATAAATTAATAAAAATAACTAATAATAATAATAAATAATAATATTCATTTGTATTAAGTAAAATAGTAATTAATAATAGTATAAAGGTTTACTAAATAAGAATTAGTAAAATAATAATAAATAAAATTTACCAAAAGTACAAATTAATATTAGATAAGTATTAATATAAAATTAAACAAATTATAAGAAATTACAATAAACAACAATAAATAAAATAATTATCATTAGTATTAAATAAAATATGATTAATAAAAATAAAAATAAAAATCTTTAGTATTAAATGAAAAGAGATAATTTATTATTTTATTCATTTCCTTCATCTCTATTTTTTTGTTATCATCAAAATAATATTTTTACTAACCTAAAATGGTTAAAAAATTAGCACTTCTCTCATATTTTTTGAGACATCGGTAATCTCACACTATAGTCAATCACTAACCCAAAAAGTACTTTGAGCTAATTCTTCCATCATCCAAACACACACTTAATTTATGATATCAATTGCGCACACAAAATAATATAAATATATTAAAATAATACTTCTTTTATGATGAGTTTTTACTCCTTTATAGTTTCATTTCAACACTTAGAATCATCAAAATACACAAAAGTTATTCTAAATATACCTTCTGTGAGTTTATATTATAATCATTGTGAGTTATGATTTTATAGCACGAGTTACACATAAGGATGAGTACAAACGCATTTAAATGGTACTTTTTCAATTAGTTTATTTAAGTTTTATATCATTTCTTGTGTTATTTCAATAAAAAAATAAAAATCATTTTGAATAATATTTTTTATGAGTTTATGTTATAATTGTTGTGCTCTCAAGCCTTTATGAAATGAATTGCATATAATTATTTACACAAAAATATATTTGAGTTTTGTATCTTTCATAGTCTTATTTCAATAAATAAAATTATTATTTTTAATAATGTATTCTATTAGTTTATAATAATGTATTCTATTAGTTCACATAGATTTGGAACTAAATCATGAAATTATTTTTTATTCCTTGCTTGCCTACGTTGGTTTATAATCTTAGCCAAGTTTGGGCCACGCAACAATAAACCAAAAGCAAATAGTTCAAAGAACTCCGAAACCAATAAACTGGAAACAAATGGCTAAATATGGGCCGAGAAAATAGAAAGCCGGTGCTGTAATCATGGATTTTGTTTATTTTGGACCGAGTGCACAAACAGAGATGTTCTTTTTCCCTCCTTCTAATCATTTTTTTTTTTAATTTGGAATAGAGCAAGAGACAAAATACTTGGAAAGTAAAATATTGAAGATATGTTTTAAATCTAATATATGATATATTACATGTGGTTGCATTTTCGAATTTATCAATATACATTCCACATTAATTATAAAAATTGTGTTAGCATTGCATCTGGTATTTATAAGGTTATTAGGTCGGATTCAATTAGAGGTTGGGTAATGCAAGCTCTAATTAGAAGGAACCCATATCATGCCCATTGCAATCAGTTCAGGTTCATATCAGGATCAGTTTATTAAAATATTAGATTTATAATTGTACCGATAGAATAATCAGTTATATTTTTAAATCATATCATATCCACAATAAGAAGATCCAGATCGGTTCCAGTTAGAATTAATTTTATCTCAAAATAATCAGATAAAATTAGTTCCTTCAAGAAATTCGTTTGAACAATCTTCAATATAATAAATATTAACCAATACTAGAATTAAAAATAGCCTTATCGTAGATATAACAATCGTCGTTTTCTTTTCTTGATCATGATGCTCTTGCTTCCTAATATCAATCTGTACTTGTCATTATAAGTGCAGATTTGAGTAATGTTAGCGGGTAAATTTGCAATAGTTTTTTAGAAAAAAAATAAATAACACAACAAAACGGACTGGTAACAGCGACATATATTATATATACATATTACATAATGATGATTCGCGAATTTGCAACTATTATGATTTATATGTTAAAAAAACCTGCACGTCCATTTACAACATTTCATAATTTTTGACACAACAACAAAACCTTTCAGATGCAATTTTGAGATTTTTACAGGGATCGCGAGAAAAATCTGCCTTACATAAAAAAGAAAAAGGACGGACCCGAACCGGAAATAAACCAAACCATTTAGAATTTGACTAGAAAGGACGGGTTACCAACTAAAACCCGTCCTTGGATTTGCAACCTGTCAGGAAGGTTCCTTCACGTGGGAGCCACGGCACTAGTCAAGTACGCTACCCTTTTACCTAAATACCCTCTGATTTTGTTCTATTGCTGCAGAGGTTAAAACGGTATCTTCAGGGCAATCGAGTCATTTAAAGAGGAGTCCGTGCCAAGGACGAACGGACCGAGACGCAGCGCGCGAAATCCAGATACTTGACAAGTGGCACCCGGCTTTTCTCCACGGTTCAAAACTGGCGGTAGGCCCATGGCCAGGAAGAGCGGGGCCCTTCTGCTCTGCTCACGTGACACAGACATACAGTACATCTCCTGATGATATTTGAATGCTCCTGTGGTGATGATCATGTTGATGATCATGACAAGGATGGTGAGGGTGGTTAATGACCATAACTCTCCCTGCAGGGGAGCGCCAAGCGCACCCAAATTGCACCTCAAACATAAATGTATAATGAACTAATTATTGCACTATTTAGGGGAATATATAGAGTGAGACTATTGAGCTTTGCAAACCACATAGATATGAGCCTTCGATATTCGTCAAGATTCGTATTGTTGATTGTTGTTGGATTGAATTTAACCGAGCGACTCCGTTAAAAATTTTGTCTGTTTTTTATTCGTGCGTCTCTCTTTCCTCTCTTTCTCTCGAAAGAAGAGATGGAAACCTAGCTTCCGCCGCTTGTCTCCTTCATCGCCTCCTTTCCCTTCACTTGGACGGTCTCTATCCACATTATCGCTACTACTGCTTAACACTTCAACCTGCGTAATTTCTCCCTTCAAGCATTGTGTTTGTCTTTGTATTTCTCCACTCATCCAGCAGGTTTGTGGCTTCCATTTCTCTCTCCTTTATTTATTCCTTGACTCTATTTCTACGGTGATATCATTTTTCAATTTCTTTTATTTGAGAATGATACAGTGACTGAACCTTCATTTGCAGTGATTTTCATTTTGTCGTGATTTTCATTCATGCACAACATATATCTTTAGTCCATATCTAATTGTTTGGATTTTCATTTGCTGGATTGGACCTTCATTTGCCGTGATTGGACCTTTAAAACTAATTACCTCTATCAAATCAATTGGACTGAATTGAAGATATAACTAATTGCCATGATTTTCACAGCTCTTAAGAATGACATTTAGTTCTATTGTTGCTGAAATGCCACTAGGTGGTTCTTCAGCTAACATATTAGGCTCGATAGACTCAACTACATCTCAAAATTCACCAATCCTGAATAATAATGGTTTTTGCATAAACCTTCAGGTAGCTACTATTTTTTATTAAATTACTTTCATTAATTTATATTCTTTTATATGAAAGAAAGTTAATAATATATCTTTTATTTTGGTACAATACATGTGGATTGCAATGACCCTTTGGGTTGAAGATTTTTCAGCACTAGATTATTACCCCAAAAAGACTAGAGAAGAGAAAAAAAAAAGGAAAAGGAGGAGGAAGAAGGAGAGACCTGTAGAATTTGAAAGAGTAGACTATAACTATGTGTTGGTATAGAATTTAAGATAGTCGATGAGGTATATGACTTTTACAATGCATATACTTGCCACATTAGATTTAGCATTGGAAGGGATACTCAGAGTAAATCAAAAAATAGCGTCTAATCTGTTAGGTTTGTTTGCTCGAAAAATGGACCATTTTAGTGTCAAAGAGCTGAACAAAGAAAATTAGTAGGTCCAAGTAATGTATGAACACCTGAGAGAGAGTATGAAATTAGAAGGACTAGCTGTAAGGCATGTGATATAATAAAAAGAAATGGTTGATAGTTATTACCAACAATGACAATTTTGATTAAGGTACAGCAATTATAAAGAACACTAAAAATATTAACGGAGTTCGGCTCTCACCCTACTAATGGGATGCTGTTTTATTACTTAAAATTCAGCTATAATCAAAAAGTTTTAGCTTCTTCACAATACAATTGCAAGAAGACTAAAAACTGTAAAAAGAGAACAACAAATGAGTGCTCAAGGCTCAAAGAAACTACTGAGAAAAGATTTGAGATAAAGCTCAAGAAAGTACTTGGGAATGAGCTGTACAAGAATTAAAAATTCTTGTTGATTACTTTTGTTTGATCATTGATACATGAGGCAGTTATGGAACACAAAGAACGAAAAAAGTTATGGAAACAAAACTGAGATTGGCAAAAAATATTAGACCCTAAAAAAATATTAATATATTTAACAAGATGTCCCATATAGACCTAAAAAAATTCTACACAGCAGCCCCATACATCATTAACATCATATTTTGCAAAAATCAAATATATATACATACAACACAATATTTAAAGCACACATTATTATAAAATTGACTTTGATAATATTTTTTATATCCTCAATACTATCTTTAGGAGTCATTTTTTTATATTTTTAATGCCATCTTTGATATTCTTTATATTTTCGATGTTATCTTCATATATTTCAAGCGGGTCTTGTTATTGCACATTCATACTAAATTGAATGTTATCACACCAAATCTGAAAGAGGCTATCATCAATACAACTACATGCATAAAATTTACGGCCCCTATGTTCTTTTGATTTAGAAGCCTTCGCAACACATGACTCTTGATATTTCTTACAAAGATATTATGGTGTTGCACCAGAGCTAGAACTTCCTTCACTATATATCTTCATTTATCTTACCTGATAAATTTAAATAAATGATTGAACCAAAATCACATTTGAAATAGATAAATATGACACATATTGAGAAGATGGTACTACCTTGTAACCTATTTTGGACTTGATACCACTATATCAGTTTAAGGGTACTATTTTAATTGAAGTTTAAGAGAACTGTTTTAATTGTAGTTTAAGGGTACTGGTTTAATTGGAATTTAAAGATATTGTGTTTTAATTATAGTTTCAGGATATTATTTTAATTGTAGTTGGTTTCACTATAATTACAATTGGAGTAGACTATTTATACCGGGCTTGAATTGAAAGTTACTGTTGTGAAATGAATCTGTCAAATGAACTAAAAATCTCAATTATATTGTTTTAATTGTAATTTAAGGGTACCACTCGAATTTACCATATTATAAACCATCACCTCTTATCTAAAAAAAATTATATTTCTAGCTCTCTCCTAAGGAGTTGCACATTCATACTAATTAAGAGGGAAAATAAGAAATTGAGAGAGAGGCAGACGCCGCGAGGGGGAGGAAGAATAGAAGTCGTTGAGTGAAGGGAGAGGAGGCAACAAAGGAGAGAAATAGCAGAGGCTAGGGTTTTCAGTAAACTCGTGCGAGAGAGAGAAGAAATAGAGTGTTTTTGTTGAGAGAGGAGAAATGAAATTAAAAATAGACGGGCTCACTCATTCACTAACGAGAGAATTTCTAACGAAATCGCTCAGTTAAATTCAATCCAGCAATAATCAGCAGCACAAATCCCGATGAATATCAAAGGGCTTCTATTCTGAAACTCGACTGATCTGTAATTTGCAAAGCACAATAGTCTCACTTGGAATATATATATAATGTTCGACACCTATATGTCCCGTGACCATATCATTCGTTTGTAAAATTTGAATGTTTTTATTGCTTATTGATCATATTTTGTTGTATATAATATTTTTTTTGTGAAAAAACACAATATACATATACAAAAATAATAACAAGTCATAAGTGAAGCGCAATAAGTTGTACGTTATTTTAGAATAAAATAATATTGCAAAAAAAATTCTTTTTGACATGGTTGTATGACATTTTAGTATTTTGAAAAGTTCTAAATATAATATTTTCCTTCTATATATATTTGTTTTGATTGAGAATATTGCGGAAAGTACCTTAATGATCTTAGAGAGACGATATAAATATTCCAACATCATATGTTTACACTAAATATTAAATCATAGTAGTTATAGTTAACAATTGATTTTGACATGAATGCATGTTTATTGAATAAAAAAATACTCTCCATTTCAATTAGAAGCGACTGGTGATAGTCATCACTATTATCATTGAACTTTCATATTTATTTTATGAACAACTTTAAATACATATTCTTTTATGTCCGTAACAAAATGATTATATTTTAATTGTAACGAATGTTTATTTGTTAACAAACAGATATTTGTATATATATATATATAAATATATATATATATATATATATATATATATAGAGAGAGAGAGAGAGAGAATATATGGGCGTAACACTTGAAGCAATGAAGTCAAATTAATAACGATATGGATTATATATTGAACTTTGATCACTTATTTGGCTAACAGCTGGTATACAAATATCATTATCAAAATCAATTTGAAAATTCATGTTTATTCAAGTTAATTCATTTGGCGTTCAACTTATTTTGTATAATAATTTGTTATTTAGTTCGAGCATGTTACTATTCAGATTCTTGCATTTAAATTGAATGATAAAAATAGTATACGAAATAAATTAAGTAATATTTGGAAAATATAGGGGCGCAACACTTGAAACGATGAAGTCAAAGTAATAAGGATATGGATTATATATTGAACTTCGTTCACTTATTCGGCTATATCATTATCAAAATCAATTTTAAAATTCATGTTTATTCAAGTTAATGTCTTTGGCGTGCAACTTATTTTGTATAATAACTTGTTTTTTTAATTTAAGCAAGTTACTATTCAGATTCGTGCATTTAAATTGAATGATAAAAATAGTATATAAATTAAATTATAGAATAAAGTTATTAGTATTAATGATAACTCATTTTGATCTGAATAATGAATCATTATCAACAACCTCATATTTTTCTCTTTGAATTTCTAAATGCCTTGTGTACTGTTAGTGTCAAACATTTTTATAGTGTTGAAGTTGGTGCTACGGCTATAGAAAATAATCCAATATTAGAATGACAACTTTCAGCCTACATGAAATTACTATTTAGCCTTTTGACAAAAGAAATTTACCTTTGAATTTCAAGAATATATATTTAGTAGATCAAAATGCATATTATCTTAAACAATGGCCTTAATTTTGTCAAAAGAATATTATTATTATGATTTCTTATTGCAAAACAATCATTTCAATGTGACTGTAATTAAGCCACCTCTTTAAAGCACGATCTAGGAATTTATTTTGAAAATTATATATATTTCCAATGAATGAGAGAATGGTAGTGCTAGATAACTTGTTGTTACAAAGCAATGAACTTGATAGGTCACTCAGTTGGGGGATAAGCTGGGATTCGATTATTCGAACCGTAAAACATGAAAACCTCACATACGGCATAGTTGTAGGTAGGGATCTTGACAATGGGTTATTTTCATAATCTAGATAATGATCTTTTAATAAACATATAAAATTTAAAATTATAAAAAAAATCATAGATATATTTTTTTAATTATGGTGTGATAATATTTTAAATTTTATGTGATTTCATTATTGTTTAATAATCCATCAAAATCAGTTAAATTGAAACTATTATGAATTATAGAAAATTATAATAATTATTAATGAACTATAAAATATAATAAAATTATATGAAATTTAAAATATTATCAATTTATAAGTAAAAAAGTATAAATATATTTATATTTATAAAATTTTATTTATATTTATTTAAAAGTCAATTGTGAAGATTGTCAAAATTCATTGTTAGAGAGAATTTAAATACTCTGAAATATTTTACGTAGGCAATGCTCATAAAAAGTGGACCTCGTAAGTTTAATAAAGAAAATATAATTGTTCTTATTCACGATTCAAATCTGTCGGTCATCATAACTTTGAACAACTAGATCTATAATTCGAATTTCGCCCACAAAATATTTCTAATTTAAATAATTATTAATATAAAAAAATAAATATATTCAATAAAAATTATTATTAAGAAAATTTTAAATATAAATTTTTAGATACTAAAGATGTGTATAATAATAATATAATTAAGAATGAAAATCTTTAAAGAATAATATTAAAAAAATATTATATTAGGAATTAAATTTCATCTCAATTATATTATATCTATCTATTTTAAATAAGGAGAAATAAACATAAATTATTGAATTCAACTAGATGAAATTTTTTAAATAAAATCAATGTTAAAGAAAAAATAATGATGTGATATATTTATAAGATTAAAAAAACTTAACATGTAATTACACTATACAGTACGGACCCTTGTCAAGGCTCAAGGATTCCTATCTAGGGGTGCAAATGGATCGGATAAGGTCGGATAGTGATCAAAAATTTATTCGTATTCATTTTAATTTTTTGAATACGAATATGAATACGATAGTTCCGGATATGAATACGGATCGGATATTAAACTGATACGAATACGAATCGGATAATACACGAATACGAATACGAATATGGATATATTTCGGATACTAAATTAAAATATTACCAATTATAATTACATAATATTTTTCATAGATCATTAATTATAAAAATATATATTATAATAGAAATTAATTATTAATCATTATTATAGTATTAGTGATTTAATCAATAATTATCATTACAAATTAGTCACTAAAAAACTATAAAATTAAAATATTAGTTAAAATGTATCAAAAAATTATAAAAATAAAATAAAATATAATGTCAAATTATGTGTAAATTTAGTTAAATTTATAATCTACATAAAAAACTCAATTGAAAAATATATAATGGATCTTTTATCCGGATATCCGAATTTCAAAAATATCCAGATCCGGATAATTATCCGTATTCGTATCCGTATCCATATCCGGTTACAAATTGAAAACCATATTCGTATCCGTATCCGTATCCGGTTACAAATTGAAAACCATATTCGTATTCGTATCCGACAAAAAATTATCCATATCCGAAAATCCGCTATTATCGGTATATCCATATCCGCTATTATCCGTATATCCTACCTACTTGCATCCGTATATCCATATCCGCTATTATCCGAATACGAATCCGGATACAGTCAGATATATCCGATCCGTTTGCACCCGTAGGGAATTCTACCTACTTGTATGTGGATACACTTTAACAAAAATTCAACAAGATTTGAATTGTAAAATCCGATCCGACATTTGGGAGCTAACTACCTCCTATTTATATTCAGCTCCTTCCCATGTGCTCTGTCCCTTTGTTCAAAGTTCAAACCAAATAGAGAAAAAGAGAGAGATACCGACTTAGGCTCGTACGACAAATAAGGAGAGAGAGAAGGAAAGAACTTGGCAGCACCACAATGGGGGAGGAGAAGGCGAAGAAAGGAGACGGGGAGAAAAAGAAGGATGGTGGAAAAGACGGTTCTGCCCCTATCGTCCTCAAAACTGATTTGCATTGCGAGGGTTGTGCTATGAAGGTCAAGAAGGCCATCAGGGGTTTGGAAGGTACAGTCGACAATAATTTTAGTTTTTATGCTTGTTCTTCTAAAATTCGAAAATTTCTTTAGGTGCCCTTTCCCTTTCAAAATATGAGATGACTTTTAGCCCCTGGAAAAGCTTTGTTCCTCTTTCTTCCTTGACTTTCGTAGGTTTTCTGGCTTGTTTGTTATTTTTGTGTCAATAATCCCTATTACGCATTGTTTTTTTCTATTTGATAAAAACTCCATGGATTGCCTTACTAAATCATTTAATACGAGCAGATAATATCATAGTTTTAGTGTCCACGTGCTTCAATTTTTTTGGGGGAAAAATAAGTTCAGAAAATATCTCTTCCGTTCTCATTTAGTATTCAGAAGTGTCTGGTTCTACAAATTTTGTGAAGTTAATTAACACAGATGGATTTTGTTGGATGGAAAAGGTAGTTGCTCTTTTCAAGGACAAGGCTATTTCTTTTTGTTTGACGTAGTTGAAGGAAAATATTCAGGCATATAAAGTTATAAACCCAGTTGTTTGGAATTCATCTGAGCTAAGAGGTTATTTTGCAAAAGTAGATTTTATTACAAATGCAAAGAATATTCTACAAGGGTGAAAATGTAAAAGCGGATGATTTTTTTTTTCCTTTTTTCATATAGTTTGCATATTTTCGAGATATTGGTATATGTATCTTGGTACACCTTATTCAAAAAAATATAATACATGTGGTTGTACTGTCATCATTTGAGATTTCTTAAATAATAAAAAAGAAGGGCTTTTCTGCTACAAAAGAAAGCATATTCAGAAGGAAATATTTGCACTGTTTTCTATTTTTGTTTACATTTAGTTTAACTGAATATTAATTCCTGAATTAAATTTCAAATAAGCAGGAGTTGAGAAGGTTTCGACTGATCGTAGCACCAACAACATATCGGTGACTGGTACAGCGGACCCATGGGAGATCAAAGAGAAATTGGAGGCAAAAATAAAGAAGAAGGTTGAGTTACTATCTCCCGCTGGCCCCAAAAAGGATAAGAACAAAGACAAAGAGGAAGGGAAAGAAAAAGAGAAGGAGAAAGAAAAAGGCAAGGAAGGGGGCAAAGATGGAAAATCCAAGGATGGGAAGGGAAAAGATAAGGGGGAGAAGGAGAAAGACAAGGGATTGAAGGAGAAACCAAAAGAGGTAATTTAATTTCTGGAGTGTTCTCGTAGTTTTGCTTACATCACGCAAAACTGTAAATTTCGGTACTTTATTGGGTACCTCCGAGAATGTTGTCACAAGTTCAAACTTCAAAGCATATTTTTGAAGGGAAAAGAAGTAAAGAACTGCGCAGCAGCGAAATTACCAATGCAATTTAATTCTTTTGGGTGCATACGATTTTTCAAAACCACCATGGAACTTTACAACTGAGTCCGGACAAACTATTTTGTTCTTATTTTTCCACACTAAAATTCCTTTTAACCACATTTATGCATCCCCTCTGTAAAGTGATGCTTTACTTGATGGCCCTACAAAATTTGCCTTTTTCCTTTTGAACACGCATGCTTTTTCCATGTGCTCATTTCTCCAATACCTGAGCACCAACATTACAATTACGAAGGAAATAACTGTAAATTTCCTGTAATAAAACAAAATTACTGATTAACTTAACGCAAAACAGATCCCAGAATCTACTGTGGTGCTCAAAATTCGTCTTCATTGCGAGGGTTGCATTGACAAGATCCGCCGCCACATCCTTAAAATCAAAGGTAAATTTAATATATTATAGTTGCCAGCTAGCGCTTCAAGTCCATCTAAATTAGAACTAGAATCAACCTCCTAACAGCATTTTCATTTGTAATTACAGGTGTAAAGGACGTGGCAATCGACTCAGCAAAGGAACTGATCACAGTGAAAGGCACAATGGATGCACAATCTCTTCCTGCGGTGTTAAAGGAAAAGCTCAAGAGGACTGTAGAGGTCATCGGCGGCAAAGACAAAGGCGGTGGTGGTGAAGAGAAGAAGGACAAGAAAGAGAAAAAAGAAGAGTCAAAAGAGGGAAAAGAGAAAACAGAGAAATCCGATGATCAAAAGGCCAGCCAAGCGCCGATTATGCCGTATCATCCTATGTTTATGGGGCCCATGGGGCATATGGCTCCAATGGGACCCATGGGACCCATGGGACCAATGGGTCACATGTCAATGCCGATGGGTCCCGGGGTTCCCATGGGATACATGCCAATGGCACCAACAGGGCACATGCCGATGCCGGTGGACACAAACCGGTATGACTACTATGCACCGCCATACCCGTCTGTATTCCGCTCTGAAATGGTGCACGCACCACAGATGTTTAGCGATGAAAACCCTAATGCATGTTCTGTCATGTGAGAGTAGTGGAATGACAAATGTGTAAATAGGTATAGGAAAATTTGGTGGCAGGTGGTGGTGGTGGAACGGTAGTGGGTTGGTACCGATTTTGTTTTCATGTCCTTGTTGGTTAGTTTTGTCTATGTTTCTTCTTGTAAGTTTCATTTTTGGATCTTTAGGTAGGCATGGAGCCGTGGAGTGATGGTGGAGGTGCCTTATGTCGAGATGAAAATGAATTTCTTAATTACTATATTTTCTTTAACAATTTTGATTTTAATATTTTATTATACCTTATTTTTTAATTAATTTTCTTTTGAACTCAGATGGCTCGTAGGCAGATATATTAATTAAAGAGGAATACATCCGTGTTGCTTATTAGTGATTGGAAAGTAAAACATATGGGAAGGGTCACTTGACAATGGTAATTTTGCAAATTTTGATAATAAATTTTTAAATAAATATAAAAAAATAAAAATAAAATAAATATTTTATGAATATATTTTTCTATTAATGACGATTTAAATTTCATATAATATTATTATTATTTGATAGTTCATCAAATACTTTCAAATTATAACGGGTATAAATTATATAAAATTTTGATGATTTTTAATAGATTATTTAATAATAATAAAATTATATAAAATTTAAATCGCTATCAAAAATATATATTCAGAAATTTTTTATATTTATTTAAAATTTTATTATTAAAATTATTAAAATAACATATTGTCAACTAATCCTCATCCAAAATATATTTAAATAGAATTTATTTCTAGAAAGTTCTTATAGTCATGGATGCTTGTGCGTGGAGCTTTCGAGATATGATTTGACGGCTCTTTCACTAATGGGACAAATGATGAAATATTTACACTTTTGTGGATTATACTGCAATAGTTGCAATAGAATAACACCTGTACGAAATACGAATCATTGTGACACATTGACATGCTACACAAACAGGCAGTGAAAATTCTGTGAGTAGGGATGACGGTTACCGTGGTTTGGACTTTGGCGTCATTTAATGGGGCAGGTCTCCAGACCCTAGGCGGTCTAGCAAAGTAAATGGTTTTACTAGGGGAACGGATTACTTGACACAGTTTAGAGCTGTAAACTAATCCAATTTTATGAACTCATTAAATTTGAGTTTAATTAAAAATTATTTCAAACTAAATTGTATTCGAACTATAATTAAATCAAACTCGAACTAAATTAAACTTCAACTAAAATCGAACTTTAAACGAACTCAATTATTATAATTTTTATATTTAATTTTATATTATCATAAATAATTAATATTTTATTAATTTTATATTAAAATTTGAAAAAAAAATGAACTCATATTTATTAATTTATTAATAAATTAACAATATCTTATTAATTTTATAAAAAATAATTATATTATTGGCTAAATAGTTAAAAATATATATAAATAACTACATATCGAACTATTATGAAATGAACTCGAACTAATTCATTAAAAAGTTATCGAACCAAACTCGAATCAAATTAACAAAAAAGTTTAATCGAATGAACAAACTCGAGCTAACATCGAATCAAACATCGAACGAATTACGAACTTTTCTTACGGTCCTACTTGACAATGGTTTTCTTAACAATCTTAAAAATGAATTTTTAAATAAATATGAAAAAAAAAAAAATCTTGTGATGTGTTTTTCTATTTATAGATTGATGCCGATTCAAATTTTATATAATTTCATTATTAGTTGGTCCATCAAAGAACGTCAAATTATAACCGTTATAAATTATATAAAATTTTGATGGTCCTTGATGGAATATCAAATGATAATAAAATTACATAAAATTTGAATCACCATCAATTTATAAGTAGAATAATATATTCATAAGATTTTTATTTTTTTCGTATTTATTTAAAAATTTATTATCAAAATTATCAAAATAATCCATTGTAAAGTGATCCCACCTTCTTTTACTAGGTTAGGTTATTTTGGCAGCCTTTTCCTATAAAGCCTTGCAACTTGTTATATTATAACAACACGTACGGGAGCGAGAGAATTTTAGGTTCAAGGTCTTAAATTTAAATATGATCTAAGAACTAGAAGTAAAGTAAAAATGGAATGAACCAGAAGAGACTGACAAGAAAATCTATATTTATTCGAAATAACAATATTGCGATAAATCTTTCTAAAAATCATTCGAAATTGTGTTCAGATTGATCTAGTAAGGAAAACTTTCTTAGAAAGAACAGATTTTAGTAATAATAAGTTTTATTAAATTAATATTATTAAAAATAAGAGTGAGAAATGTAAAATTTCAAATATACGAATGACAGCGCGCCACTGGCAGTGGCGCAGACGAAACGCGCCACTCGGAGTAGCGCGTTTCATTATTTTTAGGAAACGCGCCACTGCCAGTGGCGCGTTTCGTCCAAACCCCGCGAAATGAGATGGAGAGGCGCTGTGCATTTTGTATATATAAGAAGCAAACGCGCCATCGCCGATGGCGCGTTTTGTAAAAATAAGGAAACGCGCCACTGTCAGTGGCGCACTGCCATTCGTATATTTGAAATATTGCGGAAATCATTTAATAATATTTTATCGGAGTTAATCACATCTATTTAAATAAATTTGACGGTTAAAATTTATTATCATAGTTTTTATTACAGCAGATACGGATCCGTTGAAAGAAACGATCTCGGCTGATATGACATGGTACACGTTTCAATTGCGGCCCAAGGAAATCTAAGTCGAATTTTGAAGAAGTATAAAAAATCTTTTTTAAAGTTGTCTGGATCAATTTTTTGTTTAGCACTCCGCGAGAATTCAATTCTTCGATCTCTATTTTGAGTTTGTTAAAGTGGAAGTGTAACTCATTTTCTAACTTATGACATGACACTTTTTATATTGATATTCTCGAACAAAGAGCAGATGAAAACTAAATGAATAAAATTTATATTGATATTCTCGAACAAAGAGCAGATGAAAACTAAATGAATAAAATTTATATTGATATTCTCGAACAAAGAGCAGATGAAAATTAAATGAATAAATAAATTTTAGGGTTTGTTTGACAAATTAATAAATAGTTTTGGAAAAGTGATAGAATAGTGTCTTTTTAGAAGAGTGATATTCTTGACTATTTTGAAAGAGCAAAAATATCATTTGGTTGTCGTAAATCAGAATAGTTAAAATATAAATAATTATAATATTAATTATGATGATGATGATGATGATGATAATAGTAAAATAATAATAATAATAATAATAGTAATAATAAAATAATAATAGTAATAATAAAATAATAATCATAATAATAATAAATAATAATATTCATAGTTATAATCATAATAATATAATAAAAATATAAATATAATCATAATTTAATAATTTAATAATAAAAAATTATAATTATAATCATAATATAATAATATAATACAACATAATAGTAAAATAATAATCATATTCATGATAATAATAATCATAGTCGTAATCATAATAATATAACCATAATCATAATATAATAATAATAATAATAAATAAATATAATTATAATAATATAATATAATAATAATAAGTAATAATAATCATAATAATATAATATAATCATAATCATAATAATATAATAATAATATAATATAATCATAATCATAATAATATAACAATAATAAAATTATAATCATAATCATATTTATAATCATAATATAATAATATAATACTAGAATCATAATTATTATAATATAATAATATAATAATAATACTAACGTTGATGATAATATAATGATACTAATAGTGATGATAATATAATCATAATTTAATAATATAATAATAATAATAATAATAATAAAATCATTAGGATAATAAAAATATAATCATAATCATAATGTAATAATAATAAATTATAATCATAATCACAATATAATAATATAATACAACATAATCAAATAATAATTATTATTTCAACGAGAGTTATTTTAGTATAGCACCTATAACTTGGTATACCGAATTTGCACTCGTCCGTATTCTTCGACTTAATTTAAAATTTATTGGCAAATTAATTCGTTAGAATAACAATTTTATTTTTATTTTTTGTTATTCTATAAAATGCCAAACAAACCCTTAAAAATAATCATTGTTGAGTAAGAAAAGGCGAAAAGCAATATTACCAAAAACTGAATGAACGAAAAGACGAACAAAGAGCAGATGAAAACTGAATGCATAAACAAATTTTAGAGAATAATCATTGGAGAATAAGAAAAGGTCAATGACCTCTCCCATCAAAGAAGATTTTTCTAAAAGAATACGCGGCCTCTGATCCGATCAATTCTTTTCTTCTTTGGTTTGCTTGATTTCAACAAAGTTGTCCGGAACTGACCTAATTTCAAGTATAAATACAACGATTAACCACCAATTTTGAATCGTCATTCACTCTTCCAAGCAAAGCAATATTTCCAAAAACTCCACGGCCCAAACTAAGTTTTCAGAAATGGTGTGCATTGCAACGTCGGCCAAAGAGGAATGCAACCAAGAAAGGGGATGGTCGGACCTTCTCCCAGAGATGCTACATCTCGTATCCAAAAGGCTCCCTGACCTCTGCGATTTTGCTTGTTTCCGTGCTGTTTGCAAGAATTGGCGCTCGGAGGCACCCCTTTCGGACCTGCCGCCCCAACTTCCATGGCTTCTCACCCGCCACATGGCCTATAAAAACCAATTGCAGTTCTATTCACTCTCACACGACAATTTCCAAACATTGTTAGCGCCTGAATGTTGTGACAGGGAGTTCATGGGACCATCAAAGATGTATACCTTCGTCTCTGACCAGGCATGCTCCTCTCTGATGATTTTCAATCCTTTAACTGGTGAAGAGGTGCCGCTTCCACCTATAGATCTCGACTGGTGCTTTCCTATCCGCAGCTCGCTAAATTGTACCGATCATGTCGCCATATGTGGAGGAAAGACTGACTCAAAGATTCAAACATTAGCCTCGTGTCGTCCCGGTGATGACAAATGGACGGTGATAGGAAAGGCCCTTGAAGGCTGCTTAATGATATACTACAAAGGGATGTACTTTGTTTACAATCCTGAAACTGGAGTAACTAATGCTGTTGATGTAACATCAGGCGCCGTTATCGCCACTGCACCTTCTCCTCCTACGAAACTAAAATGTCTGGTCGAATCTAGCGGAGAGCTTTTAGGAATTTCTTGTGATAGTAGTCTTCATCAAGAAGGAGATTGCAAAATATACTGCCTTGAATATCAAGATAAAAATTGGAATTGGGTCCAACTGAGTAGCATTGGCGACCGAGTACTATTTCTTGATGGAGGACAAGGCATTTCCATGGCCACAAGCGGGTCTATTCAATCAGAAAGAAACTGCATCTTCTACTTAGGCTCTCATGAGTTGATTAAGTTTGATGGCGTTTCCATCACTTATTACCTTTCTAAGTATGACATAGAGGCTAAGAGCTGGGAGAGAAAATCGCTTCCATCGATGGAAAAACCAGTCTGGCTTTTACCCAGCTATATCGATCGTTAATTAATTGGTGGGGATTTAACGGGGCATTTTATATTTTTCGTTAGTTAATTGATGCTGTCAATAGTGCATATTATTTTTCCTTTTTGTTTACGGTAATATCTATAGCATTCCGAACCATTGTATGGTTGCTTCAGATTTGTTTCCTCCATTTTTTTCATTCATTCATTTTTTTAATTAATCAGTTCATTGAGCTAGATTATTGCTTCTTTGAATGTATATTTTTTTTCATTAAGATGATAACTAGGCAAAACAGGTAGCAATGAATTTTGCAACAAATTTTAAAAAATCTCAGAGCTTTCAAAATCACCAAAAGAAAACAACGTAAACATAGTAAAGTGATATCATTTCCTTGTGTTTTGCATCATAATAGCAGATGCCCAGCTTATATTTTTTTGTGTTTCACATCTTGTTTACATTATCTTGTGATATCATTTCCTTTTTTATTTGAAGCACATTATAAATTAATAAAAATTAGACCAAATTTTTTTTATTACATAATATCTTAATTCAATTTCATAATGTTTTCAATTAACTGATTGTATAATTTGACAATCAGAATGTTGAAAGGAAATTCTACAAATAGAAAGTTTTCGGCCATAAGAAAATTACAGTAAGTACATTTTTCTTATTATTTATTAGATACAATAATAAATTTTACTCAAAAGATCGACATGAATTATAATAATTTTCATATAAGATAAACCAACTATTGAAAAATTATAAGTTGGTTTCTACATGATTACATTTTTTAAGAATTAAGAAATTACGAAAGACAGTCTTTATAAGTGAAATACTTTTAGTGCACAAAAAATTAAAAATATTGATTATCTTTCAATGTTTTAAATAATTTAATTCAATTTCTCAAACTAAAATTGTATTGTGAAATTCGTTATTTCAAAATATGCTTATGAAACATTTTAAAAGTTTTAATTAGTTTATTTTTAAATTGAGAAAATGGAAAATTCTATAAATCATTTACTCTAATTGCTTATTATTAGTTCTTTGAGGCATGATTTTCATGATGACTCTTAGTAAAGTAATATTTTTTTATTTTCACTAATTTTCTACAACTGAAACGTGTCAGGAAGATAAATATACTATTATATGATACAAAAGTATCTGTTTCATATGAAACTATATGAACTTTGACTTATTGTGGAAAAAATGACTGAAAACATATTTTAGGCAAACTTCGTTCAATATTGGGAATACATCACACAAATTGTGTGCGCGGACAGTAGTTGGCTCTTTGTCATGCAATCGTTGTGAACCGCAAAGACAATAATTGTGATTATTTCATTTGTTTTTTTACTTTTGGCAGGTAACTTGTAGAAACTATGCCGACTAATTAGTGGTCCAGAATAAGTTCATCTAAAAGATTGGACAACACAATTGCCTTTAATTATCTTTAAATTAGATGAAAAGGTAAGTTCTTATTACAATTTACTCACATAAGTCAAGCTATGAGCCTTGGACTGAGTCATATATTAGAATCTTACTAAATGCTCACTTTCAGTAAGACAGTAAGCATGGACAAAAATATCAACTATATTATATATCAACAGTTTTGATTAATATTTAAATAAAAAATACACGTCCGATCGGTGCAGTTCAAGTCTTAATATTTGAGATTTTCCATAATCAATCAAGGATACGGACAGGAGAAGGAAAGAACAAAAGTTGAGACAACCCAGAAATTAGAAGAGAAAAAAATGAAACACCAATAAAATTATTAAACAGCAAAAGCGTCCTATATTTTCTCAAAGCAAAGCACAATGTCGCGTCACATGCTTGTTAAAGTCTAAGATAATGACTTCGAGTTTTTGGTCAACACCATACGTGATAATTGAAAATGAACATACAAGTGAAAAAAATGTTGCACTTCAATCTTCACCAACGGCCAAATTACACAGTAATGCCCAATTAGAGTTGTGTTATGATGTTTTGCAAACGCGTTGGTGGGGATAGTGTTTGAACTCAAATCTCTAATTTTAAGTTAGATATGATCTATATGAACTATTCAATCTAATCTCTATATAAAAATTTATAATTTTTTAGAATTAATTTATTATTTTTTCAAATGGGGAGAATTATTATTTTTGTATGAATCAGAATTCTCAGATCAAGTTATTTTTTTCATATTGAATAAATAGCAAATTAGTTTCAAAAAATATTAAATTTGATTTCGTAGTATGCTTTCATATAGAGTGAACAATTCAGATCAATTATAATTAGTTTGAAATTATAAATTTTGATCCAAGCACCGTTTCCATTGACCATAACACAGCTCAATATTCAATATCTTCCTTCGAGTTAGTGGATTCTCTATTTCTTTTGTTTTTAGTTTGTACAAATTGGACAAATTTTCTTTTTTTCATCTGAAATCGTTTCTTAGATCAATTGTCCATAATCTTTTCAATTTGACCTTCAATCCATTTTTAGGTTTTGTTGATCCTCCTTTCTTTCTTGCAAACTTATTGTTTTTTGCTTTCTTTTTTATAAAAAGCTTGCAGTGGATATTGATATATCTTTTTAATTTTATTTACTAAATGTTGATGTTAGATTTACTGAGTCATCAATTATCTATACTATATTATAAAACATGTAAGGAATGGATGTGTTCATTACTTTTGTCACTGTTTTTCTTCCAATTAGATATATCAAATACTGGTATATAAAATGTCCATAAGAATTTGAACATTTTTGTTTTATAAAATTATAATCTAAAATAACTTTTTTTAGCACTGTTAGATAAAATTTTGTATGAATGATCAATCGTAAGTCCTCTATATAGCCGTTATTTGTGTCTCTGATAACAAGATACGGAATTAATGCGAACTAATAAACTAATATTGGGCTAACTTCAATGGCCCATCTTTGAAAATAGCCTCATTTTTCGATGCCGCCAACTCAGACCGTTCCATCGGGGCTCGTCGGCTGGGTCGGATACTGGTCTACGTACACTGTATCGGACCGAAATTACAACATTCAATCCTGTTGCACGTGCGTATTTTGTCAATCAAACATGCAAATGCTGACCTCTTTCTTGGACCATTGACCAGGCAGTTGTTGTTGACAAATCGGGTGGGTGGGCCGGTGAATCGGTTAATGTTCCAAGGTCATGGAATTAAAGATGGTTTTAAATCTTATTTTTACTATTGAATTAATTTTATTTCACCAATCTCGATATAATTTATTTTCTACCCCTGCTTTTTTCAAATCTAGATACTAATTTCATGATTGAAACAAAACTTGGGACAAGATCTGGTCTCAAGATCTTGAGAAATTAACCGGTTCAGTCAATGGGTAGGATACTTGTGTGGATGGAGGTGTTTTTATATTCACACTCATTAAAAAAAATATATTCTTACTCTATTTGTATATTAAAAAATAATTTTATCCGTATCATTTCATAACTCATTGGTTCGTTTGGCAAATCAAGTAACAGTTTTGGAAAGTGATAGTTTTGAAAGAATAGTAAAATGATTTTATTTTGAAAGAGTGGTGTTCTTGACTATTCGGAGGAGAAAATATTGTTTGGCAGTTATTAATCAAAATAATTAAAATATTAATAATTATGATATTCACAATGATGATGATGATAACAAAATAGTATAATAAAAAGTAATATAATTATTATTATTATGGTATAATAATAATAGTAATGTTATAATTAAAATCATAATCATCATAATATAATAATAATAATAATAATAATAATAATAATAATAATAAAATAATAATGATGATAATATAATAATCATAATATAATATAATATAATATAGTAATATAATAATAATTATAATTATAATCATAATCATAATCATAATAATATAATAATACTAATAGTAAAGATAATACAATCATAATCATAATCAAAATAATAATATATAATAATAATAATAATAATATAATCCTAATAATTCAATAATAACACAAACAGTGATGACATTCTAATATTAATATTAATAATAATTATAATATAAAAATAAATCATATTCATAATATAATTATATAATATAATAAAATTAAATAATACTCACCTTTGTTCGGAAATTTATTTGTCGGAATAGTAATACTATTTCTACTTTTATTTTATTTTCAAAGAATGCCAAAAGAACTCTTAGTGTGTGTCAGGATTGACAAAAGTTAGCGCTATTCCAAAAATAACACTACTATTCTAATAGTGGTTTCATCCAAACACTAATTAGAATTATGATTTAGCTCCAAATTTGTGCTATTCTACTAAACCATCAAAATGTTGATTTAGTAGAATTATGAGGATGAGAGTGCAATGATATTAATAAAAAAAAGTTAAGAATATTTTATCATTCCTTACTAATAATTAGTAATAAAAAAATAATTAACAATATTACACAATAATATTACTTAATGTTGAACAAAATAATAGTAATAAATAATAAAATAATAATAACTAATAATAACACATAATAAAATAATAATATTAAATAAATTAATAATTAAAAATAGTAGAACATAATATTAAGTAAGCATTACTATAAAGAAAATTAACAATAAATTATTACAAATAAATTAATAAAAATAACTAATAATAATAATAAATAATAATATTCATTTGTATTAAGTAAAATAGTAATTAATAATAGTATAAAGGTTTACTAAATAAGAATTAGTAAAATAATAATAAATAAAATTTACCAAAAGTACAAATTAATATTAGATAAGTATTAATATAAAATTAAACAAATTATAAGAAATTACAATAAACAACAATAAATAAAATAATTATCATTAGTATTAAATAAAATATGATTAATAAAAATAAAAATAAAAATCTTTAGTATTAAATGAAAAGAGATAATTTATTATTTTATTCATTTCCTTCATCTCTATTTTTTTGTTTATGATATCAGTTGCGCACACAAAATAATTTAAATATATTAAAATAATACTTCTTTTATTATGAGTTCTTATTCATTTGTAGTTTCATTTCAACACTTAAAATCATCAAAATACACAAAAGTTATTCTAAATATACCTTCTGTGAGTTTATATTATAATCATTGTGAGTTATGATTTATAGCACAAGTTGCACATAAGGATGAGTACAAACACATTTAAACGGTACTTTTTCAATTAGTTTATTTAAGTTTTATATCATTTCTTGTGTTATTTCAACAAAAAAATAAAATTCATTTTGAATAATATCTTTTATGAGTTTATGTTATTATTGTTGTGCTCTCAAGCCTTTATAAAATGAAGTGCATATAATTATTTACACAAAAACATATTTGAGTTTTGTATCTTTCATAGTCTTATTTTAATAAATAAAATCACCAAAATATATAAAGTTATTTTTAATAATGTATTTTATTAGTGTATAATAATATATTCTATTAGTTCACATAGATTTGGAACTAAATCATGAAATTATTTTTTATTCCTTGCTTGCCTACGTTGGTTTATAATCTTAGCCAAGTTTGGGCCACGCAACAATAAACCAAAAGCAAATAGTTCAAAGAACTCCGAAACCAATAAACTGGAAACAAATGGCTAAATATGGGCCGAGAAAATAGAAAGCCAGTGCTGTAATCATGGATTTTGTTTATTTTGGACCGAGTGCACAAACGGAGATGTTCTTTTTCCCTCCTTTAATTAAGAATATGATCCATAGTAATCATGTGAACAGTAACTATATTTTGGTTCTTATCCAGGGCGGATACAGTCATACAGCTCACAAGCGACATAATATAGTAGCAAAATTAAAATAATAACTCTAAGTTAATTCGTAATCTACAAAAAATAGCAAAATAAAAAAATCCTTCTAATCATTTTTTTAAAATTTGGAATAGAGCAAGAGACAAAATACTTGGAATGTAAAATATTGAAGATATGTTTTAAATCTAATATATGATATATTACATGTGGTTGCATTTTCGAATTTATCAATATACATTCCACATTAATTATAAAAATTGTGTTAGCATTGCATCTGGTATTTATAAGGTTATTAGGTCGGATTCATTAGAGTTTGGGTAATGCAAGCTCTAATTAGAAGGAACCCATATCATGCCCATTGCAATCAGTTCAGGTTCATATCAGGATCAGTTTATTAAAATATTAGATTTATAATTGTACCGATAGAATAATCAGTTATATTTTTAAATCATATCATATCCACAATAAGCAGATCCAGATCGGTTCCAGTTAGAATTAATTTTATCTCAAAATAATCAGATAAAATTAGTTCCTTCAAGAAATTCTTTTGAACAATCTTCAATATAATAAATATTAACCAATACTAGAATTAAAAATAGCCTTATCGTAGATATAACAATCGTCGTTTTCTTTTCTTGATCATGATGCTCTTGCTTCCTAATATCAATCTGTACTTGTCATTATAAGTGCAGATTTGAGTAATGTTAGCGGGTAAATTTTCAATAGTTTTTTAGAAAAAAATAAATAACACAACAAAACGGACTGGTAACAGCGACATATATTATATATACATAATGATGATTCGCGAATTTGCAACTATTATGATTTATATGTTAAAAAAACCTGCACGTGCATTTACAACATTTCATAATTTTTCACACAACAACAAAGCCTTTCAGATGCAATTTTGAGATTTTTACAGGGATCGCGAGAAAAATCTGCCTTACATAAAAAAGAAAAAGGACGGACCCGAACCGGAAATAAACCAAACCATTTTGAATTTGACTAGAAAGGACGGGTCGACCAGTGCCGACGGAATACCAACCAAAACCCGTCCTTGGATTTGCTACCTGTCAGGAAGGTTCCTCCTTTTACCTGAATACCCTCAGATTTTGCTCTATTGCTGCAGAGATTAAAACGGTATCTTCAGGGCAATCGAGTCATTTAAAGAGGAGTCCGTGCCAAGGACGAACGGACCGAGACGCAGCGCGCGAAATCCAGATACTTGACAAGTGGCACCCGGCTTTTCTCCACGGTTCAAAACTGGCGGTAGGCCCATGGCCAGGAAGAGCGGGGCCCTTCTGCTCTGCTCACGTGACACAGACATACAGTACATCTCCTGATGATATTTGAATGCCCCTGTGGTGATGAATGATGATCATGTTGATGATCATGACAAGGATGGTGAGGGTGGTTAATGGCCATAACTCTCCCTGCAGGGGAGCGCCAAGCGTACCCAAATTGCACCTCAAACATAATTTTATAATGAACTAATTATTGCACTATTTAGGAGAATATATAGTGAGACTATTGAGCTTTGCAAACCACAGAGATATGAGCCTTCGATATTCGTCAAGATTCGTATTGTTGATTGTTGTTGGATTGAATTAACCGAGCGACTCCGTTAGAAATTTTTTGTCTGTTTTTTATTCGTGCGTCTCTCTTTCCTCTCTTTCTCTCGCAAGAAAAGATGGAAACCTAGCTTCCGCCGCTTGTCTCCTTCATCGCCTCCTTTCCCTTCACTTGGACGGTCTCTATCCACATTATCGCTACTACTGCTTAACACTTCAACCTGCGTAATTTCTCCCTTCAAGCATTGTGTTTGCCTTTGTATTTCTCCACTCATCCAGCAGGTTTGTGGCTTCCATTTCTCTCTCCTTTATTTATTCCTTGACTCTATTTCTACGGTGATATCATTTTTCAATTTCTTTTATTTGAGAATGATACAGTGACTGAACCTTTATTTGCAGTGATTTTCATTTTGTCGTGATTTTCATTCATGCACAACATATATCTTTAGTCCATATCTAATTGTTTGGATTTTCATTTGCTGGATTGGACCTTCATTTGCCGTGATTGGACCTTTAAAACTAATTACCTCTATCAAATCAATTGGACTGAATTGAAGATATAACTAATTGCCATGATTTTCACAGCTCTTAAGAATGACATTTAGTTCTATTGTTGCTGAAATGCCACTAGGTGGTTCTTCAGCTAACATATTAGGCTCGATAGACTCAACTACATCTCAAAATTCACCAATCCTGAATAATAATGGTTTTTGCATAAACCTTCAGGTAGCTACTATTTTTTATTAAATTACTTTCATTAATTTATATTCTTTTATATGAAAGAAAGTTAATAATATATCTTTTATTTTGGTACAATACATGTGGATTGCAATGACCCTTTGGGTTGAAGATTTTTCAGCACTAGATTATTACCCCAAAAAGACTAGAGAAGAGAAAAAAAAAAGGAAAAGGAGGAGGAAGAAGGAGAGACCTGTAGAATTTGAAAGGAGTAGACTATAACTATGTGTTGGTATAGAATTTAAGATAGTCGATGAGGTATATGACTTTTACAATGCATATACTTGCCACATTAGATTTAGCATTGGAAGGGATACTCAGAGTAAATCAAAAAATAGCGTGTAATCTGTTAGGTTTGTTTGCTCGAAAAATGGACCATTTTAGTGTCAAAGAGCTGAACAAAGAAAATTAGTAGGTCCAAGTAATGTATGAACACCTGAGAGAGAGTATGAAATTAGAAGAACTAGCTATAAGGCATGTGATATAATAAAAAGAAATGGTTGATAGTTATTACCAACAATGACAATTTTGATTAAGGTACAACAATTATAAAGAACACTAAAAATATTAACGGAGTTCGGCTCTCACCCTACTAATGTGATGTTGTTTTATTACTTAAAATTCAGCTACAATCAAAAAGTTTTAGCTTCTTCACAATACAATTGCAAGAAGACTAAAAACTGTAAAAAGAGAACAACAAATGAGTGCTCAAGACTCAAAGAAACTACTGAGAAAAGATTTGAGATAAAGCTCAAGAAAGTGTTGAACTAAAGATTGCACAAGAATTCTTTTTGATTTGGCTAATTCAAGATCTCCTATTCTTGTAACTTGCAAGAAAAGAAATAGGCTCTTTTGGCTGCAGTTGATTGCTCCGGGTTGCTAGAGATGTTGATTGTTTTTATTAATCATTGTTCTACACCCAGAACATCACTTTTATAAGTCATTAACAGAGAACTGGTATTCTTACACTGGAAAACGTTATAGCGTTTCACAAATCATTATAACATTTCTGAATTGAGAGTCTTGAGTTTCCAAGAATACCCCTTGTTTGTATAGAAACGTTATAACGGTTCAAAAATGAATAGGATGAATCGTTATAACGATATAGAGAAACGTTACAATGTTTTAACTTGTTTGACCAACCTTCTGATAAGTCTACTGATCTTCAGAAACGTTATAATGATTCAGTGAATCGTTATACGTTTCATGAATCGTTGAACGCTTTATGAAGCGTTACATAACGATACACTCTGTTAATTTTGACTTATTTTTGCTCACAAAGAATTTAGAATATTTTTTAGTAGGTGTATTGAATCGTTATAACGCTTTATGAAGCGTTACATAGCGATACATTCTGTTAATTTTAATTCATTTCTACGCACAGAGCACTTAGAATATTTTTGAGATATGTATTGAATCATTATAACGATTGGAGAATTATTATAACGATTCTCTGCGACAGAGAGTTTTTCCTTGTATAATTATGAAGAATATAGAATTTTGAATTATACCTATACATTGAATATGATCATATATCTTCATAGAATTTTCTGAATTGATCTTGATCATTTCTTCTTCATTCCCTTGAAGATTCTTAGAATCCTGCAATCAAATCTTAAGAAAAACTTATTAAACTCAATATATTTTTACAAAACAACAAAATTAAAGAAATTATGAAGTATAACAGCATGTCTTAGACTTACAAAGGAAGGAGTTTGGCAACAGTCTATTTTTAATGATGAAAATAACTATAAGGTGATTTATTCATATCCAAAAACAGAAACCTTCAATCATAAACAGTTAATTATTGCTTTGTATGATCAAGGAATGAATGTCTCACACATACTGGAGTACATAGCAAAGAAACAAGGTGGAAAGCTTCATTTTAATAAAAAAGTTGTGAGTAGTGAGATTTCAACACAGAATGGGAAAATTATTGGAAAATTATTGGAGTAGATGTTGAAATAACATTGGCGTACTTTTAAGTGAAAGAAAAAGAACATCATTTGTTCTTTTATGCAATAGATAGAGATGATAATGGTGCGGTAAGGCATATTTTTTGGGTTCATGGTGGGGATAGGAGAGCATATTTAAAGTTTGAATATGTTATTATATTTAAAACTACGTATAGCAACAAATAAAGCATGCCGTTAGCGCCATTTCTCAGAGCAAAACATGATCGACACACTATCTTTTTTGGTGCGGTGCTTCTTAGAGCTAAAAAAAAGATAATTTTATTTGGTTATTAAAAATTTAGTTGAAGGCAATGTTTGATAATCATCCAACATCCATCATTGCTGATTTAGTTGAAGGCCATGAATCTGTTATAGGAAGAGGAGCTGGTAGTACTTGGGAATGAGCTGTACAAGAATTAAAAATTCTTGTTGATTACTTTTGTTTGATCATTGATACATGAGGCAGTTATGGAACACAAAGAACGAAAAAGTTATGGAAACAAAACTGAGATTGGCAAAAAATATTAGACCCTAAAAAAATATTAATATATTTAACAAGATGCCCCATATAGACCTAAAAAAATTCTACACAGCAGCCCCATACATCATTAACATCATATTTTGCAAAAATCAAATATATATACATACAACACAATATTTAAAGCACACATTATTATAAAATTGACTTTGATAATATTTTTTATATCCTCAATACTATCTTTAGGAGTCATTTTTTTATATTTTTAATGCCATCTTTGATATTCTTTATATTTTCGATGTTATCTTCATATATTTCAAGCGGGTCTTGTTATTGCACATTCATACTAAATTGAATGTTATCACACCAAATCTGAAAGAGGCTATCATCAATACAACTACATGCATAAAATTTACGGCCCCTATGTTCTTTTGATTTAGAAGCCTTCGCAACACATGACTCTTGATATTTCTTACAATGATATTATGGTGTTGCACCAGAGCTAGAACTTCCTTCACTATATATCTTCATTTATCTTACCTGATAAATTTAAATAAATGATTGAACCAAAATCACATTTGAAATAGATAAATATGACACATATTGAGAAGATGGTACTACCTTGTAACCTATTTTGGAGTTGATACCACTATATCAGTTTAAGGGTACTATTTTAATTGAAGTTTAAGAGAACTGTTTTAATTGTAGTTTAAGGGTACTGGTTTAATTGGAATTTAAAGATATTGTGTTTTAATTATAGTTTCAGGATATTATTTTAATTGTAGTTGGTTTCACTATAATTACAATTGGAGTAGACTATTTATACCGGGCTTGAATTGAAAGTTACTGTTGTGAAATGAATCTGTCAAATGAACTAAAAATCTCAATTATATTGTTTTAATTGTAATTTAAGGGTACCACTCGAATTTACCATATTATAAACCATCACCTCTTATCTAAAAAAATTATATTTCTAGCTCTCTCCTAAGGAGTTGCACATTCATACTAATTAAGAGGGAAAATAAGAAATTGAGAGAGAGGCAGACGCCGCGAGGGGGAGGAAGAATAGAAGTCGTTGAGTGAAGGGAGAGGAGGCAACAAAGGAGAGAAATAGCAGAGGCTAGGGTTTTCAGTAAACTCGTGCGAGAGAGAGAAGAAATAGAGTGTTTTTGTTGAGAGAGGAGAAATGAAATTAAAAATAGACGGGCTCATTCACTAACGAGAGAATTTCTAACGAAATCGCTCAATTAAATTCAATCCAGCAATAATCAGCAGCACGAATCCCGATGAATATCAAAGGGCTTCTATTCTGAAACTCAACTGATCTGTACTTTGCAAAGCACAGTAGTCTCACTCGGATATATATATAATGTTCGACACCTATATGTCCCGTGACCATATCATTCGTTTGTAAAATTTGAATGTTTTTATTGCTTATTGATCATATTTTGTTGTATATAATATTTTTTTGTGAAAAAACACAATATACATATACAAAAATAATAACAAGTCATAAGTGAAGCGCAATAAGTTGTACGTTATTTTAGAATAAAATAATATTGCAAAAAAAATTCTTTTTGACATGGTTGTATGACATTTTAGTATTTTGAAAAGTTCTAAATATAATATTTTCCTTCTATATATATTTGTTTTGATTGAGAATATTGCGGAAAGTACCTTAATGATCTTAGAGAGACGATATAAATATTCCAACATCATATGTTTACACTAAATATTAAATCATAGTAGTTATAGTTAACAATTGATTTTGACATGAATGCATGTTTATTGAATAAAAAAATACTCTCCATTTCAATTAGAAGCGACTGGTGATAGTCATCACTATTATCATTGAACTTTCATATTTATTTTATGAACAACTTTAAATACATATTCTTTTATGTCCGTAACAAAATGATTATATTTTAATTGTAACGAATGTTTATTTGTTAACAAACAGATATTTGTATATATATATAAATATATATATATATAGAGAGAGAGAGAGAGAGAGAGAGAAAGAGAGAAAATATATGGGCGTAACACTTGAAGCAATGAAGTCAAATTAATAAGGATATGGATTATATATTGAACTTTGATCACTTATTTGGCTAACAGCTGGTATACAAATATCATTATCAAAATCAATTTGAAAATTCATGTTTATTCAAGTTAATTCATTTGGCGTTCAACTTATTTTGTATAATAATTTGTTATTTAGTTCGAGCATGTTACTATTCAGATTCTTGCATTTAAATTGAATGATAAAAATAGTATACGAAATAAATTAAGTAATATTTGGAAAATATAGGGGCGCAACACTTGAAACGATGAAGTCAAAGTAATAAGGATATGGATTATATATTGAACTTCGTTCACTTATTCGGCTATATCATTATCAAAATCAATTTTAAAATTCATGTTTATTCAAGTTAATGTCTTTGGCGTGCAACTTATTTTGTATAATAACTTGTTTTTTTAATTTAAGCAAGTTACTATTCAGATTCGTGCATTTAAATTGAATGATAAAAATAGTATATAAATTAAATTATAGAATAAAGTTATTAGTATTAATGATCATTCATTTTGATCTGAATAATGAATCATTATCAACAACCTCATATTTTTCTCTTTGAATTTCTAAATGCATTGTGTACTGTTAGTTTCAAACATTTTTATAGTGTTGAAGTTGGTGCTACGGCTATAGAAAATAATCCAATATTAGAATGACAACTTTCAGCCTACATGAAATTACTATTAAGCCTTTTGACAAAAGAAATTTACCTTTGAATTTGAAGAATATATATTTAGTAGATCAAAATGCATATTATCTTAAACATTGGCCTTAATTTTGTCAAAAGAATATTATTATTATGATTTCTTATTGCAAAACAATCATTTCAATGTGACTGTAATTAAGCCACCTCTTTAAAGCACGATCTAGGCATTTATTTTGAAAATTATATATATTTCCAATGAATGAGAGAATGGTAGTGTTAGATAACTTGTGGTTACAAAGCAATGAACTTGATAGGTCACTCAGTTGGGGGATAAGCTGGGATTCGACTATTCGAACCGTAAAACATGAACACCTCACATACGGCATAGTTATAGGTAGGGATCTTGACAATGGGTTATTTTCATAATCTAGATAATGATCTTTTAAATAAACATATAAAATTTAAAATTATAAAAAAATCATAGATATATTTTTAATTATGGTGTGATAATATTTTAAATTTTATGTGATTTCATTATTGTTTAATAATCCATCAAAATCACTTAAATTGAAACTATTATGAATTATAGAAAATTATAATAATTATTAATGAACTATAAAATATAATAAACTTATATGAAATTTAAAATATTATCAATTTATAAGTAAAAAAAGTATAAATATATTTATATTTATTTAAAAGTCAATTGTGAAGATTGTCAAAATTCATTGTTAGAGAGAATTTAAATACTCTGAAATATTTTACGTAGGCAATGCTCATAAAAAGTGGACCTCGTAAGTTTAATAAAGAAAATATAATTGTTCATATTCACGATTCAAATCTGTCGGTCATCATAAATTTGAACAACTAGATCTATATAATTCGGATTTCGCCCATAAAATATTTCTAATTTAAATAATTATTAATATAAAAAATAAATATATTCAATAAAAATTATTATTAAGAAAAATTTAAATATAAATTTTTAGATACTAAAGATGTGTATAATAATAATATAATTAAGAATGAAAATCTTTAAAGAATAATATTAAAAAATATTATATTAGAAATTAAATTTCATCTAAAATTATATTATATCTATCTATTTTAAATAAAGAGAGATAAAATTATACATAAATTATTGAATTCAAGTAGATGAAAAATTTTAAATAAAATCAATGATAGAGAAAAAAATAATGATGTGATATATTTATAAGATTAAAAAAACTTAACATGTAATTACACTATACAGTACGGACCCTTGTCAAGGCTCAAGAATTCCTACCTAGGGGTGCAAACGGATCGGATAAGGTCGGATAGTGATCAAAACCTTATTCGTATTTATTTTAATTTTTTGAATATGAATATGAATACGATAGTTTCGGATACGAATACGGATCGGATATTAAACTGATACGAATACGAATATGGATATATTTCGGATACTAAATTAAAATATTACCAATTATAATTACATAATATTTTTCATGATAGATCATTAATTATAAAAATATATATTATAATAGAAATTAATTATTAATCATTATTATAGTATTAGTGATTTAATCAATAATTATCATTACAAATTAGTCACTAAAAAACTATAAAATTAAAATATTAGTTAAAATGTATAAAAAATTATAAAAATAAAATAAAATATAATGTCAAATTATGTGTAAATTTAGTTAAATTTATAATGTACATAAAAAACTCAATTGAAAAATATATAATGGATCTTTTATCCGGATATCCGAATTTCAAAAATATCCGGATCTGGATAATTATCCGTATTCGTATCGTATCCATATATACAAATGAAAACCATATTCGTATCCGTATCCGTATCCGGTTACAAATTGAAAACCATATTTGTATTCGTATCCGACAAAAAATTATCCGTATCCGAAAATATATCTGCATCCGAATATCCATATCCGCTATTATCCGAATACGAATCCGGATACAGTCAGATATATCCGATCCGTTTGCAGCCGTAGGGAATCCTACCTACTTGTATGCGGATACACTTTAACAAAAATTCAACAAGATTTGAATTGTAAAATCCGATCCGACATTTGGGAGCTAACTACCTCCTATTTATATTCAGCTCCTTCCCATGTGCTCTGTCCCTTTGTTCAAAGTTCAAACCAAATAGAGAAAAAGAGAGAGATACCGACTTAGGCTCGTACGACAAATAAGGAGAGAGAAGGAAAGAACTTGGCAGCACCACAATGGGGGAGGAGAAGGCGAAGAAAGGAGACGGGGAGAAAAAGAAGGATGGTGGAAAAGACGGTTCTGCCCCTATCGTCCTCAAAACTGATTTGCATTGCGAGGGTTGTGCTATGAAGGTCAAGAAGGCCATCAGGGGTTTGGAAGGTACAGTCGACAATAATTTTAGTTTTTATGTTTGTTCTTCTAAAATTCGAAAATTTCTTTAGGTGCCCTTTCCCTTTCAAAATATGAGATGACTTTTAGCCCCTGGAAAAGCTTTGTTCCTCTTTCTTCCTTGACTTTCGTAGGTTTTCTGGCTTGTTTGTTATTTTTGTGTCAATAATCCCTATTACGCATTGTTTTTTTCTATTTGATAAAAACTCCATGGATTGCCTTACTAAATCATTTAATACGAGCAGATAATATCATAGTTTTAGTGTCCACGTGCTTCAATTTTTTTGGGGGAAAAATAAGTACAGAAAATATCTCTTCCGTTCTCATTTAGTATTCAGAAGTGTCTGGTTCTACAAATTTTGTGAAGTTAATTAACACAGATGGATTTTGTTGGATGGAAAAGGTAGTTGCTCTTTTCAAGGACAAGGCTATTTTCTTTTTATTTGACGTAGTTGAAGGAAAATATTCGGGCATATAAAGTTATAAACCCAGTTGTTTGGAATTCATCTGAGCTAAGAGGTTATTTTGCAAAAGTAGATTTTATTACAAATGCAAAGAATATTCTACAAGGGTGAAAATGTAAAAGCGGATGATTTTTTTTTCCTTTGTTCATATAGTTTGCATATTTTCGAGATATTGGTATATGTATCTTGGTACACCTTATTCAAAAAAATATAATACATGTGGTTGTACTGTCATCGTTTGAGATTTCTTAAATAATAAAAAAATAGGGGCTTTTCTGCTACAAAAGAAAGCATATTCAGAAGGAAATATTTGCACTGTTTTCTATTTTTGTTACATTTAGTTTAACTGAATATTAATTCCTGAATTAAATTTCAAATAAGCAGGAGTTGAGAAGGTTTCGACTGATCGTAGCACCAACAACATATCGGTGACTGGTACAGCGGACCCATGGGAGATCAAAGAGAAATTGGAGGCAAAAATAAAGAAGAAGGTTGAGTTACTATCTCCCGCTGGCCCCAAAAAGGATAAGAACAAAGACAAAGAGGAAGGGAAAGAAAAAGAGAAGGAGAAAGAAAAAGGCAAGGAAGGGGGCAAAGATGGAAAATCCAAGGATGGGAAGGGAAAAGATAAGGGGGAGAAGGAGAAAGACAAGGGATTGAAGGAGAAACCAAAAGAGGTAATTTAATTTCTGGAGTGTTCTCGTAGTTTTGCTTACATCACGCAAAACTGTAAATTTCGGTACTTTATTGGGTACCTCCGAGAATGTTGTCACAAGTTCAAACTTCAAAGCATATTTTTGAAGGGAAAAGAAGTAAAGAACTGCGCAGCAGCGAAATTACCAATGCAATTTAATTCTTTTGGGTGCATACGATTTTTCAAAACCACCATGGAACTTTACAACTGAGTCCGGACAAACTATTTTGTTCTTATTTTTCCACACTAAAATTCCTTTTAACCACATTTATGCATCCCCTCTGTAAAGTGATGCTTTACTTGATGGCCCTACAAAATTTGCCTTTTTCCTTTTGAACACGCATGCTTTTTCCATGTGCTCATTTCTCCAATACCTGAGCACCAACATTACAATTACGAAGGAAATAACTGTAAATTTCCTGTAATAAAACAAAATTACTGATTAACTTAACGCAAAACAGATCCCAGAATCTACTGTGGTGCTCAAAATTCGTCTTCATTGCGAGGGTTGCATTGACAAGATCCGCCGCCACATCCTTAAAATCAAAGGTAAATTTAATATATTATAGTTGCCAGCTAGCGCTTCAAGTCCATCTAAATTAGAACTAGAATCAACCTCCTAACAGCATTTTCATTTGTAATTACAGGTGTGAAGGACGTGGCAATCGACTCAGCAAAGGAACTGATCACAGTGAAAGGCACAATGGATGCACAATCTCTTCCTGCGGTGTTAAAGGAAAAGCTCAAGAGGACTGTAGAGGTCATCGGCGGCAAAGACAAAGGCGGTGGTGGTGAAGAGAAGAAGGACAAGAAAGAGAAAAAAGAAGAGTCAAAAGAGGGAAAAGAGAAAACAGAGAAATCCGATGATCAAAAGGCCAGCCAAGCGCCAATTATGCCGTATCATCCTATGTTTATGGGGCCCATGGGGCATATGGCTCCAATGGGACCCATGGGACCCATGGGACCAATGGGTCACATGTCAATGCCGATGGGTCCCGGGGTTCCCATGGGATACATGCCAATGGCACCAACAGGGCACATGCCGATGCCGGTGGACACAAACCGGTATGACTACTATGCACCGCCATACCCGTCTGTATTCCGCTCTGAAATGGTGCACGCACCACAGATGTTTAGCGATGAAAACCCTAATGCATGTTCTGTCATGTGAGAGTAGTGGAATGACAAATGTGTAAATAGGTATAGGAAAATTTGGTGGCAGGTGGTGGTGGTGGAACGGTAGTGGGTTGGTACCGATTTTGTTTTCATGTCCTTGTTGGTTAGTTTTGTCTATGTTTCTTCTTGTAAGTTTCATTTTTGGATCTTTAGGTAGGCATGGAGCCGTGGAGTGATGGTGGAGGTGCCTTATGTCGAGATGAAAATGAATTTCTTAATTACTATATTTTCTTTAACAATTTTGATTTTAATATTTTATTATGCCTTATTTTTTAATTAATTTTCTTTTGAACTCAGATGGCTCGTAGGCAGATATATTAATTAAAGAGGAATACATCCGTGTTGCTTATTAGTGATTGGAAAGTAAAACATATGGGAAGGGTCACTTGACAATGGTAATTTTGCAAATTTTGATAATAAATTTTTAAATAAATATAAAAAAGTAAAAGTAAAATAAATATTTTATAAATATATTTTTCTACTTATAGATTAATGACGATTTAAATTTCATATAATATTATTATTATTTGATAGTTCATCAAATATTTTCAAATTATAACGGGTATAAATTATATAAAATTTTGATGATTTTTAATAGATTATTAAATAATAATAAAATTATATAAAATTTAAATCGCTATCAAAAATGTATATTCATAAATTTTTTATATTTATTTAAAATTTTATTATTAAAATTATTAAAATAATGTATTGTCAACTAATCCTCATCCAAAATATATTTAAATAGAATTTATTTCTAGAAAGTTCTTATGGTCATGGATGCGTGTGCGTGGAGCTTGCGAGATATGATTTGACGGCTCTTTCACTAATGGCAATGGGACAGATGATGAAATATTCACACTTTTGTGGATTATACTGCAATAGTTGCAATAGAATAACACCTGTACGAAATACGAATCATTGTGACACATTGACATGCTACAAAAACAAGCATTGAAAATTCTGTGAGTAGGGATGACGGTTACCGTGGTTTGGCGTCATTTAATGGGGGCAGGTCTCCAGACCCGAATCTAGATCCGCTGCTGCGCAGCACCTTGCAGCGCATCATGTGGTCCGTTCGTTCTTTTCGAGATTCGTGCTAACTCGAATCTCAAAGTATTAATTTGAATCTCGAAGTGATCAAACAGACCACGTGCTTCGCTACACAGTGCTGCGCAGCAGCGGATCTGCTTCCCTCCAGACCCTAGGCGGTCTAGCAAAGTTAGGGCATGTTCCATGTACACGAGGGAATAGATATGGTTTTGAGATTTGAACTGATTTTACACTTTTTCCCACCGACCGAACAGGCCCTAAATGGTTTTACTAGGGGAACAGATTACTTGACACAGTTTTGGCTGTAAACTAATCGAATTTTATCGAAATCATTAAATTTGAGTTTAATTAAAAATTACTTCAAACTAAATTATATTCGAACTAAATCAAACTTCAACTAAAATTGAATTTTAAACGAACTCAATTATTATAATTTTTATATTTAATTTTATATTATTATAAATAATTAGATCAAAATAATTAATATTTTATTAATTTTATATTAAAATTTGAAAATAAATGAACTATTATTTATTAATAAATTATTAATTTTATAATAAAAAATAACTATATTATTGAGTAAATAGTTAAATATATATATATAAATAACTACATATCGAACTATTATGAAACAAACTTGAACTAATTCATTAAAAAGTTATCGAACCAAATTCGAATCAAATTAACAAACTCGAGCTAACATCGAATCAAACATCGAACGAATTACGAACTTTTCTTACGGTCCTACTTGACAATGGTTTTCTTAACAATCTTAAAAATGAATTTTTAAATAAATATGAAAAAAAAATAAAAATAAAAAAATCTTGTGATGTGTTTTTATATTTATAGATTGATGCCGATTCAAATTTTATATAATTTCATTATTATTTGGTCCATCAAAGAACGTCAAATTATAACCGTTATAAATTATATAATATTTTGATGGTCCTTGATGGAATATCAAATGATAATAAAATTATATAAAATTTGAATCACCATCAATTTATAAGTAGAAGAACATATTCATAAGATTTTTTATTTTTTCGTATTTTTTGAAAAAATATTATCAAAATTATCAAAATAATCCATTGTAAAGTGATCCCCATCTTCTTTTACTAGGTAACGTTATTTTGGCAGCCTTTTCGTATAAAGCCTTGCAACTTGTTATATTATAACAACACGTACGGGAGCGAGAGAATTTTAGGTTCAAGGTCTTAAATTTAAACATGATCCAAGAACTAGAAGTAAAGTAAAAATGGAATGAACCAGAAGAGACTGACAAGAAAATCTATATTTATTCGAAATAACAATATTGCGATAAATCTTTCGAAATTGTGTTCAGATTGATCTAGTAAGGAAAACTTTCTTAGAAAGAACATATTTTAGTAATAATAAGTTTTATTAAATTAATATTATTAAAAATAAGAGTGAGAAATGTAAAATTTCAAATATACGAATGGCAGCGCGCGCCACTGCCAGTGGCGCGTTTCGTCCAAACACGAAGTGAGATGGAGAGTAGCGCGTTTCATTTTTATTATAAGAAACAAACGCGCCATCGCCGGATTGGTGCGTTTCAAATTATGAGATGGAGAGGCGCGCATTTTGTAAAATAATGAAAAGCGCGCCTTATCGCTAGTATATACGCCGCCATTCGTATATTTGAAATTTTATGTTTCTCACTCTTATTTTTAATAATATTAATTTAATAAAACTTATTATTACTAAAAAATGTAGAAAGAACAATCTTTGATTTAGTAATAATAGCGAAAGATAATGTTCTACCTATAAAAAGTTATAAATTCGAAAATGCTTTACATATAGGAGGTCGCGGTCCGAAATCTGAATGAAAATTTTCATAAATAATTTAGATTTTCATTGTTTTTGGAAAGAATCTTAGGAAAAGGATATGAAACATTCTAGTTTGAGCGTAATCCCCAAAATAATGAGCTTGAAAGTGCTAAAGTCAACTGCTGTCAGTAATATTTTTAAGTTAGTTGCTACTTGCTAGCAATTCAACTGTTGTCAAAATAATTTTTTAAATTCTTAAGTAAACTTTGAGCATAATTCCCAAGATTTTGTCTTAAAATTTCAAGGTAGGTGCTAGTAATTCTTAGAAAGCAATTTAATAGAGTAAATATGCGTCATAATTGTCTATCGCAACTTTAAACAAAAAGACGATTGTTCATTTCGATTTAGAATGTAGCAATTAGTCGAGAATTTACAGCAATATAATGAATGCGTGTGTGCGTGAGAGGGCTTGAATATAGAATTGTAGATTGGTCACAGAATATAACTTTTTTTTCTAGAAAGATTTTGTTGCAACATAGATTGAGGGTTGAATATAGGATTGTAGATTGGTAACAGAATTTTTTTTTACTTTTTTTAGATGTTTTTGCTATTTTAACGTAATATTCACAAGTTTAAGGTTGCTTTAGTTTTCTTCAATCTTCATGCAATCGTAAGATTATCCATAGGATGGGAAATTCTTCAGTTCTCACGCAATTTCATATTTCATTACTGGGGCATTTTGGATATGCATTATTAAAAATGGGGAGGATCACTTGATGATGATTATTTTGACATTTTTTAATGAATATAAAATAAATTTAAAATTCTTTAAAAAATTATAGACATATTTTTTTTATAAATTGACAGTGTTCTAAATTTTATGTTATTTAATTATCATTTGATAGTTCATCTAAGACTGTTACAAATTCTATAATATTTTGATGATTTTTGATAAACTATCAAACTATAATGAAATTATATAAAATTTAAATCACCATCAATTTATAATTAATAGAAATATCTCTAATTTTTTTTAATTTATTTCATATTTATTTAAAAATTCATTGTCAAAATTGTAAAAATAATTCATTGTCAAGGGATCAATACTCTCACTAAATTACTTTTTATAGTCTGTGTTTTTCAGATTAGGGGTGAGATCCCTTCCTAATGGGTTATTTAGAAAATATAAAAAATCTTAAAAATGGAAGGAGGTTTATAGATATGTTCTTTTACTTATAAATTGAAAGTGTTTTAAATTTCATATAATTTCATTATTGTTTGAGAATTTATCAAAGACCATCAAAATTTTATAGAATTTACAACGATTTTAATTTATCTCTTTTTAGATGGACTATCAAATGATAATAAAATCATATGAAATCTAAATCACTATCACTCTATAAATAAAAAGAACATATATATAAACTTTTTAATTTTTAATATTTTTTAAAAATTCATTATCAAAATAATCCATCGTCAAAGATCCCTCCCGATAGATAATCCGTAATCATTCTTTCATAGCATTAAGATTAAAGAAGGGATCGGTTGACAATGGTTTATTTTGACAACCTTGACAATGGACCTCTAAATAAATATAAAAAATCTTTAAAATGGAAAAAATTTTATAGATGTATTTTTCTATCTTTAGATTGATGATCGTTTAAATTTCATGCAATTTCATTATCGTTTGATAGTCTATCAATGACCATCAAATTTTCATATAATTTGCAACGGTTTCAATTTAACGGTCCTTGATGGACTATCAAATGATAATGAAATTATATGAAATTTGAATAATCATCAATCTGAAGATAGAAGAACACATCTATAAACTTTTTTTATTTTTTAGATTGATTTTGTATTTATTTAGAGGTCCATTGTCAAGATTATCAAAATAATCTATTGTCAATGGATCCCCACCGTTAATATTATCCTATGTAAGGATCATGCGTCCGTGGAATGTAAGAAAGCACGATGGATATTATAATGATAATATTTTTGTAAGGTAGTTGCTCAAATAAAATACACATAAGAATTATTAAGTTGGCGTTCAGGCAACCTGCCCTATTGGCAACCACTAGATGTGTCAAACGTGCGAAACGGGAACGAAATAGGGATGTTGCGTTTCACGTTTCATTTGTTCCACGTAAAAAAAATTGTGTTTCACATTTCGTTCGATCGAAACGTAGCGAAATATTTCATTTTCGTGAAAATAGCATTAGAACGTAAGAAATTTCGTTTGCGTTCCACGTTTTGTTGTTCAACGTAACAAAAAATCATTGTGTTTTATGTTTCGTCCGAGCGAAACGTGACGTCGAAACGTCGAAACGTTGAAACTTTAACACCCTTAGCAACCACATCATCATCTTATTCAAGGCTTTTCACGCAGTCAATGTTCTTAATGCTTGTGAAAACCTCTATGAGTAGAACTTAGCTAAACAATATTTTTTTATACCTTAAACAAGTATTATATTACTCTGAAAAAAATCAGTAAAGCAACAAAGAAAATACTACCATTTAATATACTTCTTTCTTCGACCAAGCATTGACATATAAATATAAGATTTTTTTATTGAAATAAGTATAATAATTTAAAGTATGTGACTCGGTTGCTTGTTTTATATACTAGAAAGAAACGCTCGTTGTTGGAACTATATTATTTTTAAAATAATTATATGTAGCACTAATTTTATTATAAGTAAATGATATATTTTATTAAAAATTTGATGTCTAATAAATTATAAAGATTCTTAAATTTTTAAATAAATTGACTCATTATTAAATAAAAGACTATTTATAAAATATAATAATTTTCTTTTCAAAGTACAATATAGAAATTTTTAAATAAATCAACGCATCATGTAATAAAGTCTATTTATAAAATATAGCAACTTTCTCTTTTTACAACAAAACTAAAAAAAATAATTGATGGATAACTTTTTTAGATCTCCTTTTATCAACGTGGTATAGAAAACAAATAAAATGGAGAAGAAGAGAGATCCCTGACAGATCTTATTTATCAATTTTATTTAAGTTTTTAATCTTTACTGTTTTTTTTTAAACTAGAATATTTTGATCATTAAAAAAATCACAATATTATTGGGTAGTCTACTCCATACGCTAATATAAATATAGAGATAGAGATAGTTATGTGAATCGCATTCATTAAGAAATGAACTCTAAAAATCAAAGAAATAATCTTTTTTTAGTGCTTAAAACTCTCTTCTATGTACTACCAGCTGACTAATTAAATGTTACTTCTAGGCGCAATGAAATGCACATAGTTTCGAATAATGTCTAGATAGGCCGACAAAAAGAATTAAGCCAAAAAAACAAATTAATACATAGACAGTTATTTTTTTGTAAATTTTAAATCTGATAGTCCATAAAATAAACTTATTTAAGACAACGTCCCTTATGTAAAGAGGTGTGCGGAATTCAATACCAATCGAGGTATATAAAGGAAAATAACCAGAATCCTGGCTTTACATAATTACATTGTTTACATAGAAAGAAAAATATTAAATTCACATTTAATTCAGAGCAATTCAGTATCTGTATATAGTATGTCTGACAATTGTCATAAGAATATGACAATTTAATAATGTGTACTCTGTACACTAACTAATAACAGTTTTTAGTAAAAGATTTAAAATATTACACCCTAGTGTATCAAACGTGCGTTTTTCTCCCCGATTAAAGTCCATAAGATAATAACTAAAAAATAGATAATGCTTGAGTTGCTTTACGGCTATAAAGCACCAACATTTCCGGGAATTTCGCTGTTTGAAGTATCAAATTCGATATCTTATCACATTTTTTGTCATTCAAATGTTTGCCTAGCATAATTGAAATATGACATATATGAACTCTTAGAACAGTCAAATTTTACCATTTCTACGAGAATTCCAGATAATGCAGGAATTTTTTTCTTTTTTAAAAAAAAATAAAAATAAAAAACAGAGATACTTTTTCGGACCAATAATTTATATAAAATAAACTTTAAAATGATTTGCTGAAAAATGATACTATGTATTGTTATTGTTATAGTTATCATTATTATCTTATTATTCTTATTATTAATGTATTTTTAAAGCATTGGTATTGCATTAGTATTAGTGTAAGTTAGTTGTACAATTCAAAATCCGATAGATTCTTAGACTAATTGGAGTAGGAGAGAGACGTCAAAGCAGGAACTATTATATAATAGTACAATAGTACTGTAGCTTGTGATTTTTTTTTATTTCTGCTATTTTCTCCGCACAAAAAGTGACTTATTTCATTTGTTTGTATTCAGAGGGATGCCTGATTCTGACTCATGACCCAACATATTCTCCATTCGTGTTGTTCCTGTTCAAAGCATGCACAAACGCACTCAGTCTCTCTCACTTCTTTCTTCTTTCGAATTTCTATATTTGGAGAGTTCGTCGTCGTTATCTTCCGTTCACATTATCTTCAAAACAAATATAAAGAGTTAATAGAAACTCATTGCGAATTATAATTCTGAGGAAGTATTTATTATTCAATGATTTATCAATTACATAGAAGGGTGAGTCGGAATCTGCATGTACTGTTGTAAAAGCCGAATGTCGCGGTACCGCTTTCAGATCAAAATTTATAAACGTTCATAGATATTTTAAATTGATTTTGAATGAATTATATATATATATATATATATATAATCCTGACTATTTTAATGAAACATGAAGAATTTTTTAATTTCGCTGCATTATATGGGCTAGGACTTCTTTTCCCTATTTTTATTGTAGAAAAATAAAATAATTTCTAGCCATAAATACTTTTCTCGAAAAAAATATTATATATAATTAAGAGCAATGCAACTAGCTGCCTAAAATCAGCAATCTATTAATACAAAAGAGTTCTATCATTTAAAAAAATATATAACATCTCCCGTAAGGCTGCACAAAAAAGTTCAAGGCTCGTGACTCAGCTCGAGCTCAACTCAGGTTCGAGCTAATCTGGCTTGAGCTAATTTGACTCGAGCTAATTTGGTTCGAGCTAATCTGGCTCGATAGTTAAATGAATTGAGTTTGAGTTGAGATTGGTTCGGCTCGTAACTCAACTCAGCTCGAATAATAATAGTTTATATATATTTTTCTGCTAAACTTGAATATGATAATTCATCTCTCATTATCTCTCGTGGTCTCACCATCTCAGCAGCTTAATGACTTCTCGTACTCCCTCGTGACTCAACTCATATATCTGACTCGATAGTGTTTTTGCTGGTTCATCCATTCAAATTAGTGCAGCAAATATTCTATTGAAAATATATATTATTGATATATCAATTTTATACTAATTCATATCATTTTTGTAGATATACCAAATTTGTAGTTTATAAATATACTAAATATAAATTTTAAACTGAGTCAATGTACATGTATTGGCTTGTGAACTAGCTCGAATGATAACGAACCGAGCTTGAATTAGACTTTTCAGCTCAACTCGACTCGACTCAAATTTTTATGAGCAGAATTTAAACTAAATAAGAATCATTTAAACTCAACTCGTTTACTGCATTAATCTCATGCATAATCGACCACACTTTTAAATAAAAGACCGAGAAAGAAGGTTTCTGAACTATTCAATCAAGATAAAAAAAATAGATATGACAGTTAATATTAAATGCGAGGTGATATGACTTATGAGTAAAAACTAAGAACTCTTCTCTTAATTTAATGGAGTATTGGAGTATAGATATGATAACGGAAGCCAAGTCAAACTAGCCATCATCAATTATAAAAAAAAACTACAAATAGAGCAATATTAAATATGAGCGGAGTAGAGTAAAAAGGGTAATAGATAATCCACTTATTTTATTTTTAATTTATGGAGATTTGATGGTGAAATAGAGTAAGATTAAATATGAGTATAATAGAGTCGAGGATTAAATTGTGACTACAAATATTTCAGTTTGAATTAAATTGGTGGAATAAAATGGAGTCCTAACCTAGAATCAACTTATTTTTATGCGAAGATCGTAGATTGGAAAATTTTATGAAGAAATCTTTATAAATATTTAAAAATTAAATAATTTGGACTTTCATCTTTTAACTTAAAAATGGAGTTCTAATAGTTTCCTCCCTCTAAAACTACTCTAGCTTGACAAATTGCTATAATGCAAGAGCTTAATTGTCAAACAGAGTGTAATGTACTTTCTTAACAATGACTAAGTAAATCACGGTAAAAAAAAAAACATGATTTTAGTATTTTACTATGGTGTTTCCTTTTTCATAAATGTAAAAAGTAATGAAAGTTTCAACGACTACACTGAATGAAAAACATCATATCATATAGAAATGTACAAAAGAACAATATCACATTAAGACCCAATAAACATATCTGTATTTCACGTACAGAAGCTCTGATGGAATAAAGCAAGTACTTTTCTCAAAAGAGGTTTACATCATCCAAAGCTTGGAAAACTTCCAAAAAGGAGCTGGGAAGAATTATGGCATAAAAGGTGCTTTTTCGGTGAAATTTAAGCATAGTAAAAAGCAAAATCTTATTGCCGTACTTCTTTGTATTGCAAACTTTATCCTTTTTCTTTATCTCCCCTCTCTTTTTTAAACTTCTTTTGTGAAAGGTTATATTATTAGGTGAGGCCTGAGGGGGGTCAATGAAAATATTCTAGCAGTGCTGATTGCTGAAGGGACCGAACAGCTTTAGAGAGAGAGAGAGAGCAAAGAAGGCTGGGCTTTACTCTGGCTTTTGTCACATGATTGCATATTTGCATCTTACTTTCCTTTCTCCTCTCTTGTAGGAAATATCTTCTTAATGAGCTCATAAATGCAAAACTTCATTTCATGGCCTTTTGCTAAAAGAACCCTCAAAATACACTGAAAAGTGTATACCAATCGTAGACAATAGTCGTTCAACTGTACAAGTATGTGCTATGAGCCCATGAGGGCCTAATTTGTAATACTTAAAAAAAAATACATATCTCACAATGTATAAGTTGGGTGTTATGTGTAGTACGGATGGTCATATATTATGAATCATTTTTTTTTTTCAAAATTATAATGGTCGTCCTCAACGTTCAAAATGATTTTCATATGAAAATCTAGTTGTAGATCATTTTTTTTTTATTTTTATTATTTTTTAGATAATTAGAAAATCACTTTTTTGAATGACCCTTCCGAAAAACTCATAATAATTAAATTAAGTGACTTTTAACTATCTAAAAAATAGTAAAAAAATCTTAAAAAATATATAATTTGGACTAATCATTTTGAGCAGTTAAATCAATCATTAGAACTTTCAAAACGGAGACATAATATACAAGTCATCCATACTACGCGTAACACGGTGGCCTAACTCCACAATTTACACAATGTACTATTGTTGTCTATTTGTTGCTACTTTAGTTTGGCGTTTGCTTTTAGATATGGTATATATTTTTATAAATTTTTAACAAAAGAATTATATCACATACACAATATTTGACCCTTAGAAACTTTGGTCTCTGATATTATCCGATCTAATCCGTGCAACTTTCACAAACTAATATTTAGTACTGCTGTTTCTAATATATACCGAGGATTGCTCTCAAAATGATTAATTTTATTAAAATTACATACTGCACAAGGACACATTAAATGAACTATTATTATAAATTATTTACTCAGCCATTGACACCCTTTTCAAAATTATTATAACATGTGTGTAATAATTCACCAAAAGTTCTTTAATGCGTACGAAGTAGCATTATATTCCTGATCTGTCTTTATTTAATAAAATTAATAGGTTTAATTTAAAGAGGCACGCATTTCATTGTAAATTGTTCCGTCAAATGAGATGGAGAGATGGGGTCAGGAAGACAGGAAGACCAGAAGAGGCCATCAATGATACATATAAAATGAGTCAACATAATTAATTATGATTAATTTATTTTATTATTATTTGATTTAATATGAAATGATTTGTAAAAATCTAAAAAAAAAAAAAATTTTACAAGCATATATTTATCATAAAAATGAATAAAATTAATGATTTGGATTCACAAGGGTCTTTTACGGAACTTCTAGTTCATTCTTTGGCGAAATTTAAGTATTAAACTTTAAAATATAAATTAAAAATAAGTTTATGACGAATGCCACTAAAGTTAGTGATACTGAATCCCTTCTCTTATAATTAATATCTTCACAAACGAGAACAGTAAAATTGGTTCGGCTCATAAATTTCTTTTGTTTTATCAACTTGTTTACGAGAATAATGTTTGTATATTCTTCAAAAAAAAAGATGATAAATTTATGATAAGTTATATCGTATCGGTATTTTTTTTTTTTGTAAAGATGACAATTGTAACCCCAAAAAAACAAAAACTGAAGGCTCTTTTCTCTAGTGCTTTTTTTAGCAGATATTTTATTTTCATCCAAGCAGTCCAACATCTACATTTCTGCTGGTTGGTAGTTAATAGTTCTAAAATAGAATTTATAATCTCTTTGAGCAATTTAGACCAAAAAATATCTAGTGGTTTGAAGTTTACGAGTGCATACCAATTACTAGCAAGATGCGTACTAGGGATTTACATCATAATAAACTAACCTAATTAAACAAAAATGTCCATAAGTTTTTTATTAACATTGTAAAAATTGGAAGTCTAGAGAAACCTTATGATGGGATTTGCTTATAAATTATAGTTGACATAAGACCTTCTTATCTACTGTCAAAAAATATTAACCAATCTAAAGAAGCCTTGTGATGAGATTTGAATATATTTGCAATGGTAATAAAATAATTCTTTGATAAGTAAGGAGCTATCTTGCAAAATTCTCAATAAAGAACAGATCGCCATCAGAGAGGTATTAAATGATCCGTGCAATTTGGTACTATGACCACACTACAGAATCGTTAATTATAGCTTGCTCTGAAAAAGCCTGTCGGAGCATTTGTTTCCAAGTGGCCGAACGATGCACTGGAACTTTTTCATCTTGCACCCAGAACTTAAATCTTTCTTGAAACATGAAATTCGTAAATTTTACCATTTGCTAGTCGACTACCCAATTATTATTTCATTCCACTCCAAGTAACAGAATCTAATGACACTTCTTTTTGCCAATATTATTTTTTAAACATTCTTATTTTTTGCCCGCTTGAACGTTTCACCATCCTTCTTAATTATATGTTTGCATTTTTTATTTTTAATATAATTAATTGATTACAATGCAAAATGTGCCTTTCTAAAAGAGAATTTTTAGTAGGCAGCTATTTTCTTTTGCCTGGTTTCGTTTACAAAAGGCGACACTATATTAAAGTAAGCATAATATAAAAAGAAAGGGATCACATGACAATGGCTTTTGATAATTCTGATAATGAATCTTCAAATAAATATGAATTTTTAAAAAAAATAGAAAAAAATTATAAATATTTTCTTCTACTTATAAATTGATGGTGATTCAAATTTTATGTAATTTCATCATCATTTGATAGTCCGTCAAAAACCGTTAAATTAGAATCATTATAAATTATATAACATTTTGATGGTCTTTGATGGACTATCAAACAATAATGAAATTACATAAAATTTAAATGACCATTAATCTATAAGTAGAAGGATATATTTTGTATGGTTTTTTCTATAAGAGGGTTGGGATTCAAAATGATTTTTGAAGGACCGAGTTCGAAAGTCTTAATTTTTTAGGGATAAACTAAATCCTTGAGAGGTTCGATCCTTATCAAGTCTTCTTAACCTTAAAGGGCCAGATAAATGAAGAATAAGGGTCGGATCTAAAAGAGATTTTATCATTTTTTAATTATTTTTATTTTTTTAGATTTTTAAATATAACTAAAATACGACATAAAATATTAAAAAATAAAGTAAGATTTATAATATAAATATAGAAAAATAGTATTTTTTAAATATTTTCTGATCTTTCATATTTATAAATACAATTAGAACACAAGGGTTCGAAAATGATCGAGTTTAAAAAGAACTTAAGGGTGTGAGAAGAATCATGATTAATAAGGATCGGGCCAGGTTTAATAAGGACTAGGTTGGAAATGACTCATTTCTTCAGGATCATACCCGATCCTTTTCAAATTCGACTCTTACAAAGAAGAAAGGGTCAAATCGGATTGGAGGGGGGTTGGGTAAGAGCTAGGTTTCTCAGCAGGCAGGGTTCAAAGACTCGATCGTTATGGGCTATGTCTATTCATATATGGTGTCAATGGATCGGATTGGGTCGGGTTCGGACCGGATCATTATTATTTATTATTTTTCTTGACCTGACTCGATTACATTCGGGTCAAAAAATCTTGACCCATACCCGACCCAATCTAACCCGTGAAAAATAATTAAATAGTTAATAGTTATTTTTATATTATTTTATATAGCTAAATATTACTTAATCTATAATTAATCTTAATTACTATATAATTAATATATAATTAAGATTTAATTAGTATTAAATCAGAAAATATTTAAAAAAACACAATTAATCGGGTCGAGTCGGGTTGTCCTGAATCCGACCCGATCCAATTCATGTCAGAAAAATTAAACTCATATCTGACTCATTTATTTTCAGATCATGTCGGATCGGATCGGATCAGATCAGTTGTGGGTTAACTCGACGAGTTAGGTCAATAATTAACACCCTACGATCACCAAATCTATCGTTTGGTATGATTCTGCGAATACAAACAAAAATTGTTGCTAATTAAACATGGATAATGTTTGGTATGGCAACTACAATAAAATTGTTTGTTAGGGTGTGTGTGCCTCTATATATATGCACAAAAGTACAATAATTTGTTGGTCTGTATTACTGTATATATGTGTTAAGCTTCCAATTAAATAAACAAAACCGACAATTTAACAGCCAATTGATGTCTCCGCCAAATTCTTATACATTCTCATTCGGAGATTCCTTTTTCATGTTTAGACTTATCCAAAAAATAATAATTTAATTTATCCAATTCCTGATTTAATTTATATTCATGTTTAGACTTAATCACTATGATTTTCCAAGAACATATCCATTTAGTTTACTTTATCCACATAAGCGTGGAAACTTTGTTAGTTCCTTGCTTCCACAAAATACCACACTTGAAGTAAAAAACTAGCAAACTAGTTGATAAACGTCAAACTTCAATGTACTCAGCGGTTACCTTATTTCTCTAGTTTATAGAGCTATTCATCATCTTTAAGATTTGAAGAATTCTAAGGCAACAGCTTCTAGAACATAAATATACTAATATTTTTCTAGTACATTATTACGATGATAATTTTTAAAAATATATTTTTTTTATTAAAAAATAAAAGAAATAGCTTATAAGAAATAAAGATAATAGCAATTAATATAAATTTTAATTATGAATACAAATTTAACGTAAAATAAATACAAAATTGAGAGAAAAGTTGACAATTAATTCATATTTTTTTTTCTTGAGGTCAAGCCCGTAGGCATAATTAATTCATAATTTAAGGAAAATTAATATTTAGAATTTAGAGGGATTTAAGAAAAAACAAAGAAATTAAAGAAATTATACTCTTTTATTATGTAATATTTGATGACTTCAATACAATATAGATAGAAATATTATTTAATGAATTATTCAATTTGATGGTTGATATTATCTCCTAAAAGTTTAATAAAAAATCCAAACTATTGCAGAATTAATACACTTATATGTTTAATAAGGAGTAGAGATATATTTTTAAAATTTATTATTGCTCATTTGCTCTCATAAGTCATAATAGACATTAATCAAGCAGTAGAAATTAAAATGCAAGTGTAGATAATTTTTACTTTTATTATTATTATTTTTACAAAACAAGTCCTAGTGCATATTATACAATAAAAATATTGAACATCATTGTGAACATCTTCGACAACAATGTTTATAGTTTCATTAGTTCAAACCTCTTTTAAACATGGTATTTGATGCACCAATTTTCTTTGTTCTTTTTTCGGCTTTACTAGTTGATAAATTACATTCATATATTATATAGTCCTAATGTGAGACAATTGAATATTGCACTGGGTACCACGTCATTGGTATGCTGTTTGCTCAAATTAATTAACAGCAAACTGGGGCATCTTTCTTGGAAAAGCATAATAACAGTATACAATCTCACTATACAGCCGAGGCAATAGAAGACCCGAGCACAATTGGTAATATCTTATTTGCCAAGGGCCTCATTAGTTCCCTCCCTTTGTTTAACTGTACTGAGCCAGACTTCCCTTCTAGAGGGTCAAAATAAAAAAAATATATAAGAGAAAATATTTGAATTTTTTTTAATATAAATATATTTTTTAAATTTTTCTGAAAAGTTTTCCGATCGGACTTTCTGCCACCACATGACTCCGCCCCTAATTGTACTTCTAAATTAAACTTATTTTTAATTCGGTGGGTTCGACCCGTCTTTATGGAACCTTCCCTTCCATTTCAATCTAAAATTAAGTGGCATTTCTCCACATATTTCTCTAGATGACATATCGGAAGTGTTTGGGCAAAATCCGATCCGATTTGATTTAAAAAAAACTCTATCAATCTATTCAAATTCAGGTTCAATTTAATTTTATTTTTTTTTTAAATTTAAATTTCTCCGATCTGAACTCAACCTAATTTGACCGAACTCGAGATCAAATGACATACAATCCAATCAAAATTAATCTAAAATCTAAAAGAAATGAACGTCTAAATTAATCTAATCAGGATCAATCCTGGTTTGACTCGATTTTTTTTAAAAATTAAACCGACTCATCAAATCCGTCTGAATTCAAACCCGATCTAACACGTCGAATTGCCACCTAGAGATGCTATACATTTGTATAGATCACAAAATGTAAATGGGGTTTTGATTTTGTGATGTCATTGCATTTGTAACTCGAGTGTCGGGTTCTCACGTGTCGAACTGTCTTTCGCTTTCGTGATTTCGCGTTAGTCATTTCGATGTTTCGTAAAACTCATCGCCTTGCTTGCTCCACGGGCTACTCCCTTGAATTATTTTTTAGGGTTAATATCTATATCTGTTGTTTGATTCAGTTGTTATGAATTTATTTATGATTTTGTCACAATAAGCGCATGCTCCAATTTATTGTAAATTTATACTACGTTGTTGGCTTCATTTTTTTTGAGTGAATTTAAAAATTTAAAAAATGCAAGTATTTTTTGTATATAGTTGGCTTGATTTTAAAATGTGTACTTAAAAATGCTAGTATTTTCTAGGCTAATTAAAATACTGTTTTTCTAGAATATTCTAAGCCGATACAAACTAGAAGGGGGTTCAGGTTTTGGACTCTGATTAAATTCAAGAATGTTCAACTTGAAAACTTAACCATTGAAAAGGACATTAAACTCAAAATAAAATAAAAAACACTTATTTGAAAGTGCTAGTTTATGTAAGGAGTTGCGTAAGCAAGGTGAACATTGTTTTCAACGTTGCTTTCATGACTAGATTTAGATCACGCCGCACTACCAAACAAAAATTTACAATCACCATTATAGAAAATGAAAACAAATCAACCAGTTACATTAAAGGAAAAGGTTAAAGGAAAACGGGGTCTAATATTAAACTTGAATTAGCGCCGTGAAAATTACTTCATATATAAATCCGAAATTAATATTTTGTTCACACTTACCAATATGACAAACCCACAACACAGATAACAACCCCAAGTCAAAAAGCGGTTGCTCTCATTTTTTCTTTTTTTTTTTTTTTTGGGGGGGGGGGGGGGGGGGGGGGTTGAAATAAAATCCCTATCTCTCTCCTTATCCTCAAAAATTTATTGCTGCTTTTGTTGAAACGGATAGAAATGATGGCTGCTTTGTTGAAACAGACAGATAAACAAACAAACTCAAGCAGGCTTTTAACTTGCAAGTTTGAAAGGAACCCCAAAGTTATTTAAGGATTTCACTTTCTATCAATCTCTTAGACAAATGGGCTCGGACTTTTTTCTTTTCAAATATCTTTTTTAATATTGTTTTCTTTCATTTTCCATGATATTTGAATAATTTTTAAGATGTTTCCATAAGATAATCCTATTTTTTAAATAGATAAGAGATAATTGTACAATCATTCGTTCTAACATTTTTTTAAATAATTTAAAGTAAAATCTAACATTAGATATATATGATTCACATATTTAAAGGGGAAAAAAAGAGAACAATGTGATACAATTTTCTTTTAAGAAATACACAATTTTATGCTTTGAAACAGTTATCCATTATAATTCTGAATGCATTTTGATTTTGGTATGGACTATGGAGTGCACATAAAAAAATAGAATAAAATGTGCGTTATAATTATTGGAATCTCATGTAGTTACACGAAGAAGGTAAAATAGATGAATACTATAAGAAACTGACCTCACTGACAATTTTTTGCTTTCTCAAATTTTAACTGAAGTTGCACATTGAAAATTCCTGTAGTTTAGAAAATACTTTTCTAAAGAAAATACTTTTCCCTGTAGTTTAGAAAATTAGGAAAGTTCAATCGGCTTCTTTGAATAATACTTTTCCCTGTTCTTATTCCAATTACGGGGTATGACATTTGGTGATCCTTGAAAAAGGCTCGAGTTTCTGAAGAACCAAAATTTGCTAAAAATCATAACATCCCAGTTGTTTAACTAAAAAATTTTATCAAAAGAAAAAGAGAGATTTTGAAACAGTCTCATTGAAAATTATCATGGGCTCCTTTGGGTATTATACTTGTAATCGACGACCCATTGTCTTGTGTTGGGCTCCGGCCCAATTATAATTATGGGTCCGATAGCTGGCCTCTAAAAGTTTCTAAACAATATTTTTTCCTTTTTTTTTTAATTAATGAAAAGTAATCCTTACTATCTCTTGTTGGAGATAATTTTTGTACGATAATCACTTGAAGCAGTCCAAGATTATAAATAATTCAGCATAACTTAGGTTAAGACCCACTTTATTTTTATGCCAAAATTTCATTTAGGGTCTACCGCCTGGACACCCATAACATAAATCTTCAGCGTTCTTTCTATTAACTTGTATAACTGAAATCAAATGTGACCTAAATAGACCCATTTCACGCTCCTCAATCTCAGTACAAAGTTTTTACCAGACTGTTATAGATGTAATTTTTAGTCATTTTCATTTTTCCAGCCATATTATAAATTGAAAATGTGAAAAATCTTTTTTATATTACAAGTATCTTTCTATATTAGCAGATCATTCCCATTGCATGATGAGCGGAACCGGTGCTAGTGTTAGCCGGCGCTCAGGCACTCCATTGACTAAGTGAAAAATAAAGTTTGTCCATAAAATCTTGCTTGACCCGGACACTTTATTTCCTTGACGGACACCTTGTTACTAATTGTTTCTAATTCCGCCGCTGCATGGCATCTCTCTTAACGTTGTAACCACTCAGTAGCATGTAAAACTGAACACACATCCATATTGTTTGTTGACACTCCTCATAATGACATTTTCACAGCGGTCCATTTTCTCATATCTACCACACTCATGAGTGATGAACCTTACTGCTACTGGCTTCTGTACTATACCAGCATACTTGAAGTTGAACCTCAATCTGACAAACAACAGATATTTCATTGCTTCCACTAGTTTGTCAACAAAATCATGTGATTCCTGGCCCCTTCTCTTTGTAGATATTGTCTGATTAAATACACCATTATAGAAATGGAAAACATCATCTCTTCATCCTTCTTGTGTCCACCTTCTGTTCTCTCCTTTACTTATTAACTATAGTTACATATATTAGTTTACTTATTAACTATAGTTACATATATTAGTTAAAAATAGATATTACTAAATGTTGAAATTTATTTAATTATATTTATATAAAATATTTAGATTTCATTAGTTATCGATTGCGTGTTCTTAGTTAATAAATAGATGATTTTTTATGCATGAACGTTAAGAAGGGTGACATCTCCGAACCAGATTCATATTTCTCGATCTTAGAGATTCCGGCCCAAATTCATGGGCTGACATATATTGATATTTTCAGTTCAACATTAGTCTTGTTGTTTAAGCAAATGCATAACCCTTACTTTAGAGTTCGTTTGATAAATTAAGGAATAATTTTGAAATAATGATAATTTTTGAAGAGTGATAAAATAATATCATTTTAAAAGAGTGATAGAAGAGTGACATTCTTAACTATTCGGAAGAGAGAAAATATTCATTTGTCAGTTGTTAATTAGAATAGTTAAAATATAAATAATTATGATACTAACAATGATGATGATAATAATAATAATAATAATAATAATATAATTATGATATAATAATAAGAAAATAATGAACATAATTATAATATATAATATATCATAATATAACATAACATAATCAAATAATAATAAAATAATACTAACGGTGATGATAATATAATAAATAATAATAATAAATCATAATAATATGATAATATAACTATAATTATAATATAATAATATAATAATATAAATTATAATAAAAGTGATGTTTTGATCCGAGTGAGGATAACATTTCTCTTCTGTATGTCTATGGAGTTTTAAAAAAATCAAAACATCTAGAATAATCCAAACATCTAATAGTACTTTTTCTATACTGAAATATAGAAGCTCCTTTTAGCGATTATAAAATTTATAACCGAAATTATTATTTTTATAATTTTTTAAAATTAATTAAAAATTAATTAATTATAATCATAATCATAATTATAATAATAATATAATAGTACTAATGGTATGATGATAATATAATTATAATCATAAAATGATAATATAATTATAATAATACTAAATAATATAATACTAATAATAAATTATAATTATAATCATAATATAATAATATAATACAATATAATTATATTATAATCGTTATTCCGGCGAAAGATAAACCGATATAACATTTATAACTTAGTATACCGAATCTCTTTCATATTTTTCTATTTATTCTAAAATTTATTTGATAAATTAATTTGTGAGAATAATAATACTAGTTTACTTTTTTTTTATTCTCAAACGAACCATAGTAAAGTCGTTTAAAATTAGAAGGATAACCTCGCGGCACGCGCCCACGTGTGGTTTGGGTGAAGTTGCCTAGAAGATATAGTTCCCCATTTCCCCCTTTCGTAGAATTTTGCGCGCTGATAGAATTGGACGAACTTGACAACGCTGTGCGCGCGATTCGAATTTAACTGATATAACGAATTGAATCAATCGACTGAAGCTCAGATCGGCGCTTTGGGGAACTCCGTTCACGCTCCCCTAAAATGGGTTGCTCCACCTCTCTCCCTGGTTCGTTGTTCTTCCCTCTTTTAGTACTAAATACTGGTTTTGTTGTTCAACTTGATCCAATCAATTTCTGCCTAATCACAAAGGTTGTTAAATATTTGTTCAATTGGGTAGTTGGTTTGCTTTCTTCAGGGACACTGGTTGTAATTTGGACCAGATGTTAGGGTGATATCAGGCGAATTTATTTTTAAGAGATCTACTAGTTTGACCTTAAAATTTCTACAATGTCTTGAATTGTTCTTCATACTGTTTGTCTAATTGGGGGCAAACGTGATATAGACAATTCTCTGTCTTTAGCAACCACATACTAAACATAGCTATTTTACTTGGCAACTTCAGTTCTTGATCTGAAAAATTAAATTTCTTGTCCATCGTATTTTTTTTTCATTATTATCACAATTTGAGATTTTTTATCTTATGCTTTCCGATTGGGTTTCATTTCTATCCTACCCCAATTTATTTGGGATTAAAGGCTTTGTTGTTGTAGACTTGTCTCAGATATTTTTGTAAATTATTTATTGACTTGTGCAATTTTTTAATTCTCAGCTAAAAATGTGGGAGGCGCAAGCAGTCTGGACAGTGAAGACTCTAACCCTGCTGATTCAAATAATTTAAGAGTTAAGGTATGTTAGTTTTAAGTACCGGCCATGAAATCTACCAGGTTTACTGGTACAGCTGTTGTACTTGGAAAACTATTATCCCTTACTTGAATTAGGATAACTGAAATCCTACGAATCTGTGCAAAGCCAATAAGAAGATGTGAATCAGAAACATTTAACTAAAGCTCTGGGCACTGAACTTGACCAGTGCAGTAGTAGGATTTCTGGACTTCTACTGATGTTTTTTGTTGCATATGAAATGCAGCTTGTGCTGTTAGGTGACTCTGGTGTTGGTAAAAGTTGTATTGTTCTTCGGTTTGTGCGTGGTCAATTTGACCCGACATCTAAGGTAAATTTACTATTTACATTGTGAAGTATCTCTAGTAGATAAACAAGCAGTGTTTCTTTTTAGAAGATCGTGATTTGATCCGCATATGTTTGGTAAAAGAGAAAAAATTTCCTTCTCTATTCTTTTAAAGTTAAACATGACAGTAATCCTCCTTGGGGCCTCCCTTTCACCATTCTTGGTTTTCCATACAATTCTTCCTTTCTCATTTTTATCTCTAATAGCGCAGGAACATTCTGGATACTTGAAAATTTTGATGAAAGGGGCACAGGAGATATTTTCTCTTTGTTGTAATGATATAGGTGTTTTTGAGTTTTGCAAGGATTATGGCATAACATTCCTTCATTTTCATTAATATATTTCTTTTGACTTGCTACTTCTTATTTGGCATTAGGTTACTGTTGGTGCGTCATTTGTATCACAAACTTTAGCCTTGCAAGATTGTTCTACTATTAAATTTGAAATTTGGGACACTGCGGGCCAAGAGAGGTAGATTAATATGTTCAATTGATTTTAATAAGTTGTATATTTGTTTCCAATCTTTATAATCGTTTTCCAATTTTTTTCAGGTATGCTGCATTAGCTCCTCTTTATTACAGGGGAGCTGGGGCTGCAATTGTTGTATATGACATAACTAGTCCTGAATCATTTAGTAAAGCACAGTATTGGGTCAAGGTAATGTACATCTTTTATACAACTTGATCCTTATATTATCTCTTCATTTATATTTATATTTATATTTATGTTGGTTTTTATTTTTCCTTTGTGTAACGCAGGAACTACAGAAACATGGAAATCCTGATATTGTTATGGCTTTGGTTGGCAACAAAGCAGATCTCCATGAAAATCGAAGTGTACCATCCCATGTATGTTCTATTTCAATTTAATCAAGTTATATTGTACTTATTGTCTATTTTGTTTGTGTTGGTTAAGAGAAAGAAACACTATTTAACCAATTTCAACCAGGAAAGAAAAGAAGAAAAAGAACAACGTTGTTTTGTTTGTTTTATTTTCACAGGATGCACAAGAGTATGCAGAAAAGAATGGCATGTTTTTTATTGAGACTTCAGCCAAGACTGCTGATAATATAAACCAACTCTTTGAGGTACCAAGCTACTTTTCTGTTATATGATTATTTTCCCCAAAAGGATCCACTCTTTATTCTTATTCAGAGAATGCCCTATGGTTTTTGGTATTTGTGGAAACATCCATTCTTAACTTTCAATAGTTCTGAAGAGGAAAACTTTCCAAGTTATTTTTCAGGAATTAAATGCCTCTTTCTATCATCTTTACAGAAAAATCCTTGTGTTTGAATATTCTTCTTACTAAATAAGTAGATAAGTTGATGATTTTGAAAAATGATGTGAAAAATTAAGAGGGACAAGAAAATTAAAGGACTAGGAGCTTAATGAAGAAGAAAAAAGTTATTTCTGCAAGCAACATCAAAGTGCATCCAATTAGATAAAATGGAAATTTTCATTGTTCATTGGAAAAAGACTAGGTTCTCTTGTTCTGCCTTCTGCAAATACTACAAACATGGATGTATATCTAGTGCTGCTAGTCGGTGGATATTTTCTGCAACAGTTGATTATCAAAAATTTTATGTTCTGTAATGGTACCTATCAAGAAGCTATACTGGTTTTTGTTATTGTATATTTGTATTGGTAAAGAGCTTGTCAAAACGACATTAAACTGCTTAATACAGCTTGATGCCATCTGGATTGATCTATTCTGTCAATACCAAATGTGAATTTAGGGTTGTCCTGCTATATGCAGGTATTTTGGGCTTTTCATTCACGTGTATATGCTTCACTTTGCTCCAACTAAGGCTTAATCCTCCACCTTTGGCACCTCAAATGTATATTATATATAAATAATGTGTTCCAAAATTTTGAAGCTCTCCACAATCCTACCTTTTTTATTAAAATCGTAAGGGTTTCTTGACATAAATACTTTGGTCATTTCAAAAAAAATTTCTTCAAAGTTTTCTTATGACTTATTTGTTGATCGTATTTTAGGAGGTTGCAAAGAGGTTGCCCCGACCGGCGCCCTTGCCTTGATCGTAGGCTTATTATGTGGGAGTAACTTGTTGGCCTATACTACAACCATGTCTTTCAAATGAAATGTGTAATTCTGTATGCTATGACTTCCATCACATGATTGTTGCATGTTTTCTTTATTCCTGTTCCTTCTTACTAGTTAGTATGCTCATGTTTGATTGAGATCATGAATATAGGTTTTATTCATGGATGTTAACAATATGGGATAACGTGTAAGATCATTTGTCCATGTTATTTGACCACTAAAAGTTGCCATATGAAATATTTAGAAGTTTCAGTATGGCATATTCATACATGTCATGCCCACATTTCAATATTTTTATGTACGTATGATTTTCATAAACTTCAATTCAATCAAACTACAGGCGCGTAAATGTAACACAGTTAATGACAGATATCATACTCTTTGTAGTATTTCTTGTTGTGGCGTAGACGGATTATCTTATCTGGACTGCATTATGCAAATTACAATGTGGTTTTTATGGGTCGGCTTATTAATTTTAGTTAGTTAGATAGATTTAACAACCGCATCTTGTTTTTCACAGTCATCTTTTGACAGCCACGACGTGATTGTAAGGGCTGGGCCCACCACCTTCTATGATTTTGTGTAGATTTTGCATTTCCAAATGAGCTGACAAAAATCAGGCGAAATTCATATGTGGTCGCACGTCATGTAATTTTCAACCTCTGTACTAAAGTGCGTTGCTGAGAACTTCATAATTTTCGGAAAGTTCAGTTACTAATTCCCATTGTTTATTGCCTTCAAATATATTTGGCGATTTTGCATATGAGCCAATTGCTTTTTCGATTGTGAATTTACTCATAGAAGAACTAAGGACTAATAGATATTCCGTTTTACTGGAACTGGCTCAGAGGTGTTTAATATGTTTCCATATTATTTATACTGGTACGACTATTCCCTTTGTTCCGACATTACATTTCTTTTTTAGTTTACTTGCTAATTTTATTTTATTAATATGTAAAAACAGGCTCTTGATTAGTCTTATTTCCAGAAAGAAAACTCATGTAGATTCTCCTGCATGTATGAAGGAGAAAATACAATCATGGAGAAAAAAACAAAATTAAAAAGACAACTAAAATCACAGATCATCTTTTTTTCTCAGCATGGTTCTGTACTTTGGGTTTCCACGAGCCAGGATATGCAACTCCCAATCTGTACACACACCAAACGGGTTTTCCTCCATCCATTCTTCTCTGTCATGCACATCATTGACCATTTTACCCCTACCATATTTGATGAATAACAGCTCCCTCATCCCAATCGTTACTGCCTCTACGTCTGACTGAAGAAATACCTAACAACATGAACCAGAGCTCTCTTATTGAGTGATAAATAATGTATATCCTTTTTCTTTTCTTGCTACTGAACAAAGGCAGGCAGCTGGGAGAAATGTGGAAGCTACGTTGTGTAAACTAGAATAGGCTATCCTGTTACTTCATATAGCATAGTTTAACAAATATTTTCTTCTGATTTCCATAACCCTTCTGTACCACTTCCTCGAGTCTGTACCAACTCTTTTTATATTTGTTTAATGAAAATTACACAGAAGACTTTTCACCTGCTACCTCAAAGAATATAATAACAGTGGGGGTGCTATTTACAAAAAGGACATCCATGAGATAATGTATTAACCTGGCAATGGTTGAAATAACATAATAATTGTGATCTATACTGCATTCATATCGTGTATATACAAAATGAAGAAATTTGGTGCCAAATTTACTAGTAAAATGACTTAATTTGAAAATTGCTTTGACAAGTGTTCTCTGCACCATCTTCCAGCCGTACACATCTCTATTGAAATCAGGGTTTGGGCACTAAACATAAAAATATTCAGGAAAATAAAAATATTCAGCAAAACCAAATCTTTAATTGATTGGTGAGACGGCTAGAAACTTTATTTAACTTGAAATTATTTTTGACCTGGATCGTTACAAGAACCAAGGCTCCTGGATAACTTGAAACTATGGGTCCAAAGTTTGAAGTATCATCTGTTGAAATAAAATGTCTGGAAAAAGTGCACACACACAAATAAATACAAACCAAAGATGAGCAACAAAAATAAAATACTGTTAGAGGCTTTGATGGTGAAATCCATTCATCAAATACGATTACCACTTACAAATTCTTTGACTTTGAGAGAAGAACACCATTATACACATCTATTAACAAGCTGCAATAATTACAATTTCAAAATCATATCACTGCAAAGCAATTCATCAAATCATTTTCCAATGGAAGTCACATTAGTTTGTACCTTTTTGTTCATCTCAAGACCAAGATAATTGGAGTCTTTAACCTTCCTAGCCAATTGAAAAAGAAACAAGCCATTTTAGAAGAAAAAAATTGCTAACATGGGAAAATTGATATATTGATTAAGACTATAAAAAGGATGGAAAATTCTGAATATATTCTTTGAATGTAGAAGTAAAAACCTACCACTTCCTATATCAACAATCAGCAGCAGTGAAGGATCAGAGAAAACGCTCTCCCATCTAATGGCATCAAGGATATGCCTGTAAAAACAAAAACAAAAACAAAAAAAAGGTAACTATATGCTATTTGAGATATAAAAGTGAACCAGACGGTAAGGGAGGCAGCTTGAATAGCAACAAGCTGGTCTGGTTCCAGTACAAAGTGAAAGAAATCAGGTAAGACTAAAAAACAAAAGTAAAAAGGACTGGCTGATAATTTAGTTGTACAGGTTCAGTTTGAATGTCAAGATGCCAGTCACATCACCTGCAATGCAATTCCAAAAAGGAACATAGAGGTCGTAGGTCGCAAAACTGACTTATGGGAGCCTGCACTCATTCTAAGAAAATTTTTATCTCAAACAACAGGAGCAGGATCCTGATCTAAACTTAAAAAGAACAACCCCCAATTATCTTGATAAAGTCGATTGACCTGAACCAACCGAAAGGCTGAAACAACCTGAACCAAATGAAACTTGTTTGGCCAACCCAAAGCTAGACCAACCTCTTGTACCAAGCCTAAGAATAGATAGCATGATATCATTCATACTTTATCTAAAGCCGCAACCCCAGGCAGTGTCCTTCCTTTTAGAAACTCCCAGACAACAGTTGTACTTTTCAGAAGCCTAGTCTGAGATAATAATCCTCAAATCTGTCTAATTGCTTTGCAAGGTGTGCTACCAGCAAAAATTATTTGACAACCATTTGTACTTGACTTGTCAAGACTGTCAACCAATCGCAATGCTCCAGATGTGTCTTCTTGTAATAAACCAAGCTCTGGAGGACCAATCCAGAAAATCTTCTGAATGAAAATTTTCAACTTCGGTTCTGTAATTGCCACATATATAGACCACAGTTTTGATTACTACCATCCCGTTTCTTTTCCTCTTCGTTTATTTTATATCAACTACTTACTGAGTGTACTTTTGTTCCAAGATAAAACAGGGATATATATCCACACAATTCAGGCAAGTTCCAGAAGGTTACTATTTTCTTGGATTTTGCTAATTTACCTAAAAAGAATGCTAGAATAAAGTCATAACCTGGCATGAAGAAACCTAAAATTTTCTCCAGCCTGGCAAAATCACCTGAAGATTCTCTCAAGTTTTGTGAAAAAAATGTATAATAAAGTTTTAGTTATTTTGTTCTGCTAAGTCAATAGTCAATATCTCATACACATGCAAAGAACTTTCTTCAAGAAAACTAATCTTTAATTTTCTATTGTTTTGTTGAAAAATAGGAAGAACTGCACATCTTTTATTGAGATGTCAAAAGTTTGCCAAGCTAAAAGCCCTTAAAACGAAGAAAAAGCCAGGTATCTGATCTCAGCACACACACTGCACACACCCACTAACCTTTTGATTTTGGAGTCATGTTTTATGTTTCCAATAATTCTTGCATTGAACACAACTTAATAAATGTAAATAAGAGTACAAACTACACAGTCAAGAGACTAAAATTTCATGTGAACCAAAAATCTTGGACAGCTCACGGTTAGTGTTCTTAACACAGAAAATCAGTTGGATAAAATACTGGTATCTCCTTTTTCTGGGCAATTTTAATCAACTTTTGCACTTCACTGGTTGCATCTTTTTCCAAGAAGCGAGGTGGAACTGACAAGTTTAAACCATTCATGCCAATTTGCCTATAAAGAAAAAGGCCATCACATTTAAAAGCTAACAGTTGCAAAGCTGGTGCTTTTTTAGTGAAGTTACTGCCTCCAATCTGTTAGAGTTGGGAAAAAAAATTTAATCTAAAAAGCAAACAACAACAAAGCCTTTAATCCCAAATAAATTGGGGTAGGCTGAGATTACTCTGTCTAGACCCAAGTATGGGCATTAAAATTCAGTGGCACACTATTAATCTAACTAATATTTCCCACTAAACTGTTAATAATATTGTTTTCACTTTTCAATTGACAATGTTATTCTCATTATTATTAGTTTTACCATTCGCAGTGTTAGCCCATTTCATCCTCCCCAAGAAAATTGAAATGTGATAAGATTACAAGTAAATGTAAAAAAATACTAATAAAATGACACAGCACAGGAGTTTGATATTTTAAAAACAGGTTGGTGAGATGAGATGTTCACCTCCTGATATGTATTGGCAAGGTCAGTTCTGGTAATTCTATGTCTAAAAAGCATGGCATATTACTTTACAATTGCAAAATATGGTGGAGTTGCTGTATCAAACAGCCTTAGTAAATCACTGAGCTCCTCCTCAAAATTGAAGCCAGCAAGGGATGCATGGCAGAAGCGAGCCACACCAACAGACAACAGTTGATGCCAGCATCCTATATGATACGAAAAATGCATCGTCTACGAATATACTAACACAGTGGGCCAATTTCTCAGAGAACCAAGGGCAATTTGCAAGTTCCCCCTTAAAATTAGCCAGGTTTTCTAAAAGAAATACAGATCTTTCCTCAGCCTCTATCGTGATGCTGAGCTTAATTGGTGTCACTCTTAGTTGGAGAAGAGATGATCAATGATCAGCAAGCAGGGTTCAGGATGCATGGGATGCAATTAGAAATTTATCATTCAAACATTGCTACTAGAGGTTGGACTAGAAAACCAAAAAAACAATCACTTAAATAAAGCAAACAATATAATTGATATCCTTCCTTTTTTTTTTGCTTTTTTATATGCTCAAAATATATTCTTTCATTCCTTCATTTGAGTCTATGAAAACAATGAAGAAAAAGAGATATCTAATATTCATGTTTTGTAGCATGTTACATTTCCTCTTTCTCAATTTACAGGATATGCTGCAGATTGACATCATAAAAATTATAGATGAAAATCACCCCATGTAGAAGAAAATGAAAACCGAGTGAAAAGTGTAAGACAAATGAAGATACTTCTGGTCTAATCCTTTTTCTGGTAGATATCAACCTGATAAAGACTGTTGAGATCTTGTTGTAGGATCTTCAGACGCAGTCCAATTGGTGGCTATAATTACATAAGAATTTGAATCATGCAAATATTTAATGGTGGAAATTGCTCTTTCCAGTGAAGATTTATCATGAGAATTTGAGGTATTCAATACAAGGTTCGCATCAAACCTCACCAGCACCATCTCTCCATTCAACTTCTCAATTGGAAAATTTGAAAGTGTTTGCACAGGTGGAGCAAGCTCCTCAAGTGAATTTTCCTGATCCAATGAAAGAACTCAATTACTTGTCCTCACGCAACTATTTTTTTCTTTTCTAGTTAAGTATTATCAGCAAAGCCCCCAAAATACTCTGTGTTGGTTGAAACAGCAACATGAATAGACATGGAAAATGAAAATATATGAATCACGAATTACCTTTTGGAGATAGCAGGTTTTTGTACAGCATGGCTGTTGTCTCACTTTAATGTGCTTTGAGTAATGAAAATAACCAAATGGCATAGAACTTTGATTCTTACAGAAAGGTTTGGAACATAGACCTGAATAAAGCTTTAGCAGATCAGGTTGAGCAGACATCATACAAATTGTTCCGGAAGCAATGCTGCAGAGATGTTTGCAAGGATGCAAGTACATGCCTATTAGCATTCTTTTTGGCTAAATAGTGGGGTATAACCCCCACGAGAATTTCGTTTGAAATCAGAAATATCCAATAACCCCATTTAAGAGACTCGGAATCAAAAACAAAGGCAGGGGCGGAGGGAGGGGGAGGACTGGGGGGTGCCAAGACCCCCCCATGAATTCCCAAAAGTACACATAGAGATATTAATTTTAGGTGTTTTTCTTAAGAAAAATTCTGACTGCCCCCCCTAAGTTTTCAATCTAGCAAATTCTGAGGTTTTAATTTTTGTTAAATCATATAAAGTCCATTGAAGGGTTTGTATTATATGGTCATATTTTTGTTCCCGGCACCTCCTATATCTCATTCCTAGCTCCGCCCCTTACAAAGGAGAAATTTCACGTATACCTGTCAAAATTCTAATAATATCATCCATACCCCTACAAAATAAAAATAAATCATGGGCACTCTACCCTTAGAAAACACGAAAAAATCTTCTGATGCTCTTGTTTTCCCATTCATTTACGTTGAAACTACCATGACCAATTGGCTTTTTCTACTAATTGCATGATGAAAAATGTGGAATTAGTTTGACTACTTTAGGATATTACAGGAGGGTATCCATGAAACTTGTACTATATTAGAGGCGTTGATCAGATGCAATTCATTTTTGTTGTGGGTTGTAAGTATAGACCGTCAACTTGGGGTAATTTATGAGCTCACCTAAATCAAATTGATATAAATAGGTATGTCACACGGAGAACGATAAAAAGCATTTGAGTGCAGAGAAGGAGCGCTTTGTTTGTTGCGGTACCTCACTTACAATTTAAGACCTTCTACAATAGCAAAGATTAGTCGCTTGTTCTTAGTTGTTGCCATGGTTAAGAATATCTATGGGCAGCCCACCATCGGGTATTGCGATTATTGAGAAATTGTACGAGCCAAGATTTGTTTTGAAGATTAGCGTGGCTGCGCGGGGACCGATATCTCCAGAGTTTTTTTCGGGTGTGTTTCGATCGTGCAAAGAATTGAGAAATTAAGAATAATAAATGGGGATAGTGAAAAAATAGTGGTTTTTTTATTAACACGAAAATAATAAAAAGGTGATGTTATTTCGGATGGTAGAAATATTATTTGAATTGTTTGTTGAGAATAATAATGAAGAGTTGAGAAAAACAACAATTATTTCATCATCATCACAGAATAATAAAATATTAACTATTCTCACTATTTCAGAACAATATATTTGCGTTGGTATACACAACTACTATTCATATTCCGAGAACAACAGTTATTCTGTTATTCCTCGCCCATCCAAACATACCCTTCGTGTGGAGCCATGGAGACAAGGAACCGCAGTCGAATCCGTATTCTGGTGCAGCGCAGTTCATGCACCATTGAATCTCCTCATGATTCAAGCTGGTCCTAAAGTGATCTAACGGTTTCCGTATTGTGATGCATGATGTTGCACAGTGAGAATTAAGATCCACCACAGTATGTCCGAAGAGTTGTGTCGCGGAGATATCTATAAAAAAGTCTAAAATTTTTAATATATAAGACTGCTTATTATTATTAAATTATGATCATTTATCGATGATTGGATGGTGTAGAATAAAAAAAAATACAGTTTCGTAGAGAATCTCTCCTCACAAGATACCACTTCATGGAGAATGTTAGAACTTTTACTGTTATGGCCATGATCCTCTAGTGAACTCTAAACATAAATTAAGTTATCTTGATCCATGCTTTCAGTCTTCCAGAGAGACACAACCCCGTTGATCACCAGACTCCTTTAGCCTTCCAGCGATCTTCCTCTAATCCGATGGAGTGATTGAGAGGACCTACCGGCGTCAGACAGTTTCTTCTCTTCTGGAACAATGTTAAGAGAGAGAGATCTGGATCTGTTGGAAATGAAAGGGTGCCAGAAAGTAGGGAAATGAAAAGATGTCCAAAACCAACTGTATCCCTGCATATATATGGACGTCCATATAACAGAGTGCAGTTATACCTTAATGGGTCCATATTGGATCCATATTCTCTCTTAACGGGTTCGCTGCTTAATCAGAAAGTTGTCTATGGTTGTGTTTTCCAGGGACCAATAGCATAATTGTATTATTATCAGACTTTATATAATTCAGACCATCACTAAATCATAAAGTCATTAATACTCATTCTACACATTAAAGGCTTCACTTCTCATGACATATAATAAACCCGATACAGAATTTGATCACTTCATTATGGATATAATTTGATAGTCCATTATATAATATATTTATTACATATAAGTCCATACATATTGTAATTAATAATAATTAATTCCAACAATAATCAATGGGGATTATTACGATGTATGATATATATTTATTATTAGGATGCGATTTCAGCTAGGTGGAGGAGAAAGATGGGAACCACATTACGTACATAGCTAAAAACAACTTTGTAGACGCGTCTCTTTATTTTTGAACCGTCAGATCAGCTATCAATAGTCCTAACTTAAATATATCCTCTGTATATTAAAATTTGTGCTTAGAATTCTCCATGATCATTCAATTTATTTGAACCATCTATATTTCTCTGTAAATATTTCTGCATAGAAAAATCTCCATAGAGAATACACGCTTGAGAAAGATGGATCTATCTTGTTGTCTGTCTGGTAGATGGGGCCAGATGATCAGGCTAGGTTGCTAAGAGGAAAACTGTTAATTTTGGAGTGAGCTGTATATTTAGAAATTTCTTTGGGTGCAGTTATTACTTCTTCTTTTTTTCATTAAAAGAGGCTAGGTTAACATGAAAATATTTACATTTCGGACATACAAATATATTAGGGGATAAAAATTTGGGATATTTAGAATTTTCTATTTATTTTGAATTTTTAAAAATCAGTTTTGAAATAATAATAAAGTATTTAATTTTTATATATTATTTTCAAAGTCAAAACAAATATTTAAAAAGCTCTAGACACTCTAATTTTTTACATCTCTTCATATTTTTATATGGAGAATTTAATGAGAATGATGAATTTTAATTTTAAATATACTATAATAAAATTTATGTCGTGTGAACTTCGGAGCGAGCGAAAGATCTGATGAGTTGGAGGAAGGGAAAATATGTTAGATATGAGATAAAAATGTGAGAAAATTCCATCAGGAAGCAGTTGATATCAATATCTCTTCACAAGAGAACTTTGATCTGTCATTTGGGACATTACCAAGTAGTTAATTATCAATTAAATACCGTCATTACTCGTTGCTGATACGGAATGTAAAATAAACCAAAATGAAATATGACATTGGCGCCATAATTAAGAGTGTGGCTCTTAACTATAATTTATTGGACAAATTATTCGAAGAAACTTAAATCTCTTTCTCGCAATTTGGTGCGTCACCGGGTAAAATATAATAATTTACTATTGAATTCTTAATGGTTAATGCTCCATGTTGTTGTTTTTTTTTTCTTTTTATTGTTGAAGGATGAATCAGACTGAGTGATGGGCATCATTTTAAGAGTTGGTCGGGTTTTTCAAGGATTGAATCTAACAGATTTATGAAGAGGTCGGATAAGAACTGCGTTTGAAAAGGGTTTTTAAAGAATTAGATTCAAACAATTCGATTTTTGAGGGATGAGTTCAATTCTTAAGAAGTCAATTTTTTTACGTCTTTGAGACTTAAGAGCCAAGTAAAAGACGGATAAAAACTAAATTTAGAAGTGATTTAATTATTTTTTAGATCTTTTAAATATAACTAAAATATAATATAAAATATTAAAAAATAAAATAAAATTTATAACTATAAATGTAGAAAAATATTATTTTCTACATATTTTTAAAATTTTAAATACAATTAGATAACAAAGAAACGACTTGTATAATAAATTGCTAGTCCCCAATACATATCAACAGTTGAAGGCTCGAACATTTTTGCAACATCGGCCCATTTTCTAATCACATCATCCTCGCTCAAAGGGAAAAAGCTAGCTAATAATATGACGACAAAGGCAGAGAAGAGATGGGGTTAATTTTGAAATTGTTTCTTTATCTTTCAAACCACGGGATAAAAGTGGGGAGGGAACAAAGGGCCATTGTCGTCATGGAGAAGTTTTTTTGTTCACTGTCTAACAGGCTTCCATGCATCAAGTATTGTATTTTTGTATATTGTTTTCAAAAGTACAAAATAGATATTTAAAAAATCTAAACATGAAATTTTTTTTATGAAGACAAATGCCCATAAATAATTAGACATTGTCTAGCATGCTGCAATACACCTTGATCCATCCAAAGTGGTGGGTATTATCCCATGCTTCTTACTTGATGCTGTCATAAAAAAAAGGGAAATTTAGTTCCTATCTCAAAATGTTGAATTTAGCAAAATGCCATCCTAAATATTAAGTTCCATCTAATACCACCATAAAACAGTTTTAATTAGCAAAATATCACACTTATACATTTATTATACGTTTTTAATTAAGTTTAGTAAAAAAAAGTGTATTTTCTGAATGTATTTTTAGAGTTCCGAAAATACCCTTCACAGCCTGTATATCCCTTTCTTAATAAAACGTTCCTCTCTACCCTTCACAACCAGAATTCATGTTGTGCACGACCGAGTTCGGACTTTATCTCCGTTTGATGGACATGCTGTCAGTGAAGGAAGAGAACTCTCCGTTCAAGTTGGTGATGTAAATCAAAGAAGGAATCAGTCGAACTAGAGAAAAAGAGAAATGCATCCTCTAGTGCAGCCGATGAGGCGATGGCCATGATTTTGCGGCTCCAAAAGGAGAAATCAGAGATTGAAATTGAGGCTAGACAGTACAAGCGAATGACCGAAGAGAAATCAGTCTATGATTTAGAGGAAATGGAGATCTTAAAGGAGATAATTGTCAGGAGAGAAATGGAGAACTTCTCTTTGGAGAAAGAACTTGAAGAGAGCCATAAACTGATGGATGGGGCACACTTGTCAGGAGAGGATAATAATGGCAAGAATAAACAACCCGACCAAGATAGTAAACCCGATCTTTGAATCTATGGAGAATCAAGACACAAATGTTTCGATTCAAATAAAATAGGGATGCTCAATGGTCATGAAGAGAATGATGTTATGGTTTACGATGTTCATGTTGTAGATTATAAAGTCGACAAAATTACGTAAACGTCCCTTGTATCAGACTTGTCCATAGTGTCAAATGGAAAAGAGACAAAGAGGGGTTCAAGGTCATGCAGAAAACCCACGAGAGAAAATCGAGGAGGAATTCAAGAATCACTGTGTACATGGAGAAATTCAAGCTTGAAAATGAGGTTGAGATGTTACGGAAAAGGTGAAGCATATACAAAAAGAGAGAGAAAAGTTAGGTTTTTCTGTGGATCAGAATAAAGAGGCACATGCATCTCAGTTAAGGTTATTAGAGGAGATATCAAAGCAGCTAAAGGAAATAAAAGTTTCCACTGAAACAGGTCAAAGCTCACGCCAGGTGTCAGTGCCTCATTAAACAAATTATATAGTGGTAGAATTAAACTTTTAAGGGCGCTGTTTTTTTCGTATCAGTATTTCAGTATTGGACGAATGTGCTGGTACTGACCGGTACCAACGTCTTTGGTGGATTTAGAGCATTTAAAAGAAGGAGAAGTCTTTGAGGGTATTATCGTCTTTTTAAAAAATATTACATTTTTACTATATAAATTATAGATTAAGACAATAGAGGTGGCATTTTGCTAAATAAAACTATTTTATGGTGGCATTAGATGAAACTTAATATTTGAGATGGCATTTTGCTAAATTCAACATTTTAAGGTGGCATGGAACTAAATTTCTCTAAAAAAAATAGGGTGGGATGCTTAACAATTATTTATTTTGTTAATTTTGTTAATTGATTTTATATAAATTTATAAAAATATTAAAATTATGATTGATTGTGTTTCAAATTTCATACAATTTGAGTGTAATTTATTATTTCATTAAAATTAGTTGATAATTTTAATAATTTAAATTTAATGAATTTTCATGAAATATCAAATAAGACTCAAATTGTATGAAGTTTAAAACACGATCAATCCATAAATTTAAAAATATATTTATATTTTAAAAAAAAAAAAAATTTTATATGAAGTTGGTTGTTAAAATTTTAAAAAAAAATTATCCTCGTCCAAAAAAAACATGACACGCTCGCTGGCCGCTGCCATAAATTTAAGATGTTGATTGCAGGTGTTGTTTTTGTGAATACCATTTGCCGTGACACGAAAAGTATACGGCGCCGGCACGCCACCAAGTAGAGGTTGCAGAATGCGATTCGATCTGAGAAATCCATCCGATCTGTTTGGATTCAAATCTGATCCAATTTAATTTTTAAAAAAGTCAAACAAATCTAATCGATCCGATCTGAAATTAAATGACTTTCAATCAAATCAAAATCTATCAAAAATCTAAAAAAATACAATATATAAATTAACTCGACCCGATCCGATCCTGACCCAACTCAATTTCTTTTAGAAAATCAAATTAACCCGACCCACCCGATTCAAACTCAAACCCGACCCATCCGGTCCGATTACCACCTCTACCACCAAGGTGGCAGCGGATGTGAATCCCTCATTAGTCATTCCTTCAATCGAAAGAAAGAAAGAAAATCCCTCATTCCTCTCCTCAAGTTGAGTGGACTGACCAAAAGATTAAATGAGTGAATCCGACGTGCCACAAGATATTTTATCACCCTTGTTGAACATATGCATTATCCTAAAATATAATATTTTGTGTATTCTGATTTTTTTTTTAAAAAATAGTATATTTAGTTTACAAGTTCTCTTAGATACGGGCAAATAGAAAACTCAAATTCATTCATTGTTCATTGCACCAAAAACCTTTTGTCCAAGTCAGAAGTGAAAGTCAAGCGCACATATCCGAGTGGACAAGGACACAAATGTTAATGAGTTGTTAACATGTAAATATTGCGTTCACAAATACTTCATGCATGCTTGCATTTAGACTGGCTTTATTTTATTCTTTTGTAAAAAAATAAATATTTGAAATATTAATGCTATTTCTTATAAAAATTTCGCACCTAGCTACATCTCATGATTCTAAGCAACAAGAGTCATAATTGCGATTCCTAAAAAAATAGTCATATCGCCAAAAAAAAAAAGATGAAATGAAATTGTGGTTAACAATAATTAGCTATAATTTAAATCACCGCATTTTTTTTTTTTTAAATATCATACCTAATTATATATATACTATTATATAAAGCATCTAAGAATTGGAGGGTCCATTTTTTGTCATGGTAAATTTTTATTATACTCATTTTATCCCTCAATTAGACGGATAATATTTATTATTGGTTGATCGAACGTATGTGATCGCGTCCATTGATCCCCTCTTTCTCTCCATTTCTTTCCCTTATATACTATTATTTCCATAATTTTTGTTTTTTTTATTTAGCAACCTTGTGCATATTTGATAAGAAATTAATGGTGATAATATATGTTAGAATAATTTACTTTTTTTACCATAAAAATCATGAATCATTAACTCATATTGTGCAAAAATCTCATCCAAGATTAAATATAGTCTTTATTATATGTTTTCTCTATAATTTGGTGAATTTATAATTTAATATTAGATAAATGTGAATTTTTTTATCTTATAATATTTTAATGTTTAAATAAAAAATTCTGCTGCACGGTATATAGCTAGTTACTAGAAAAACAGCATTAATTAGAGCGATGACCTCGGTTTTCGGAAACAAAACAATATCATGATTCATGAGCGACCTTTAATGAATTAATTAATTATCCAACAATAACTAGAGTCTAGGTACATCTACTTATTGGGGAACAAGAAGTTGCTTTTGCCTCTTCGAACAATAGAACAGCAGCTTAGATTTGAAAAATGATACATTTTTTTATAGGAATTATGCCTCTTAACCATCTCCAAAGATACTGTGTGATGAGATTGCTTGAAATTGATTGACGCCTCTTAATGATCTCGTGAGAGCAAAATGAATTGGTTTATTGGAGATTGGAGCCGGAGTTTCTCTGACGTGTCAGCTCGTAGCGCGATCCAATCTTGTTTTTCATTAATATATCTATTTGTACTTGCAAATTAGTTTATTCTAATCCAGTAATCCGCATTGCATGTGTATCTGCATCAGATGAATAAGTATAGCCTTTTAAAAAGCACGATATATGAATATATATATCTGAAATATAAATTAATGTCTTTCCACCTCAAGTCCTGCATTGTTTTCTTGATCAAACACATACTTATTACATGTTCAATACATATTTATGTTATCAGTTTTGTTATTTTTAATCCTTTATTTTATTTTTTGTTATCCATGTATAAAGATTTAAACTACTCAATTTTAAATGTCTACGGAGGGCCGCCATTTGAATTCCGAACTTAATATATATTTAAAAAGAACTCATTAAAGTTACTTGTATGCATAATTAAAAACGTGCTTGACTATTTAAATTTGATATGCTTGGTATTAAGGAATGAAAAATCATGTTTTAGAAATTGGAAAAACTAGTACATAGTGAATAATGAGCATAGCGAACAACTAACTAAATAATCAAACAAATGACGTTGCTTTGTGTGAAAAGGGGTAAGTTTGAAACTCACATCTCTTTACAACATGTAAAATTAATAGCTCATTCTCTCGAAAGGATCACTTGACAATGGTTATCTTGATGATTTTGACCTTGGCTCTTCAAATAAGTATAGAAAAAATTTAAAAATAAAAAAATCTTATAAATATTTTCTTGTACTTATAAATTAATGGTGATTCAAATTTCCTATAATTTCATTATTGTTTGATTATTTATCAAAAACCGTTAAATTGAAACCGTTGTAAATTATATAATATTTTGTGGTCTTTAATGAACTATCAAACGGTAATAAAATTATTTGAAATTTAAATCACAGTCAACCTATAAGAAAGAAAATATCTATAAATTTTTTCTATTTTTTAAATTTTTTATATTTATTTAAAAATACATTATCAAAATTGTCAAAATAACTCGACAATGAGATCCCTTCCCCTCATCTTTAGCTCAGAAAAAAAAACAGATAAATGATATTGACGGTCGGTCATAGTAGTAGCTAATATATTTCTTAGGTTTCTTTTTTTTTCCTAAAAAAACTAATTAAACTATATAGGGACAATAGCAAAACTACACGTAATATTTTTTTTTCTAATTTTAAACAAGAGAATTATTTCTTTAATATAATGGTTTATATATAGCAATTTTAAAATTCTGATAAAATAATTTCTTATAAATATTTAAGTTGAGTGACTTATATTGTCATCTTTATCTAAAAAGTTATTTCTTTGCAAATTTTTGATTTATATATATATATAAGTAAAAAATAACATTATAAAAGAAAAATTATTTTCAAAAATTATAAAAAAAGGGCCGGGGACCAAAATGGCCCAAAAAAGGTTAAGCCGCAGAGCTAGTCCGCGGTCTAAGTCTCAACATCAAATCTTGACGCCCATAACTTGAGCATACGGCCCAAAGAAGGTTAGGCAGTGGATTAAGTCTCTGCATCAAATTTTGATGCCCATATTTTTTCGTTATTTGTCAAAATTTAACGTTCTTATACTTTTTAAAAAAGATCATAAAGTACTTTATAACATACTAAAATTTTATGAACTTGAATTAGCCAATTGAGAGAAAAAAAATCTTGAAACACATAAAGGTCAAAAATAACATAATAAAATTTCAATGACCTTTCTATATTTCGGGACGTTTCTCTCAACTAGCTAGCCCAAAGTTCATAAAATTTTAGTATATTAGAGCACTTTATTAACGTTTTAAAAAGTATAAAAATGTTAAATTCTGATAAACGACAAAAAAATTATGAGCGTCGAAATTTGGCACTGAGAGATAGGCCACAAACTGAGTTTGCGAGTTAGCGGCCCTTCTTTTTTTGTATTTTTAAAAATGGTTTTTCTTTTATAATTTTTATTTTTTAATTTATATATATAAAAATAACCCGAAATTTCATCAACATGCCACGCATTTGAAATTTTGAATATCGCCTAGTTTCTTTAAATGAAATAAATTGTAAGATACTAGTCCACATTTTACCTTGTAAAAAAAAAGACGAACCGTGGGCAAGATATCAGATTTTTTTTTTAGTAAATAAAATAATAAAAAATAGCAAATTGGTATGAGTACTTTCTGTTTTTGCATCCTATGGTCTGAATCGAGTTTGAAACTCGGTCCCAGCACTCTTAACCGAAAATCAAATTCGGTCCTCGTCTGAAATGTTAACCCGTCGAGTAAAAACCCCTTTCTCCCCTCCTCACTTTCTTCTCTCCCTCCCCTCTGCCTCCCTCTTCCTCCAAGTCGTTTCAACTATTCTCTCTCAGTTTAACTTCATTTTCAAAATCAATTGCTCCAAACTCATAATTTTCAGAGGATAATTGAAAAAACCCGTCGATCCGTTGATTTGGTCGATTTTTCTAAGGTAAATTTTCTTTTTCATTTTTTATCCAAATTTAAGAAATTTGTTAGTTTTGTTAGATTTAGTTAGTATAATTGTAATTAATGTAATTAATTTGGTTGATTTATAGTATTAATTTTGAATTATATAGTTATAATTAGGTTAATTATATATTAGTTTTAATTAGGTTAATTATCATTAAATTATTAGTTAAATTTGTTTAATTAGTTTAATTTAAATTAGGTTAATTTAGTTTAGTTTTAATTAGGTTAATTATCATTAAATTATTAGCTAAATTTGTAAAATTAGTTTAATTTAAATTAGGTTAATTTAGTTTAGTTTAGTTTTAATTAGGTTAATTATATTTCAATTGGGTTAAATATAATGTTAATTAGTAATAATTAGCATATTTATAGTATATTTTTAGTCATAATAGTTATAATTAGTTCAATTGTAGTAGTACTTAATTTTAGATATTTTAGAATAGAATAATATAATTTAAAATTCGGATAAATTTTATTATTTTGAGAATAATTGTGTTTAATTTTAGTAATTATTTTAAATAATTATAGTTATAAATGGAGTTTCCGTAACTATTTATCGTATCAAAAAATGAACATAGGTCACAGAGGGTCAGAACTGATGTAAGTATTTTTAATCCTTTAACGTGAAAAATAATATATTTTATAATTTATTTTAGCAAATCATATCTAATAAATTATTTTGTGCAGCCACATAGAACTCTCTGTTTGAATGCACATCATCTGAAAATATCATACAACGAGCAGATGGATCCATATCTGCACTGACTCGGTATCAACCCGATGGTGGTCATGGGAGATTGTCAGTTAGATAAACCACCGCTGACATATCTTATTGAGAGGTGGCAACCGGAGACGTTGACGTTTCATCTATCAATAGCGAGATGATGGTAACACTGGAGGATATGTGTTGTCTATGAGGATTGTTTATTAGGGATATTTTATTATTTTTATATATTATTTTTAAAGTTTACTATTTTGATTTTGAAATATAAAATACATGAAAAATAATAACAGGGATAACTGATGATGAATGGAGCGGGAAGCTGGTGATGCTCCTTTGGTTGGATGACGATCCATACAGCTACGGCGACATTATTGATAATTTGTGGCCGTTTAAGATAAGGAATAAGGAAAAAAGAATAAGTACGTTCAGTTCTCGACGTATAGTATCCGACTCTCATATTTGCGGAAGTATTTTTAAGAATTGCCTGCCTATTCTGATGACGAGACCGCCCGACGGTATAATTTTTACTATAATTAAGTTTAGTCGATATAATTAAGTATAATTATTATAATTTATCTCTAAATTTTATTTTTTTAGACACACACGACCGTTTTGTTTGGACTTGCTCGGGTTCGAGATATCCCAAACAACAGTGCAGACTCGGTGCCGGCGGTGTATTTGACCTTTCTTGACAATATGATCAACGTACCGAAGGACAGATATGACTGGGGGCAGACAATACTATCTTTCTTATACTTCAACCACTCTCGTTCATGTCTCGAGCTATCAGATTACATAGCCTGACATTTGCTTCTGCCTCAAATGTGGTCTTGGACACGATTCCCGATCGGGAGACCGAGGTAAATCATTATCACTCATCTCAATTGAGATTATTTTATTTAATTTTTATATTTTATTGACAGTATAGATATAGAACTGAGGAGCCTCCATTAGGAGGTCCTGATCCTCGATTACGGTCTTCATTCGGTGTCAAATGGGTAACAAAATATTTATTAAAGTACACCATGCGGCAAGGAGGACCCGAATATTTTCGGTACCATTTTGAGAATTTACATTATCAAAGCGTCAATTGGACGTTGTACGCTGCTTGTCACGACGATATATTTTGGATGTACTACTTGTACTATAATTTATAAGTTTCTAAAATTAATTTATTTCAATTGGTACATTAATAATTATTAGCTATCACAATATTATTTTAAAATAACAAAATATAATAATTTTTTAAATCATCAAACAAATAATATATATAATGAAATAACTTAATAAACTATCTCAATCTATTTTGAATAAACAACTCAACTAAACAGAAAAAATATTCATTTGGAACCGAGTTTTAAACTCATCCAGACTACACTTGCACAAAAATACAACAATCATACTAGTTTTCTATTTTTTATTTTATTTACCAAAAAAATCTGTGGAGATTTCAACCCGACAAAAAGAATAAAAACGCTCAGTTTATCCGCGACAAAATATGTTGTTGTGAAATGAGTTAATTAGGATGAAATTAGTCTCAGATAATTATCATCATAATCTAATTAGCATGGATACATCCAATCTTTTAAATAACTAAAAGGGTTGTTTTTATTTTTTATTCCTTCTCTAATATAGACATTGTACTAATAATGGTACCATTAAATATCAACAGTAATAAAAGGTATTGTTACTATTTTATCACAAATATATATATATCGAATGTAATATGTAATATTTTTCAGTTACAATAATACAAAATTATCTTTCATCAATCATTCTTGGTTAATTTCAATTCTCTAAATCTTGACATGGTATCATAGCAAATTTGAAGTTTGTCTCAGTATCTTAGAAAAGCTCAATTTCACAAACAACAAACAACCAAATCAATAATGAGGATCAGATCTACCAACAGAGTCAACTGAGCAGAGGATCAAAACTTGCCAAAGGTGAGAAGACCAACAAAAACTGAGTAGCAACCCTTGACTCAAACTACGAGGCAATTAGAGCCCAAATCCTTCCATCAATTGATAAATTGTCTTTTGAAGAGGTAACAACACACATCAAGTAGGAATCGACAAGACGATTTGTGATGGGCACTTTTGACTCGAACCCAAAGCCAGAGTTACATGCCTTCTCAGTCCACCACTCCAATGTTAGAAAAGTTAGGGGTAAGAGGGAGATAGAGCAGTGTGCTCATTGTGTGAGAGAGAGATGGCCATAGCCAAGAGCGGTGTTGGATACTCAATATACATCTTCGTCTAAATGAAATGATTGAAATCCCACAGAGATAACAAAGAAGAGAGGAACAGGAGCTTCAAAAACTCTAGAAGTTGAAAGAAAATGGTTTGTCTCAATGAAAGAGGAAAGTGGAACTAGCTCAACAGAGAAGAGTGCAACGAACTCGATAAATTGAGTTGTTCATAGCTTCCCTATTGTTGACAACATACCTAACAGACTCGATTGGGCTCAGGTTTTGGTCCTCTATCAAACCTAACTAATATTAACCTAAAACCAAATTATGATGGAAACTTGATAAAATCTAAAATTGAAACTAAATCAAATAAATAAGGTTTAATTGTAGGGTTCTCATCTCAAAATAATATTCAAAATTATACCAAATGGTCCTTGACTTGAGAGCAGCAGATCACATGATCAGAAATCCAATCTTGTTAAACAATTATCATAAAATCAACAATGAGCTATCAAAAAAATAATAATAACTTGTATCATCTTGACCCAAGATGGTACAAGACAAGAGTGTATATGTGCAATTAATGAAAAATATATTTCTTGAAGGAACACTTGAAGAAGTGTATATGAAAACATTCCTAACCTCATTTGTATATTAAAAAAGTTAATTTATGGGCGAAAGCAATCTCTAAGCGTATGATATGCAAGCTTAATCATTTTATAATTTTAAGGTTAGTAGTTTTGATTCATCTCTATTTATCAAGCGTAATTTCAATGGTACAATAATTATGTTAGTTTATATCAATGATTTAATTATAATTGAAATAATTAAATGGAAATTGAATTAATTAAGAAAAATCTTAAGAAAAAAATTTAAAATCAAGGATTTAGAGAAACTAAAATATTTTCTTGAAATAAAAATTGCTCATTCAAAAAGGGGTTATTTCTATCTCAAAAGAAATACGTCCTTGGCTTACTTAAGGAAATAAAAAAATAGGATGTAAGCCATTGTCAACCCCAATTGACTCAAATATAAAACTCAACACCGAGGATGATGAGTCCTTGAAAGATATAAATCACTTTCAACGACTTGTGAGAAAATTGATATACTTAACTGTTACTCGACCGGATATTTCATTTGTCATAAACTAAATTAGCAAATTTATGCACTCACCAAGAACACCACATTTAGATGTTATTAATAGAATATTAAGGTATCTACAAAGTACTCCCGAAAATAAAATTTGGATGAGAAGAAATGATACTAATACAATTTGTGGCTATTCTGACGCAGATTGGGCACAAAACTTTGATAGAAAATCAATTGTCGACTTCTATACCTTTGTGGGCGGTAATTTAGTCACATGAAAAAATAAAAAATAAAATATCATGGCACGATCCAGCGCAAAAGCAGAATATCGAGCCAACTTGAACATTGATATCGATGAACCAACGAGATGTTCTATGACAATCAAGTGGCAAGGCAAATCACAATAAATCCCATCTTCCACGAGCGTACCAAGCGTATCAAAATCGATTGTCACTTCATTAGAGAGAAAGTTCAATCAAAATAGATCAAAATCACATTTGTTAAATGTGAAGATCAGTTGGCTGATATCTTTACCAACAATTTAAGCATCAAAACTTTCGAGAATATTTCAAGTTAAGATTATATGATATTTATCATCCTAACTTGAGAGAGAATATTAATAAATGAGTTAATTAGAGTGGGATTAGTATCAAATAATTATCATTATAAGCTAATTAGTATAGATACATCCAACCTTTTAAGTAATTACAAGGGGTAGCTTTTATTTTTTATTTCTTCTTCAATAATGATATCATTAGATACCGACGGTAAAAGTTATCATCACTATTTCATCCCAAATGTATATATATACCGAATACAACATATAATATTTTTCGATATTGATAATATAAAATTATTTTTCATCAATCATTCTTCATTAAGTCTGATTCTCTAAAACTTGACATAGCTATTTTTTTAAGGTGTGTTTGGATCGTGCAAAGAATAACACAAGAATAGAGGAATTGAGAATAGCAAATGAGGATAGTGAAAAAATAGTGATTTTTCGCTTAGCGCGAGGATAGTAAAAATGATAATACTATTCCGAATGGTAGAAATATTATTTGGATTGTTTGTTGGAATAGTAATGAAGAATTGAGAAAACATCAGTTATTCCATCCTCATCATAGAATAGCAGAATAATAATTATTCTCACTATTCCGGAATAATATATTTATGTTTGGATACACAATTGTTATTCTTATTCGAAAACAACAGCTAATCTGCTATTTCTGGCCCATCCAAACATACCCTTAGTATTTTTTGACTGTCAGATTTAAAAAATATAACTCTTCTCGTGCTCTTGCGCCCCGAAAGAGCAGTAGATTATCTTCATGATCAGTACCAAGCTAGGAGAGGCATACATAGTATAGTAATAAATACTTTGTTGTAATTTGTTAGTTTTGTTTAAGAATATATTACTATCTATTCAAATTTGATCAAGTGTCTTTTAATATTTTCACAAGAATGTAGGTTACCTTTTTATCTCATTTCAACAGGTTCAAACCCCCTTTTAACTATCAAATATGTTATATATATATTATCCATAATATATATAATATTTATAATAAATTAGTGTCAAGTGTTTGGATTATTTTCTAAAGAACGAGGTTTCAAAGTTCAAACCCCTGTTAGTACTTTTCTTTATTTTGAAAAATTAAAGTGGGCATTCGTCTACTTACCTCAAAAAGTTAATATAAAATAGAAGCAATAATAAAATACATCTCTCCACTGCACTAGAAAACACCTCGCTTAATAATGTTATATGAAAGATATTAATAATTAAGTTACCAACTATAAGGACTAGATCCGGTGGCCCTATTAGGAAACTGATTAAGTACTCAACTTTATTCCAACATTGTGTAATTTTTTTTCCCAAATTGAGTAATTACTGTCGTAAAAAACAGATAAATATTGGGTAACTTAAGAACAAATATATTTTTCTAGCTAATAATAGGAGTCATTTGCGGCTAACAAACAATTGGCACAACGCAACGCACGTAGGCTTTAATCCAATCCAGTAATGCAAGATCATGATATACAAAATAAATAAAAATACTTAAAAATTGCAACTTGCGAGGTTCTGGAGCTAGTTGAGAACTTGAGATTGGTTTATTAGTCATTAAATCTATTTTTTATAAAAGTCATTAAATCTATTTATAGTAGTGGAATCAGGTTGTATCTATTAATTTATACTCTTACTTCAAAAAAAATCTAGTAACTTATATTTCTATTATTTTATTGAAACGGGAAACTTTGTGCCTGTTCCAAAACCATAAACATCAATTAATTATTCCTGCCATGAGAAAAGCAAATTAATAAGCTACCTTTGGTACACAGCGTGCAGATACACTAATTCTCATTCTCATTTTGGTACTGCCCATTTATAATTAGATAATAAAGTAAAAGACTAGATCAGATGAAAATTTCTCCAATTTTATGCTGAATTTTTCGGTGTTGTTTAGTACAAGATTCTGAAAGAAGAACGCTTATTACTAGAGAATAAATTAATTAAAAAAAAACAAGAGAACATGAATGAATGGATGATACTTTTTATTATTTAATCATACATATAAAAAATATTAGGTTTTTATGAGTAGAAATGAAATCTTCTAATTTATTTTAGATTTTTTTTTGGGGTGATCTTTTATCTATTTTATTCCTCAAGAAAATAAAAGTCTCAATTTGCCGCTAAGAAACAAACATACTAACAAACACCCTTTAATTGTGCAATTAAGAAAAGGACAGCCTACATAAACACAATTAATCAGAACTCGGAGAAAACAACATTAATAAGGAAGCAAGAGAAAATCATACTAAACTGCATTAAGTTCTAGCATCCTTATTTTATTATTTATTTTCAAAAAGTTAATTAAACCACCCTCCTACTTTTTATAGATATTTTAAAGATAAAAATGAGGTAAAATTTTCAATTTTAAATATACACAAATAATTCTCCAATCAGATTTAGAACCTATGACATCTCACACACAAGATTTTACCTTAATCAGTACTTTTTTTAAATTTTAGTGTATTCTTTTTAAAAGAACTGTCCGTATATTTGTTCCGAGACCAAAGCCAATTTTGTATTATTTTCAGCTATGTTCTTGTGTCGTCCTTAATCGTGCTTCTTTCAAGAATGTCATTGAAGTTATTTCCCATAGAAAACTTAAAAAAAAAAAAAATAATCGAGTACTCGATCAGATCGTGTTCAGAGGCGGATGGAGGTGGAGCCATCTAATTTTTTTTTATTAATACCTTTATTTTTATGTATATTTTCAGAAAAAAAAAAATATTTATTTTGTCTTCCCTAAAAAATTTAATGTTTGCTCCCTAAATGAAAGTCTGAATTCGCGCATGATTGTGATACAATGACATCTAAAAATTTCATTCCAAAAAAAACAAGGGCATTGACACAGCTAAACTATTTCTTGTTTTATATAAAAACAATTATTTATTTTAAAAAATGAAAAACCTTTTAAATTAACTTTGTATTTTTTTTTTTGTAATACTCTTTTAAACAACTGCACGCTCCTTTGTCTGTCTTGTCCATGATGAAAATCCGACGGTCTGAATCGCCGCAGTCCATGAACTGAAATAAATAAAAATAATATACAATATATTTTGTCAATATTTTATTCGGATGCAGTTAATTTTACAAATCCGAGACACTTTAAGTTGAAAGTCAGGGATATATAATGATCTCATGATTAATTTGCAATCGACTTGAAACGAACAATATTGACGGCAGAGGATCTGGATTCTGATCTCCATTTCCTTTCTTCTTTTTATTTTTTTTTTATTATTTTTGTATAGTTGACCTTCAAAATAAGCAGAGACTGTGAATCTGTGATTGCACGCAAGATCAATTACCGAAACTTTACTGGGAAGACAATAGAGACTGTGATAGACTATAGGTGGGAGGTGGGGGAGGTTCAGAGATCTTTGAATTAAAAATTGGGTTTAAAGTTTTTAAGAGTCGTTGATTTTGCATCAAGATTCGTAATAATCATTGAAAGTATGAATTTTGAATTTAGATTTTATTAAAAATATAAATCTCGATACAAAATCAACGGCTCTCAAAAATTTTTAATTCAAAGGGTTTTGAACCTCCCCTACCTCCTCCTGATAGGTGTGGGTTACAAGTTACAACTTACAAATTTGGTACTAATAACATAGTTTTGACTTCCTGAGGGATGTCTAAGTTTCTCATGTCCATTTTTGTTTTAAAAGATAAAAGATAATTTTAGTCTTTTACTCTTTATTATCTATAAAGATTTTTATACATGGTTAGACCTCTTACAAAAAGAACATTAATTGTTTTATACTTTTTTGTCATGTCATTTAGTAATGTTTTAGCTTTAAAAATTTTACCAATATAAATAAATGAAATTGGATGGAAAAAAATAGTTTGCATATTATGATTGGAATTTAACAGTCAAGTCCCACTATATAAATAGAGTAGAATAACTAATTACCGTCAAAAGATTTTTGCAAAAGGATAGAATAAAATGATCAATTACCGTCTAATAACATTTTTCTATTAGGTTTTTATTTATTATGTTCTTATAATAAATTTATGAAGTTTAAGGAAATAAAATTATTTTTGCATCTTAACGATTAAATGCAATTTGTCGCAGTATCAAAGTCCATTTTTTTATTTTTTAAAAAAGGATATAATTATCAGATATGCTATATATTTCTTTCTCCAATGAAAACCAAAATTGTGCGACGTTAAACTTTATTTTATTGATACTTAAGCAAAAGAAGAATGAACACTAAAAAAAGTATTCACAACATTTTGATTAGCAAATCTAATAAAGCTTATTAAAATATTATGTAATATGTCGAGAATGTGCTAAATATCATATATGGAAGTTCTGTTTTTGCTATTTTGAGTTTTAGATCATTCTACTAAGAATTTAAAATGTGAAAGTATCATGCATTCACGCGACATAAAAAAAAAAGGCATTTGAGCACTCTCATTTATTTGCTAATTTTTTTACACGTGAATTAATTCAACAAAATTACTTAAGTACGAGAATGCCCATGCATTAAAGAAGGTTGCCTATTAAAGACAATTATTATCTTTTTAAGTTTCGAATAATTAGACAATAGATTTAAAATTTACAAAATAATTATGGAAAATTGTCTTTCAATCGGTAATAATGGCTATTAAATCCTTGATGGGAAGTCGTCACTCTTTTTATTCTGATGTATTCTCGTGCTGTTGAAGTCTTTAGATTTTTTTTTCATTTGTCATTATCAAGCCACTACATTACATTCCATCTTAAAAAGTAATGAAATGTTGGCGTGAAAATTTTCTTTTCTTATATACACAAAAGATTTTTCTATATTCTTGGAAATTTTACTATGCTGATACTTATGGGTTATACTATCATTAATATATATTTTTTTATTCTTGTAGAGCAACTTTGTTGAATTTCATAATCACGTCCACGTGGTGATTAATGACGGTGTTTTTTTTTAAATAAAAGAGAAATTATAATTTGCATTTTAATGTCTAAATTTTATTTATCTAAAAAATGTTTAAAACAAAAAATGTACAACTTAAAGGGTTTTGAACAGGATGAATTGAATCTAGAAGTGCGGTCTTTTTTGCTATAGAGACATTTTTTTGAGTTGGCACCCAACTGAGAAAAACTATAAACGAACATTGAAAAGCACAATTTAAAAAAAAATCTTTCGTTTTAATTCTAAAGTGTTTATTTTAATTTTATTTTTATCAGGAACAAAGATTTACAAATGCAACTTTTTTATTTTAAAATATGAAAAGGTAAAATAATTTCGCAGATTCTATCATGATATTTTTTTTTTCGATGCATTAGAAATGCTCGAGATAAACTTCTAGCCTTTTACAGGGATCAAAGGTCTTTTATTTTTCATGATTTTTTTGGTGGGTTGTGGAGTTGCATCATAGAAAATATACATTTCAAAGGGTCCGAATTTTTCTCAGAAAAATTTAGACCCTTAGCACACTAGTTCAAAAGTACTAATATTATGATCTTGAAATAATAATTAAAAATTCAAATTTTAACGGGCCTGAGTTTTTATCTCGGACTCTTAGCACCCCGGTACAGAAAAACCAATATTAAAATACTAAAATACAACAACAACAACAACAACAACAACAAAGTCTTTAATCTCAAATAAATTGGGGTAGGCTAGAAATGAAACCCAATCGGAAAACATAAGATCAAAGATCTCACTTATATCAAATATAAGTGATAATAATGAATATGATGGAAGAAAAAGAAAATAAATAAAATAATAATAATAATAATATATAAATAAATATGATAATGATAATGATAGTATGCTAATAATAGTAGCAATAATAACAATAATAATAATAGTACAATAAACATCTATTATAAAATCTATTTCTAAATCCTAAAATCCTATTTTAAAACCTAATTCTAAATTCTAAATCCTAAAATCCTATCTAAACCTCTATTTCTGAAATCTATTTCTAAATTTTAAATCCTAAAATCCTAAAAAATCTAAGAATATGAAGTCTATAACTCTACTATTAGACTCTAACTCCTAAATCATGGTTCGGATACATAAATCGCTATCTTCCACGCACTCCTATCCAAAGCAAGCTCTTTGGGTATATTTCATTCCTTCAAATCTCTTTTTATTGCTTCCTCTCATGTCAGTCTCGGTCGACATCTTCCCCTTCTTGTATTTTCAGGACGACTTAAAATACTGTTGTGTATTGATGCTTCAGGAAGCATTCGTTGGATATGATCAAACCATCGCAAACGATGTTGGACTAGTTTCTCTTTAATTGGTGCTACCCCAAGTTTGTCTCTAATATCATCATTTTTGATTCGATCTTTTCTTGTGTGGCCACATATTCAACGCAACATCCGCATTTCAGCTACACTCATCTTCTAGATGTGTTGTCCTTTTGTAGCCCAACATTCTACGTCATACATTATCGTGGGTCTAATCACCGTCTTGTAGAACTTGTGTTTTAGTTTGTTTAGGACCTATTAAAATACTAAAATAATAATAACAAATTTAAGTGTAAAGGATTCGACATTTTATCTTGAGTCTTTTATCTTATCAATCGCATGAAGTCCGCAGTGAAAAAGATTATTAAAAAATAAAATAAAAAAAATAAAATTTTGATCCTTTAAATTTATTCAAACTTCAAAGGGCAGATCTGAAAAGAAAATTCGAAAAATATTTGATCGTTTCTAAAAATAAAATTGAAAAGACTGCTCCAAAGATTTAATTTTGCGTCTGGAGCTTTGTTTGTTCCTGAAATGGCAGCCATAGGACCAGTATCAGACTATCAGAGAAAAAGCTGAAGCGTCACAGGATAGAAAGGACAAATACAGAAGCAGAAAGTGACAATAATAAAAGACGAACAAATGCAAGCTTCATCGATTGCTCCTATTTTTTGTTCTGCGCGTATCGAACCCAACATATTCCCATTTTATTTTTGATAGAGATAGAGATCCATAACGATAAACAGGAGCAACCAATTATGCTTCTGAGCATGTTGCCAAGAACCATTCCAAAAGTATTAGTTTTAGTGTATTACTGATTAGGATGCATGAGTTTATCTTTATCGTGAGTTAGAAGCATTCCAAAAGTATTATTAAATGGATGTGTTTATTTTATCATAAGTTTGAAAACTATATTAGGAGTCATAACTTGCTAATTGGATATTGATATGTTTCTTATAACGCAACAATTTCAATATGTCACATAAAAAAAAAAAAATATAAAATATAAATTTCAGGGGAGGAGTCACATGAAGAGGAGCGATTTATTTACTAATTCAGGAACAAAGTGTGAGGTTGAAGAGGTATCTTTCCCTTTTTTGCCTCCATCATTATGTGTTTTTAATTGAGAATTAAATCTTACTTGGTCTTTTTTTATGGGAAATTATTGATTTGATATTATTAGTATTAGTAATGATTTGTACGATATTGGAACAAAAAATTTGTTAGTCTTGATGTGATATCATAATATTAATATTAGTGACGAAGACGATTAATGCTTTAGTTTTGTTATGATCTCACTGAGATTTGCAAAGCCCATATTATTAGTGATTTAATTTTGCTCCACCTTAATTTTATTACGCTTATCAAATGAAGGGTTGGGTTTTTGCTAGTTTTAGTTTTTCCTCAAAAGTGAACTACTCCCTACGATATTTCCTCAAATACTAAAAAGTGAAGGGTTTTATATGTAATTTTACTAATTACATTATGTTACTGTTCTTTTACTTGTGTATGAGTATAACTACAAAATTAATGTATAATTATACGAGCACGGATCATTATTCTACAAGCTGTGGAAAAGATCCAGTTATATGTAGCTCTGACAAAATAAATCCTGCCAATACTCGAGTAGACTCTAGTGCGGTGTTTTCTTCAGTAGAAACAAATCCCACTAAATAGCTCTTGCGCAGATTCCGTCAGTTATTGGCAACACAATTTTACGTTAGAGTTCTGAAACAGAGAATCCTCAATAACTATACATTGAACAACCGAATGAATGGAAGCGACTTTTATCTCCCTTTCATAAGCCAAGATTTTCAATTCGTAGTCGCCTCTCTCTTTCTCTCTGTTCCCTGTGCAGTAGAAAAGAATCTCCTTCCATTGTTGAGCTGATCCAGCTAACAACATTGACTTGCCCCCATCTGGCCTTTCCAGTCGTTCCTACCAAGCTAACTATTGATTTTAATAACACAAGGTGAGTTTGTGATTCGATGAAACTATCAAACTATTTGTCGTTCTCTTCTTCTTTTTCTGAACTACGAATTTCCCTAGTGGATGTTGTTTTATTTGATAATGAATTTGTCCTATCTGGTTCATGCGTTCAAGTTATGAATTTTCTTTTGCTATATACTAAGGTATGGAATTTTTGGAGCACCTTTAATGTGCCCGCTTTGTATAATTTCGACAACGCTACTTTCAATAAATTGCAAAGTCTCGTCTTAATTTCATTCCATAAATTGCAAAGTTTCATCTTTCAGTCCAAATGTGTGGCTTAACCTCTACTTCTAAACCCGTTCTTTGCTTTTTCACAAAAGAAAGTTAAGAAAAAAAACTTGGAAGTTACCTTATTAAATGATTATTCAATTATAATTGTTATAAAGTGAGGCATGGGGCATAATAGAAGAAACTTTTGTTCAAATGAACTTCTAATGTAAGTGGGAAGGTCTAATTAATCTTGAAGTACCCAGCTCATAGAGACTATTTCTCAATTTTAACTCTTTGTATCTACATTTTCCGCTTATTTCAGAAATTGGTTGGTCACAAGAGTTACTTCTCTGCCAAGAGAAAGCGCATCAAGGAACATCAAGAACCAAAACCAGCATGAATTGTTTTCGATTCTCATACAGGGAAAGAGATGATTCGGCAATGCGGCCACGGAAATCACCATCAAGTAGATCAAATAGCAGCATGTCCACGGACCGTGACATCCGAAGATCAGGCTCCGAGTTCTCCATCGACACGAGCACTGAATCCTTTGGTCGCATCACATTCCCCTATATTGCACAGATGCCCTCCAATTTGCGCATTTTCATGTACCAGGAGCTGAAGACTGCAACTAGGAATTTTAGTCGTGCGCTCATGCTAGGGGAAGGTGGGTTTGGGTGCGTTTATCGGGGAACAATTAGGAGTGTCTTGGAGCCAAATAGAAAATTGGATGTGGCTGTGAAACAGCTTGGTCGCAAAGGGCTTCAGGTAAGTATTGTTTTAGTTTGTCAAGCATGTAAAATTTAATTTTCAGAGGTAGAGCTGAGAATCTCTATGCCTAGATGGATTTGTTGTTCCTTTCGTACTTGTACAGACAAGGTGCAATGCCATCATGTAGCTTTGGATCTTGGTTTCAGCAATGTCCATTTGATCAGTTCTTATTTTGATTTGTACTTCTTAACTAGAGTTTTGATTGACCAGTATTTAATAGGTTTGTCTTATTGTAACAATACCTAGCAATAAACTGTCCCTGGTTGAAAGACCGAAGTTGTACCAGACTTTTGCATAAACTCTGTGATGGTTCAGTACAACTTGGGCTACAAATTGAAACAGTGTAACCTATAGGTCCAGTGCGGTATATGTGCAACACATTGCAGCGAATAAAACCACAAACCTTGCACTCTTTTCATAATTCCAACCTTCTCCTCCCGATCCTTTTGACATGAGCAAATTTCTCTCTAAAAGGGACATAAAGAGTGGTTGACTGAGGTCAATGTTTTGGGCATGGTCGACCATCCAAACCTGGTCAAACTCATTGGGTACTGCGCCGAAGAGGATGAGAGAGGCATGCAACTCTTGCTTGTATATGAATTTATGCCAAATAGGAGCCTCGAGGATCATCTGTCACCTCGATCCTCACAACCTCTAACATGGCCAATGCGGCTTCGCATAGCCCTTGATGCTGCACGGGGGTTGAAGTACTTGCATGAAGAATGTGAAGTTAAGGTTTGTTTGTTTTTTTATTATTGTCAAAGCTTTTGTGCTAGTTTTTTCCTTCTTTTCCTGATGAAGCTGAGTTATCTGATATTTTTTCCAGGCTTTATTCAACCTGAATATTTTATTGAGATAGTATAAGATGCCTAATATTGTGACTATCTTCTAATTGTTTTATTCAGGGCCTCTTAGAAAATTGCTGCCAGTTTTTGGAATCAATAGTGTCAGCAAATATAGACTTGACCTTCATTTTTATTCCAGCTTAATAATGGTAACCAACTGCTTTATAGGAAAAAAAAACTTGAATATCTGAATCTGCTTGGATTGTAGCTCAAATTGAAATAAGTAAAGAAATGCTAGAGTAGACGGACAAAACTGTCACAGCATTCAATATGCCTTTTCATTGTACCAACCTAAATATTAGGTGTTATCTGCTGATGTCTCCAAAACTGTTGTTGTATTGTGGATATGAAAATTTTTGGACCTGTATGCAAATGTTGTATGATAAGGGCTGCAACTTCCAGATATCCCCTTCTTTACAATTGTCAAATTGTTAATTATGGCAGTAGTTTTACTTCTTTAATAATTTTATTATTTACTGCTTTCTAATCTGAAGGTCAAAATATATGCAATCTTGCGCAGATAATATTCCGTGATCTGAAGCCATCTAACATACTCCTGGATGCAGAATGGAATGCGAAATTGTCAGACTTCGGCTTGGCTAGGCTCGGTCCACAAGAGGAGTCTCATGTTTCTACAGCGGTACATACATTTTAATATACTATGCACATACCTGCAATTGGAGCTTTTGTCTATTTCTAAAAGGAGTCTTAGTTCTGGCTTTTGGACTTGGAATATATTGGGCAAAGGGTAACTTTGCCAAGTTTAAGTTTGTTCATTTCCTCCTCTTTTCCTTCTTTTTTATTCTTGTTCATTTTGCACATTCAAATTGAGTTAATAAGCAGAAACTTTGTTACACATTAGCGATCATTGCACAGATTGTTCGAAAAAGCTCTCAAAATGACCATTATGCTGGGGGGATCACTGTCAATTTACACCATTAATAGCGGTATAATTGCAAAACCTACCTAAATTTTAGTCAAAGGAATTATACAATTTTCATTTACTTGCGTACTTGAGTGACGCACTTGTGTACAATGTATCTGAGTTCTGATTTTTGTGCTATATAATAAAACCACTTGGATTCGTTGATAGGTTCTATGTACCAAAGAATATATTTGATTGGGTTTTTTTTTATATTTTAAACCAAACAGGTGGTTGGAACTCTTGGATATGCAGCTCCTGAATACCTTCACACAGGACGTTTAGCCACAAAAAGCGACGTGTGGAGCTATGGCATAGTACTATACGAACTCATCACTGGGCGAAAGCCGATGGACCGGAACCGGCCAAAAGGTGAACAATGCCTTCTTGAATGGATCAAACCATACATCTCTGATGTAAAAAAGTTTCCCACAATAATTGACCCTCGAATTGAGGTGGATCCATACTTGAAATCGATCATCAAACTTGGTTCGGTTGCTAATAAGTGTTTGGTTCGACATCCAAGATCGAGACCAAAGATGAGCGAGGTGTTTGAAATGGTGCAAAAGATAATGGATAATTTAGATAACGGAGGGGGCACACCGGAGCACCTGATAATGGGTCCGGCTATGTCAGAAGAGGGACCAGTGTCCCAAGAGAGGAAGAGCAATTTGGAATTGAAAAGAAGAAGTGAAGATACGAAAACAGGAGAAGGAAAGTGGATTACGTGGCCTAAGTGGACACCTAAGCTTGTTAGAACACATTAGCAACATGTTAATGCGTTGAATTGTTTTTCTTTTATTTAACTACTTAATGGGAATTTGAGAATCGAAATGCCTGCGCAAAGCTCATGTACGTACGTCTTGGTAGAGTCCTTTTTCTTTCTTTTTGAGATGATACTGGCCTTCTACAAGGCTGCATTTCACGGCGACATTTTAGCCGTCTACTGAAACAATCAGTTATAAACTTCCAAAACGGATATATAATGTTTTATTTAGTAATATACTTTCTGAAGTGTACGAGTTACGACCCACTAGCTAGCCATTATATTTACCGTTACATGAACCTCGCTTTATTATTAGATCTTCAACGTTCATTACAAAAACAATTCCCACGGGAATATTTCGTTTCTATATGTAAATTTCCTTCCAAGAGCTTTCAAAGAATAAATTGACAAACGATACCATATTCGCAAGTGTGGACCTTAGTCCAGCGGAGGCCACGTGAAAAGGAGCTTATAATGAAATGATGCTAACACAATATACATATGCGTGTGTGTGTATAATTAAAGCTCTAAAAACTCATACACAGATCCACATATTAGCGTTGGAAACCAAAATACAAGATAACCTAGTTATTTCACCGGCTGTGTTTATTAAAACACAGTATAAACATACATGATCCTCGGTGCGTCCAACAGAAACACACTGGGAATAAAGCAGCATAACACAGTATAAAGCACATTATACAAAAGGGCCGGACTCATCCTGTGTCACATTTAACTTTTTCAACTGTATAGATCATCATCATCAGCTGCCGCACCAGCAGAGGCAAATGGGTCAGACCCAACCGCACCTGCAGCAGTTTCAGCATGCTCAGCAAAGCGGAACTCAGTGCCAAAACCACGGGACTGCTGCAGGGTTTGCGCAAAAGCCTGGTACTTCCTAATGTCAGCATCACTGACACTGCGACGAGCATACTTCATGGACTCCTCGAAATGGACAGCCTTTATCTCTGGGACATCATCAGCATCATCCTCTTCCATCGCCTCTGGATTCTCGCTCTTACGCCTCTCCCTCTCTATGTCCTGTATATAAACCAGGCATTGTTAATCTTTGAATTCATGAATCCAACCCTGAATAAATCTGGGGGGATGCAAAGCAAATTACTTTCTCAATATTCTCTCTGATAGCATATTTGCAAGCACGCTGACAGATTTCAGTAATATCAGCACCGCTGAACCCCTGTGTGTACTTGGCAAGTGCACTCAAATCAACATCCTTGGCAACTGGGGACTTCCTGAGGCAGGCCTTGAAGATTTGGTGCCGAGATGCCTCGTCAGGCAGAGGAATATAAATTAGCTGATCCAAACGGCCAGGCCTTAGCAATGCTGGGTCGATGATATCCGGGCGATTGGTCGCACCAATAATGAAAACAGTCTTCTTTGCACTCATGCCATCCATTTCAGTTAGCAATTGATTCAGCACACGGTCAGCAGCACCTCCTGCATCACCAACACTGCCCCCTCTCTGAAACATAACAGCTTCACAGGTGAGTACACAAAACAACAAAGCCTTTAATCTCAAATAAATTGGGGTAGGCTAGAAACAACGCAAAGAGGCTACACTCATCTTTCGGATGTTGTCCTTTTATAGCCCAACATTTATCATTGAGATTCTCATACTGGTGATGGCAGATTTTCTTTTGAACCTATCTAAATATTCTGCATTCCACAGAACCCAAATGTATTTCCAGGAACAGTGTCAGTAAAAACCAACATGTGTTTAATCTTTTACTTGAAAATAAATTTTAAATATATCATCTCTTTTTCTTAAAAAGTTATTGTCCTCCATATTATTTTACTTACCTGACTGAGAATTTCAAGAACACAGTCAAAAGATCCCCACAAAAGAAACAAAAGACGTACCAAACATTTTCATACTGATGCCTCAAGAATTTAGTACTATACCTGAGTAGCAATTGAATCAAGCTCGTCAAAGAAGAGAACACACGGAGCAGATCCACGAGCCTTATCAAATATCTCACGAACATTCGCCTCACTCTCACCAAACCACATGGTAAGCAGCTCTGGGCCCTTGACACTGATGAAGTTGGCTTGGCATTCATTTGCAATTGCCTTGGCCAACAGGGTTTTACCACATCCTGGTGGACCATAGAACAGAACACCCTTCGAAGGGGCCATACCAAACTTCTCGAACTTCTCTGGGTGCTCAACTGGATATTGTACAGTCTACAACATCAAGTAGAATAAAAGTAAAGTTAGTTAAATATTGAATGACATGAATAGTTCAATAAATTTCTTTTTAAGAGTTCCACATAAAACAGACTTCAATAAGGACATGGGTACATTATAGTGATCCAACTTATATCTTCAGCTGATCATCTCAATATACCCTGAAAGGCTCTTGTTTGTGTTTCCCAATTTATCACAAGAAACAAAAAATTTCCCAAGCTGAAAAACTCACCTCTTGTAACTCTCTTTTGACATTCTCCAACCCACCAATATCATCCCAACTGACGTTCGGCACTTCAACAACCTACATAAACAAAACCGAGAGTTACACAGTTGCAACCATCAAATAAATGCAACTTAACACACCTATCAATAAATTACAACTTACAGTTTCACGAAGAGCTGATGGATTGCTTGTACCAAGGGCAGTCTTAAAGTGCTCATTTGTGACAGCCATAGAGTTTAATATCTCAGCATCTATCGTCTCATCCTCTAAATCAATAATGTCCATCTTTTCTCGAATGCATTGAAGTGCTGCCTCGGTACAAAGTGCAGCCAGATCAGCACCGACATATCCGTGGGTATCCTTTGCAGTTCTTTCCAAATCAACCTGTGCAAGACAACAATACTTTTCTGTCAAATTGACAAATTGAATGAAAAAAAAACAAAGACTTGCAATTGCAATATCTAATCAAGACAGAAAACAAATGTAAATTCAAGGAAACTCACATCTTCAGCCAGTTTCATGTTCTTGGTATGTATACGCAGAACCTCCAGCCTTCCAACATCATCTGGTACACCAATATCAATCTCCCGATCAAACCGCCCGAACCTTCTCAAAGCTGGGTCAATGCTATTAGGCCGATTGGTAGCACCCATGACAATCACATGGGAACGCGACTTCAACCCATCCATCAGGGTCAACAACTGAGAGACAATTCTTCGCTCAACCTCACCATGGGTCTTTTCTCTTTTTGGAGCGATAGAATCTAACTCATCAATAAAAATGATAGACGGGGCATTTTTCTCAGCCTCCTCAAATGCCTTCCTCAAATTGCTCTCGCTCTCCCCAGCCAACTTGGACATGATCTCAGGTCCATTGATCAGGAAGAAGAAAGCGCCAGTTTCATTAGCAACTGCACGTGCAATAAGGGTCTTACCTGATCCAGGCGGGCCGTACAACAAAATACCCTTTGGGGGTTTGACCCCAATTGATTTGAAGAGTTGGGGGTGTCTCAGAGGGAGCTCAACCAGCTCACGGATTTGGGCCATCTGTTTGCGCACACCTCCGACATCATCATAGCCGACCTCATCAAGGCGCTCCTCATCCTCACGCTTCACAGGCTCACCTTCACAAAAGATCTCAGTGTCGGGGGCTACGATGCAGTATTCAGTGGGATCTGTTTCAATGACCTTAAATTCAACGCTGCGCATGCCACCACGTACAAGGAAGAGGTCACCCTTTCTGACTGGACGGTATGCTTCAAGGAAGTAGGCTGTCAATATTTTCAGAATAGAAACGATAATTAGCTCAACCACATTACATTTGAGTAATTATTTTGGATCCAAAGTTCACACTCTTCAGTAGACACGGCTATGTTGGCTGTTGGCATAAATCATAATTGCATATTTTCTATTTCACCGTATTTATCTATAAATAACAAATGCAATGTTTTCAAAAAGAAAAATAAAACAGAGGGTAAGAAAAATTCTCAATGCATAAACTTATAAGAGAGTTTTCAACTAACGTTTTAGGAAAGCATCAAAAATATTGCCAGTGAGGCCCTCAACTGTGTCATCAATGGGGAGTACGTGGATGCGTTTCCCATATTTCACATCCTGGCACTGGTGCACAGAGACAACGTCCCCTAGACGAACACGCAGGTTCTTCCTGACCACCTTGTTCATCCTTATCTTTGGCTCCTCACACGTGTCATCTGCCAGCACTATGCATATGGTGTCTTTCCTCTTCTTTCCCTAATTTTATTATTTCACACAAAGAGTACCACATTTGAGATTATCTCTACACTCTAAATGAGATTTCTATAACAATCTTCCATTTCTACAGTCCTTTACAACAACAAGAGAAGGAGAGTCCAAGCACTACCAAACTAGGGTTGAGAATTAAAAAAGGCTACATAGAGGAGAATAATTATGCCATCTGTTTATTTGCATTCCTCCATCAGAATTTACATCAAATAGTAAGTTCCATTTTCATACAGGTGTATCTAGCACCGTCCAGACAACCGATCTGGCAAAATCAATGATAAATCTTTATGCTACAGGTCCAATTTAACATAAACAAAAGAAAAGGAGGTAGGTTACTTTACTTTCAAGAGGACAGTGTCACCACGGAATAACTGGAGCTTCTCCATAGTCTCAGGATGCATAGACACGACTGAGTTGTCATCGTTGATGGCCTCATCAACAACTAGCCGGTTAGGAGCCTTCTTTCTTTCTAAAATCACTGTGCTGAAGTCCTTCTTCCCCTTCCTGAAATACTCCCAGATAAATTTATGTTTAAATAAAAAATAAAAATTCTAAGTTGGTACCACTGTTTTGCTTGCAAAAGAAGTTAGGTAACATTTTCATAAAGATCTGAACTCTGTACCGTGATTGATAGGTTTAGAAGGCAAACTTTAAAGGACTTTTAGTTTAATCGGTACTTAAAACCATCAGTTAATCCCCTTTGGTGGATCATGAAGAAAGAATAGTACTCTTCCATGATAATTTTAGAAGCACCAACCGAGAAAAGTGAAAAACCTAGAAGAGCTTCCACATCCTTTTTCTTTCCCCTTCCCCAAGAAAGCCAGAAAATATGGAAAAAAACAAGCAAAGCCCTAAGATCGGAGGGAACGGAGGAAGTATCGAACTTACGGATCGGAAGACGAAGGTTCTCCTTGGTTCACCATGGCAATCTTTTGAGAGAAACTTCTAGAAAGGGAAGGTAGAGAAGCAGAGGTGTTGAGGAGAGAAGGAGACCGAGTTTATCTTTATATTATATTATAGAGTTAATTTTTTATATATCCCTCAACTCTTTTTTATTTTTTTATTTCACTCTTCATTTTCTTATTTTCTCTCTCAATTCTTCATTATCACCTCCATAAATCTAACTCTTATTAATCTTTTCTATTAGCCCATCTAATTATTACAAAACATTTAATTATAATTATTCTTTTTAAAATTCATAATTATTTATTAATTATTTTTGAAAGACAAAAATACCTTTCTCATTAGTTCTTCTCACAGAATGCAGTGAGAAACAACTAAATCGTCAACGAAGAAGAGCTGTTGGGCTTACTGAAAGAGAGGATACCTACCACGATCATATAAAATACTACCATGAGAAACTGAAGTACCTTTCACCAAAGTTATCATGATTCAGTATGGGTAGGGATGTCAATAAAGTTCGAGGTTCGTTAAGTCTGTTCGGGCCCGACAGCTGATTCGTTCGGTCCGGAGGTCAAACGGATAGGATCGGGTCGGGTCAAAGTACGGCCGGACGGGTACGGATTTAAGGTGAGGCATGCTCGTCTGACCTGTAGGATCAATAAAATTTAATAATGTATTGATATGTGTTATGTATATATTATTGTATGTTGAATCAATATTGTATTTTGTTTATTTATAAATCTCAATATAATATTATCTCTTAAATTATATAATAGCACTAGTTTTTAACATTTATATATATATTTTTGCTACGAAAATATCGATATATCGATATATTAGATATTTAATTACCATATTAATATTCTATATTTTCATTGGAGATGTACAAACTACAAATGTAATTAAATATAATAATCATTTTTAAAGGTATAATATAATTAAGAAGAGAAAAATATTTAATCAAAGAAAAAATTAATTGATTATGCAACAACTCAGGCCGGGACGGGTACGGGCAGGTAGGCCCGTGAAACATTATGGGCGGGTCGGGCCATCAATTTTAGGCCCAAAGGCAAAGGCCGGGTAGACCGAGCCGAGAGTTTTGAAGGACGGGTCGGGCCTCGGGTTTGGCACAAACTCGGCCCTACCCGGCCCATTGCCATCACTAGGCATGGGGTTTGTTTAGCACTTGGTGGAATAACAAAAAGTTAGAACAAAATAGCTATTCTGATGAATTAATTTGCCAAATAAATTTTAGACTAAGTAGAAGAGTGCGGAAGAGTGCTAATCCGGTATACCAAGTTATAGGTGGTATACCGGATTAGCTCTCATCGGAATAATGATTATTGTTTGATTATGTTGTATTATATTATTATATTATAATTATAATTATGATTATGATTTATTATTATATTATTATTATGATTTATTATTATATTAATATTATATTATTATTTATTATTATTATTATATTATTATTATAATTATTATTATTATAATATTAACATCTTTGTTTGTATTATTATATATGATTAATTTTATTATTATTTATTATTATATTATAAAAATTATGATTTTAGTATTATATTATTATATTATGATTATATTATTATTATATTATTATGATTATGAATATTTATTATTATATTATTATAATTATAATTATTTTTATTATTATTATATTATATTATATATTATGATTTGATTATTTATTATTATTATGATTTTGATTATAATTTTATTATTATATTAATATATTATGATTATATTATTTTTTTATTTTTTAATCATTACGATTATGATTATAATATGATTATATTATAATTATATTATTATGATTATGATTATAATTATATTATAATTATATTTATGATTATAATAATTTATTATTATTATTATATGATTATGATTATAATTTTTTATTATATTATTATATTATTATGATTATGACAATGATTATTATTATCATGATTATGATTATTATTTTATTATTATTTGATTATGTTGCATTGTATTATTATTATTATTATTATTATTATAATTATAATTATTATTATTATATTATTATAATTATGATTATAATTATAATTTATTATTATTATTATATTATTATATTATGATTATGTTTATATTTCTATTATATTATTATGATTACAACTATGAATATTATTATTTATTATGATTATGATTAGGATTATGAATTATGATCATTTTATTATTATTATTATTATTATTATTATTATTATTATTATTATTATTATTATTATTTTACTATTATTATTATCATCATTGTTAGTATCATAATTATTTATATTTTAACTATTCTAATTAACAATTGTCAAATGATATTTTTGCTCTTCTGAATAGTCAAGAATATCACTCTTCTACTACTCTTAAAAAATACACTATTATATCATTTTTCCAAAACTATTCCTTAATTTGTCAAACGAACCATGATTATTTCCTGCCCTACAACCTACACGCACATTGCCCGTAGTATGGTCAGCTGTAGGCTAATCTATTTTGGGCACATGACAATGAATTGCGATGTTTCTTGGTTTATGTAGATTTGGTTAATGTTGGGTGCGAAAAGTGAGATCATATTTTATTAGTAAGTTTTGATTGATTTGTCAAATATAGCAAGACTGTAACCATGTTCACAGTTATAGTGTTTTACCACTTATGCTGGCTGTAGCAATTAAATAATCCGAAGAATTTTTTTTACATATCTTTAGAGCTTTTCCCTCTTTGATATTTGCACCTGTCTTCAGTAGAACCCCTCTTGGCAAGACCTATTTGTAATTTTTCCATGGGCTGAAGTTTTGATTTGATCAGATAGAAAGGCTATGGTAGGAAACTTGGTTTGATATTTTTTTTCTTTGTATGATCACATTTAAGTAGGGTTGCATAAAAAAGTTCGAACTTGTGGCTCAATTCGGGCTCGAGTTAATATGGCTCAAACTAATTTGACTCAAGCTAATTTAGTTCGAGTTATTCTAACTCGATCGTTAAATGAGCTGAGTCTGAGTTGAAGTTCGCTCAGCTCGTGGTTCGACTAGGCTCGAATAATAATAGTTTATATGATCTTTTTTTATGCCAAACTTTAATCTGATAATCCATCTATCAATATCTCTCATCATTTCATTATCTCAGTAGCTTAAGGGCTTCTGTTACTTGCTAGTGACTTGAGTCGTATATCTGACTCGATAGTTTTTTGCTGGTCCATCTATTCAAATAAGTGCAGCAAAGATTTTATTGAAAACATAATTTGTTGATATACTAATTTTGTACCAACTCATGTATCAGTTTTGTAGATGTACTAAATTTAAATATAAAATCTAGTAAATGTATACGCATTGGCTCGTATAGTAACGAGTCGAGCTTGAGCTAGGTTTTCAACTCGAAAAGTTTCAAGTGCTCGGCTCGACTCGACTCAAATTTTCATAAGCCGAAGTTGAACTAAACCCAACTCACTCGAACTCGATTCGTTTGCTGCCCTCCATTCAATCTTGTTCTGAACTCTTATATGTTTTTAGTATTTTTATTTTTATTTACTTTTTTTCTTTGAAATTTTAGAATATGACTCCATCAAGGAGGGGGGACTCACATCACTTGCGAACTTAGAAAAACTCCGTAGTTGCGGTCTTATTTTGATTTGTGTGGTCAGATCATTCATCAACGATTCTAATTTGATAGTAATAAACAGCCCCGTATATTAAAATTCATATTTAGACTTCCTTACAGCCGTTGTGATTTCCCTGCGGAGATCTCCATACGGAAATTCTCCGCAGAGAATACGCTCCCGGAAGAAGAGGGCGGGGGCAAGATCACCTGTTGTTGAGACACCAAGCACAGAGGCGCAAACAGTCCTCAATGGATGATTATGTCAGTTCTTCAGTAATTTTTTTTATCTGCTTGTTTTTTTAGTATGTGTTGACAAAATTCTATCCAAAAGACAGATTACCATCTCATGTTCAGCGGATCTCAAATGTCTTTGGACAGATTTACATTCTTAAAACTTCCAATAAAATATTCATAACTTGAATCATGAAACGTCTTATATTGCCTGCAATAGCTGAAAATGTCGTTGCACATCACTTCCTACTTTCTTCAGTGGATGCCAAATTTATTTTTCTGAATTATCTGGAGAATTGGTGAGGGTAGTTTAGGCATCCTTCTGAAGGAAACTAGGTATGCCATTTCCAATTTTTTTTTCTTTCATGCAAGAGTCCATCATCAAGCCCAGCAGGTCTCCTTCGTTGATGATCCCGTTGTTTTTCATTGCAATTTATTGTTGGAATTGAATGGTCAAATCCAATAAATAAAGTTTGGACTATGTGTTAATATGATTAATATATTATATATTGTTGTAAATATTATGTTGTATAATATGATTGATATTCCATATAAATATAATTAATTAAAGGATGGGATAATACGTATATCACTAAAATCTTGGATACTGATACATATAGAATTAATGATAATTAATTTCAATTGTTAATGGACCACTTGGAATTAATTAATAATACTAGTAAATAAAATTTTGGGCTAAAATTAATTTTATTGGGCTGAAACTTAATTCGGAATATTATGAAAATAATATTAAAATTTTTGGATTTAATTTTTGGATTTTTTCTGAAATTATTCCGAAAATACTATTTTTCAGCCTAAAAACGGATGTAAATTAATCTAAGTTTAGCCTAAAAGCTTATGGAAATCATACTCACTTTCTGCATAATTAATTGTGACATGATCTAATTGTGGCATGCTATCTTAGAAGTTCCGATACTAGTATATAAGGAGCTGAGTCTTCATAGCTAGAATGATTATCTAGCAATACTTGCTCCATAAGAGACATCATACTCTACTATTAAAATTCATAAGTAGAGAAAAGAAAGAGAGAATTCAAGCTTTGGAATGACTCGTAAGCTACAAGTAAGGTTTACAAATAAGTAAGATTTTATACAATATAAATGATCAACCTCTCAAGCCAACAAAAGGATCGATAAAGGATTTACACAAGCCTCATCAAGTGATATCAAGATTCGCAAGGATGAATAGTAGGTTTTCGCTTCCGTTTTATTTTAATCTTATTCTTTGCGTGGAGTTTTATTTACAATTGCTTGTAATTTAGGATTTTGTTTTTTTTGCTCTCCCTAAATTGAAATTACACCAACAATAGTGGTATCAGAGTCACCTCCACATCAAGACTTAGGATATATAGTAGTCAAAAAAGAAATTATTGTGCAAAAGTACAAACTTGAATTGATAGGAATTATTGTGCAAATATGTGCACAAAACATGAGCTGATAGGAAATTATTGTGCAAATATTTGCGCAAAGAATAGTGCAAATAATTACATTTATTTGTACAATTAATTTATGATAATTATTATTGTAATGACATTATGTTGAATCTGCACAATTGATTAATTTGTTATATATAATTGATATATATAATTCAACGTTCAAGAATTTTATATGGGTATTTTGAATTGCCTTTATATTATATATAATTGTATAATTGACATCTATATATGTATAATTGTAATTATATATAATTGCAATTAATTTGGCTACAAAACTAATACTATAATTATCTTAAATGAATATTAAATTTAGTTATTATCTATAATTAGTATTTAACGCTAATAAAAGGAAAGATAAAATTACTAAATTTTAAAAGGCAATCCAAATTAAGTGATAATTTTTAGTATAAAAAATATTATAATTACTAAATAAATTTAGTAATTCTAAATAAGACAAAAGATTATTTAAAAAAACTCTAAATCAATTTAGTATTTTTCTAAATAAAGATTCAATTAAAGTCTATAATTAAATAATATATAGTTAACTATTAAAATTTAGTATTTCTAAATTAAAGAAACTATTAGTGACTATATATTTAGGACTTAGAAGCTATTAGTGACTATATATTTAGGACGAGTAGATTTTTTTTAGATACGTCCTAATATAGATTTTAAACATAATTTTTTTAAAAATTAATTTCAAGGTAATTAGGAATACATGCCTCATCTTTTTAAACGGGCAAATTTATAAAATACATCTCTTTCTGAAAACATCAGACAAAATGCCCTCTCATCCTGTTGGGTTATTTGAAACCGCTTGTCTAGATACAAAGAGTAATAAACAGAATAGAAAAATACACAAGAATGAGAACGAGACCCAACACATCCAGACACTTCAACAGTTTTCATTAGCTTGGGATTTTTTACCAATGATAACTAAGTAGACATTTTTCATAACTAAGTGTTATCATAGTTGATCATTGTTTCATGCAGCTACAAAATAACTTCAATTCTTGCAAGCAAGATTACAAAAAAATTCAGTACTAGAAACATAATAAATAACATAAAAGATCTAGGATTTTTCAGCCAAGACTCGCCATAATGAATAACACATAAGTCTTTCAGTACTAGAAGCTTCAAACAGAATTAATCTTCTATAATCTTCTATGTTCGTATAATTCCTATAATAGAAAAAAAGACCATTATAAAGTAACAATATAAATCATGCAACTTTAGTACTAGAAACAAAGAATAAAATTTCATTTAAACTCAAAACTGAAATAATTGCATGTCATATGATTTTCATGAGATAATTAATTAAAATTTGAAATAAAAAAATAAAAAAATACAGGTTACCTCTAACTTGATGTGCTCGATTTGGATTTTTATGAAGTTGTGGGTAGGAAGTATAGCAGGTTCTTCATGACTCGACCAAAGCCGCTTGTCTGGTACAGGATGGAATTGCAATGAGTATGCATTGCGGTAGACCTCACTAAAATACCAATTATCACAAAGTGTATGAAAGTTTGTTCCATGCCATTTATCACCACAAGAAGCCAACATGTGACTACAAGGAAGACCCGTATGTCGAATTAATGCATGTCCTTCATATTTTCCATATAAGTGAGTGCCATCAACACTTACCACTGGTCGACAGCTTTTCCAGCCTTCAATTGAAGGGCCAAAGGCCCAAAAGACTCGCCTAAATTTCTGGGCAACACTTCCACGCCATGGAGGGTCCATTGCCCAAATAGTTCCAGGATTTGAAGCTTGCATCATCAATAAGTACCTTGGCAGATCACAAAAAGACCTCTCCCAACTACTATATATAATTTTTAATGCTCTACTACGTGCCTTCCAAGCTAAGTCATAGCTGATATCAGTTTTCCAGTCATCTTTGATCTTGAGTCGAATTTCTTTTATGCTCATTGATAGTGATGCTCTCATTGATGAAAGTATCTTGTCACAAATTAATGCAGATGTGCAATTTCGATGCATGCTATGGCCTATGGAAAGAACACAATTATGGGATCTATTGTATTGACTCACCAAAAAGTATGTGGTTCCTTTTGGTTTGTAAGCATGCAATCTCCAACGACACTTATCATCCACACTAACACAAGTGTAACGAGCAGTGTCAGATTTCTTCACTTTTATTTGAACAAAATGGATGATATGCCACTCTTCAAGTGCTCTTGATAAAGCCTTTTTGTCTGAAAAAATAGTCATTTCCAGCTTCCATTAGCATTTGTTGGGCCGTACGTGGCGAATTGTCTCTCACTAGTCAAATATGTTACCTCATATGCTGCCAACCAGGATTTGTCAATACTAAAAGACATGGGATTATTAACAAATTCACCTTCCTCATGTTGATTCTTTTCTACTTGTACAGCACCCGCAATGCTTGCTAGACCATCGTCATGTACAACTTCTGTTTCACCATCAATATTATCATCTGACTCTTTCTCTTCAAGATCTTCGCTCAAGTCATCAGAAGATGATTCGATCTCATTGTCTACTTGTTGGATAGAACTATCTAACTCAAACAAATTGAGAGGTGTTTGAGAGGTTGCTGGGATGTCAAATGACAGTGTGTCATTTAACGTAATATCATTTTTTAATAAATTTTGAAAATATCCAAGCGAATCTGTCATGGTCCTATATGTTTTGAAAGAAATAAGTTAAATAACAATTTTAATATTCATAAACATTCATAACAATTAAAGTATTTTGGTAATTTTAATTGCTATCATTTTCAGTAAAATAAAATTTTCTAAATTTTAATTGCTATCATGTTCAGTAAAATAAAGCATTTTGTCATTTTGTTCCTCCACTTGCTTCAACAAAATAAAGTTATGATATTGTTACTCAGTCTATTAATTTCATTATTGTTTTACAATCTGAATCACATATAACATATACCAGTACACAGGACAAGGAAGGTTGAATTGTACTTCTCAAGTTGGCAAATCAAGGATAGCATATACCAGTACACAGTGAATGCAAAAAAATTGTATGCTTCAACTTCTAAGCTCGATCGGAGTGCAAAGAAGAGAAATACCCGACCAAGCTTGGAACACAAAGAAGAGAAATATGCTACTTGACTTTCAGATTCTGACAGAAAATCACCTCGTCCCTCGCTACTCGACCTTCAGATTGTAGCGATGTGAGGAAGGGAGACCTCACTGTGGTGGCATCGGAGGAGAGGAGTTTTGGAAAAAGAGATTATATAGTGAAAGAAAAGGAGTTTTATAAATAGGGTTTTGGCGTATCGTCGAGCGAATCTGATTTGGCGCGAAAACGATCAGGATAGAAGAGGAGACGATAGAGGAAATGAGAGGAAGGAAAAAAGAAGGGAATGAAAAGAAATTGTTGGGCCCACAAGGGCAATCAGGACAATATTTTTGTGAAAGACTATTTGAGACGAAACTTTCAAAAAAAGTGGCATTTTATAAAATTGTCCTTTTTAAACAATATTGTTCGTAAACGGACATTATTGCTAAAGTTCTAAGTAAGATGACCCATGAATAGTTAAAAGACGTATATTGACAATAAATTGTTCATATAAATAAAGTAAAGTGCATACAGAAAAGCAATGAGAAATTATGCACTAATGATGTCTTAGAAAAGTAATTGGGGCTTGGTACTTAAGTTGTCCGTTTGTGACGCACCTTCCTCTTTTGACTGGTCTGACCATTATTGTATGGATAAGTCAATCTGACCCAATATTAGAGCGACAAAAAGACTTATTTTGTACTTGTGCATAACACCATAATACCTACGAGTTTTTACTGCATCTAAAAATGCATCATGCTGGCTAGTATCTTGGTTTAATTATGTAATTAATGAGAAATTTAGAGTTTCTATTAAAAACTTTGGAATGATTTTTTAATTATGATAATGCGTGATGCATAATCTAATTAAAACTTATTTTTCCTTGTTCTATAATTTCAGACAACAATAATAACATGGCGTAATGAGAAACAAACCTTATTTTTCCTTGTTCCTTGTTTTATAATTCCAATGTTAAATGGGACCAACTTTAAGCAATGAGAAACGAAACTTAGGCTATTTCTAGGAATGATGCAATATGACTCTGCATTCCGTAATGATTGCCCTAAGCCAGCTGATAAGGACGGGGTGGCAACACCTCAAGAGAAAGCTGACATAGAAAAATGGCAACATTATGACATAATGTGTCTTATGGTCATGAAGTCTGCAATCCAAGAAACACTCCAATGTTTTTTACCTGATCAAGAATCTAGCGCTAAAGAATATCTCAAAGCCTTAGAGGAAAAGTTTACAAAGAGTAAAAATGTTGAAGTTGGTACGCTCCTTTGTAAGCTTACATCCACAAATTACAAAAGCAAAGTTGGAGTCAGGGAGCACTTTACTAAGATGATCAAGCTGCAACGTGCACTAAAAGAGCACAGGAATAATATCTCAGATGAGCTTCTCATAGATTACATTTTTATGTCTCTTCCACCTTCCTACAGTCAGTTCAGACTGACTTATAACTGCAACAAGGAAATATGGACTCTGACTAAGTTTGAAGCTCAATTGGTCCAAGAGGAGGAAAGACAAAGATAAATAAAGAGGAAGAAGCTCATATTGCTGCAACTGACTCTAAGGAGAAAAAAAAAGAGAAAACGTAAGAATGAAAAAGAAAAAGGACCCAACAAAATTGCAGACAACAATGATACTAAGAAGCAAAAGAAGGACAATACTTCTGAGAAATCAAGAGATAAAGTGATTTGTCACTTTTGCAAAAAGTCAGGACACATTAAGAGACACTGAACCAACTACAATGCGTGGTTGACAAAGAAAGGTATGTGTTTTAGTTTAGTTTGTTCTGAAGTTAATTTAAGTACTGTATCAAGATATTCTTGGTGGTTAGATTCAGGTGCAACATCTAACATCAATATATCTGAGCAGGGTTGCCTAAACCTCCGCAAACCAACTGAGGCTGAGTGCTACAACTATGTAGGAAACAGTGGCAAAGTTGAAGTGGAAGGCATAGAAAAATTTAGATTATTATGTAAAACTAGTTTTTATTTGTATTTTGATGCATTAGTGGTTCCATCCTTTAGAAGAAACTTAATTTTCATTTCTTATTTGAACAAGAATGGCTTTGTACGTTCATTTAGTAATGAAAAATTCAGTTTGTTTCAAAATTCAAAAGAAGTTGCTTCCAATTTTTTGTCTTCTTATGATAATCTTTATTTTCTTGATATTAACACTTCACATATAGAAGCACTGCACATAGATACTAGAAAACATAAATTAACTAAAGAGAATTCAGCCACATTATGGCACAAATATTTAGGACATATTTCTATAAAAAGAATTGAACGACTTTGTGTCAAATGATATTCTCCAACCTTTAGATTTCACAAACTTAATTGAATGTGTAAATTGTATAAAGGGAAAACAAACTAATAAGCGCAAGTATGAGGCCAAAAGATGTAATGATGTCT